>CAKAJE020000191.1:0-32484 GCA_916610135.2 Macropis europaea
AATAGGAGCGACGTAAATTGAACAAATGTGATAGAATTTTGCTGAATTTTTACATTAACCATAACATAAAATGATCTAATCGGGTCTCT
The DNA here is from genome assembly GCA_916610135.2 of Macropis europaea. Lineage (NCBI taxonomy): Eukaryota > Metazoa > Arthropoda > Insecta > Hymenoptera > Melittidae > Macropis > Macropis europaea. The sequence continues at coordinate 90 of CAKAJE020000191.1, forward strand.
GTTTGCCCTACCCTAGAAGTTTAATAGTGCATTTCACTCGTCATTCGATGAGCTTTAAGATGCTGCCTAGCCCAGTACGCTATCTGAAATAGGAGCGACGTAAGTTGAACAAATGTGATAGAATTACGCTGAATTCTTAAATTAACCATAATATAAAATGATTTAATCGGGTCTTTGTTTGCCCTGCCCTAGAAGTTTAATAGTGGATTTTACTCGCCATTTCATGCGCTTTGAGATGTCGCATAGACCAATACGCTATCTGAAATAGGAGCGACGTAAATTGAACAAACGTGATAGAATTTCCGTGAATTCTTATGTTAACCTTAATGTAAAATGATCTAATCGGGTCTCCGTTCGCCCTACCATAGAAGTCTAATAGTGCATTTCACTCGCCATTTCATGCACTTTGAGATGCCGCTTAGCCCAATACGCTATCTGAAATAGGAGCGACGTAAGATGAACAAATGTGATAGAATTACGCCGAATTCTTATATTAACCGTAATATAAAATGATCTAATCGGGTCTCTGTTTGCCTTATCCTAGAAGTTTAACAGTGCATTATACTCGCCATTTCATGCGCTTTGAGATGCCGCTTTGCCTAATACGCTATCTGAAATAGGAGCGACGTAAATTGAACAAATGTGATAGAATTACGCTGAATTCTTAAATTAACCATAATGTAAAATGTTCTAATCGGGTCTCTGTTCGCCATAGCCTAGAAGTTTAATAGTGCATTTTATTCGCCATTTCATGCGCTTTGTGATGCCGCTTAGCCCAATACGCTATCTGAAATAGGAGCGACGTAAATTGAACAAATGTGATAGAATTCCTTGAAATCTTATATTAAACCAAATATAAAATGATCTAATCGGGTCTCTCATTGCCCTATCATAGAAGTTTAGTAGTGCATTTTACTCGCCATTTCTTGCGCTTTGAGATGCCGCTTAGCCCAATACGCTATCTGAAATAGGAGCGACGTAAATTGAACAAATGTGATAGAATTCCCCTGAAATGTTATAGTAAACAAAATATAAAATGATCTAACCGGGTCTCTGATTGCCCTATCATAGAAGTTTAATAGTGCATTTTACTCGCCATTCCGCGCGCTTTAAGATGCCGCTTATCCCAGTACGCTATCTGAAATAGGAGCGACGTAAATTGAACAAATGTGATAGAATTTCGCTGAATTCTTTTATTAACCAAAATGTTAAATGATCTAATCGGGTCTCTGTTCGCCATAGCGTAGAAGCTTAATAGTGCATTTTATTCGTCATTTCATGCGCTTTGAGATGCCGCTTAGCCCAATACGCTATCTGAAATAGGAACGACGCAAATTGAACAAATGTGATAGAATTTCGCTGAATTCTTTAATTAACCCTAATATAAAATGATCTAATCGGGTCTCTGTTTGCCCTACCCTAGAAGTTTAATAGTGCATTTTACTCGACATTTCATGCGCTTTGACATGCCGCTTAGCCCAATACGCTATCTGAAATAGGAGCGACGTAAATTGAACAAATGTGATAGAATTTCGCTGAATTCTTTTATTAACCATAATGTAAAATGATCTTATCGGGTCTCTGTTTGCCCTACCCTAGAAGTTTAATAGTGCATTTTACTCGCCCTTCCACGCGCTTTAGGATGCCGCCTAGCCCTGTACGCTATCTGAAATAGGAGCGATGTAAGTTGAACAAATGTGATAGAATTTCCCTGAAATCTTATATTAAACAAAATATAAAATTATCTAATCGGGTATCTGATTGCCCTATCATAGAAGTTTAGTGGTGCATTTTACTCGCCATTTCATGTGCTTTGAGATGCCGCTTAGCCCAATACGCTATCTGAAATAGGAGCGACGTAAATTGAACAAATGTGCCAGAATTTCCCTGAAATCTTATATTAAACAAAATATAAAATGATCTAATCGGGTCTCTGATTGCCCTATCATAGAAGTTTAGTAGTGCATTTTACTCGCTATTCCACGCGCTTTAAGATGCCGCATAGCCGAGTACGCTATCTGAAATAGGAGCGACGTAAATTGATCAAATGTGATAGAATTTCCCTGAATTCTTAAATTAACCATAATATAAAATGATCTAATCGGGTCTCTGTTCGCCCTACCATAGAAGTCTAATAGTGCATTTCACTCGCCACTCCACGCGCTTTATGATGCCGCCGAGCCCAGTACGCTATCTCAAATAGGAACGACGTAAATTGAACAAATGTGATAGAATATTGCTGAATTCTTAAATTAACCATAATATAAAATGCTCTAATCGGGTCTCTGTTCGCCCTACCCTAGAAGTTTAATAGTGCATTTTACTCGCCATTTCATGCGCTTTCAGATGCCGCTTAGCCCAATACGCTATTTGAAATAGGAGCGACCTAAATTGCACAAATGTGATAGAATTTCGCTGAATTCTTAAATTAACCATAATATAAAATGATCTAATGGGGTCTCTGTTTGCCCTACCCTAGAAGTTTAATAGTGCATTTTACTCGTCATTTCATGCGCTTTGAGCTGCCGCTTAGCCCAAATCGCTATCTGAAATAGGAGCGACGTAAATTGAACAAATGTGATACAATTTCGCCGAATCCTTATATTAACCTTAATGTAAAATGATCTAATCGGGTCTTTGTTCGCGCTACCCTAGAAGTTTAGTAGTGCATTTCACTCGTCACTTCCTGCGCTTTGAGATGCCGCTTAGCCCAATACGCTATCTGAAATAGGAGCGACGTAAATTGAACAAATGTGATAGAATTTCGCTGAATTCTTAAATTAACCATAATATAAAATGATCTAATGGGGTCTCTGTTTGCCCTACCCTAGAAGTTTAATAGTGCATTTTACTCGCCATTTCTTGCGCTTTGAGATGCCGCTTAGCCCAATACGCTATCTGAAATATCAGCGACGTAAATCGATCAAATGTGATAGAATTTCCCTGAATTCTTATATTAACATTAATGTAAAATGATCTAGTCGGGTCTTTGTTCGCCCTACCCTAGAAGTTTAATAGTGCATTTCACTCGTCATATCATGCGCTTTGAGATGCCGCTTAGCCCAAATCGCTATCTGAAATAGGAGCGACGTAAGTTGAACAAATGTGAAAGAATTACGCTGAATTCTTATATTAACCGTAATATAAAATGATCTAATCGGGTCTTTGTTCGCCCTACCCTAGAAGTTTAATAGTGCATTTCACTCGTCATATCATGCGCTTTGAGATGCCGCTTAGCCCAAATCGCTATCTGAAATAGGAGCGACGTAAGTTGAACAAATGTGAAAGAATTACGCTGAATTCTTATATTAACCGTAATATAAAATGATCTAATCGGGTCTTTGTTCGCCCAACCCTAGAAGTTTAATAGTGCATTTCACTCGTCATTTCATGCGCTTTGAGATGCCTCTTAGCCCAATACGCTATCAGAAATAGGAGCAACGTAAATTGAACAAATGTGATAGAATTTCGCTGAATTCTTATATTAACCAAAATATGAAATGATCTAATCGGGTCTCTGATTGCCCTATCATAGAAGTTTAACAGTGTATTTTACTCGCCATTCCTCGGGTTTTAAGATGCCGCCTAGCCCAGTACGCTAGCTGAAATAGGAACGACGTAATTTGAACAAATGTGACAGAATTACGCTGAATTCTTATACTAACCGTAATATAAAATGATCTAATCGGGTCTCTGATTGCCCTATCATAGAAGTTTAACAGTGTATTTTACTCGCCATTCCTCGGGTTTTAAGAAGCCGCCTAGCCCAGTACGCTAGCTGAAATAGGAACGACGTAATTTGAACAAATGTGATAGAATTACGCTGAATTTTTATATTAACCGTAATATAAAATGATCTAATCGGGTCTGTGTTTGCCTTATCCTAGAAGTTTAATAGTGCATTTTACTCGCCATTTCATGCGCATTGAGATGCCGCTTAGCCCAATACGCTATCTGAGCTAGGAGCGACGTAAATTGAAGAAATGTGATAGAGTTTCGCTGAACTCTTAAATTAACCATAATATAAAATGATCTTATCGGGTCTCTGTTTTAACTACCCTAGAAGTTTAATAGTGCATTTTACTCGCCATTTCTTGCGCTTTGAGATGCCGCTTAGCCCAATACGCTATCTGAAATATCAGCGACGTAAATTGAACAAATGTGAGAGAATCTCGCTGAATTCTTATATTAACCTTAATGTAAAATGATCTAATCGGGTCTCTGATTGCCCTATCATAGAAGTTTAACAGTGTATTTTACTCGCCATTCCTCGGGTTTTAAGATGCCGCCTAGCCCAGTACGCTAGCTGAAATAGGAACGACGTAATTTGAACAAATGTGACAGAATTACGCTGAATTCTTATATTTACCATAATATAAAATGATCTAATCGGGTCTCTGTTTGCCTTACCCTAGAAGTTTAATAGTGCATTTTACTCGCCATTTCATGCGCTTTGAGATGCCGCTTAGCCCAATACGCTATCTGCAATAGGAGCGACGTAAATTGAACAAATGTGATAGAATTTCGCTGAATTCTTAAATTAACCATAATATAAAATGATCTAATCGGGTCTCTGTTTGCCCTACCCTAGAAGTTTAACAGTGCATTTTACTCGCCATTTCATGCGCTTTGAGATGCCGCTTAGCCCAATACGCTATCTGAAATAGGAGCGATGTAAATTGATCAAATGTGATAGAATTTCGCTGAATTCTTTTATTAACCATAATGTAAAATGATCTAATCGGGTCTCTGTTCGCCCTAGCGTAGAAGCTTAATTGTGCATTTTATTCGTCATTTCATGCGCTTTGAGATGCCGCTTAGCCCAATGCGCTATCTGAAATAGGAGCGACGTAAATTGAACAAGTGTGATAGAATTTCGCTGAATTCTTATATTAATCAAAATATAAAATGATCTAATCGGGTCTCTGTTTGCCCTACCCTAGAAGTTTAATAGTGCATTTTACTCGCCATTTCTTGCGCTTTGAGATGCCTCTTAGCCCAATACGCTATCTGAAATATCAGCGACGTAAATTGAACAAATGTGAGAGAATCTCGCTGAATTCTTATATTAACCTTAATGTAAAATGATCTAATTGGGTCTCTGTTCGCCATACCCTAGAAGATTAATAGTGCATTTCACTCGTCATTTCATGCGCTTTGAGATGCCGCTTAGCCCAATGAGCTATCTGAAATAGGAGCGACGTAAATTGAACAAATGTGATAGAATTTTTCTGAATTCTTAAATAAACCATGATATGAAATGATCTAATCGGGTCTCTGTTTGCCCTACCCTAGAAGTTCAACAGTGCATTTTACTCGCCATTTCATGCGCTTTGAGATGCCGCTTAGCCCAATACGCTATCTGAAATAGGAGCGACGTAAATTGAACAAATGTGATAGGATTTCGCTGAATTCTTATATTAACCAAAATATAAAATGATCTAATCGGGTCTCTGATTGCCCTATCATAGAAGCTTAAAAGTGCATTTTACTCGCCATTCCACGCGCTTTAAGATGCCGCCTAGCCCAGTACGCTATCTGAAATACGAACAACGTAAATTGACCAAATGTGATAGAATTTTGCTGAATTTTTAAATTAACCATAATATAAAATGATCTAATCGGGTCTCCGATTGCCCTATCCTAGAAGTTTAATAGTGCATTTTACTCGCCATTTCATGCGCTTTGAGATATCGCTTAGCACAATACGCTATCTGAAATAGGCGCGACGTAAATTGAACAAATGTGATAGAATTTCGCTGAATTCTTATATTAACCAAAATATAAAATGATCTAATCGGGTCTCTGATTGCCCTATCATAGAAGTTTAGTAGTGCATTTTACTCGCCCTTCCACGCGCTTTAAGATGCCGCCTAGCCCAGTACGCTATCTGAAATAGGAGCGACGTATGTTGAACAAATGTGATAGAATTACGCTGAATTCATATATTAACCGTAATATAAAATGATCTAATCGGGTCTCTGATTGCCCTATCATAGAAGTTTAACAGTGTATTTTACTCGCCATTCCTCGCGGTTTAAGATGCCGCCTAGCCCAGTACGCTAGCTGAAATAGGAACGACGTAAATTGAAAAAATGTGATAGAATTTCGCTGAATTCTTATATTAACCAAAATATAAAATGATCTAATCGGCTCTCTGATTGCCCTATCTTAGAAGTTTAGTAGTGCATTTTACTCGCCCTTCCTCGCGCTTTAAGATGCCGCCTAGCCCAGTACGCTATCTGAAATAGGAGCGATGTAAATTGATCAAATGTGATAGAATTTCGCTGAATTCTTTTATTAACCATAATGTAAAATGATCTAATCGGGTCTCTGTTCGCCCTAGCGTAGAAGCTTAATTGTGCATTTTATTCGTCATTTCATGCGCTTTGAGATGCCTCTTAGCCCAATACGCTATCAGAAATAGGAGCAACGTAAATTGAACAAATGTGATAGAATTTCGCTGAATTCTTATATTAACCAAAATATGAAATGATCTAATCGGGTCTCTGTTTGCCCTACCCTTGAAGTTTAAAAGTGCATTTCACTCGTCATTTCATGCGCTTTGTGATGCCGCTTAGCCCAGTACGCTATCTGAAATAGGAGCGACGTAAATTGAACAAATGTCATAGAATTACGCTGAATTCTTAAATTAACCATAATATAAAATGATCTAATCGGGTCTCTGTTTGCCCTACCCTAGAAGTTTAAAAGTGCATTTCACTCGTCATTTCATGCGCTTTGTGATGCCGCTTAGCCCAATAAGCTATATGAAATAGGAGCGTCGTAAATTGAACAAATGTGATAGAATTTCCCTGAAATCTTATATTAACCGTAATATAAAATGATCTAATCGGGTCTCTGTTTGCATTACCCTAGAAGTTTAATAGTGCATTTGACTCGCCATTTCATGCGCTTTAAGATGCCGCTTAGCCCAATACGCTATCTGCAATAGGATCGACGTAAATGGAACAAATGTGATAGAATTTCGCTGAATTCTTAAATTAACCATAATATAAAATGATCTAAACGGGTCTCTGTTTGCCCTACCCTAGAAGTTTAATAGTGCATTTTACTCGCCATTCCACGCGCTTTAAGATGCCGCCTAGCCCGGTACGCTATCTGAAATATCGGCGACGTAAATTGAACAAATGTGATAGAATTTCGCTGAATTATTATATTAACCTTAATGTAAAATGATCTAATCGGGTCTTTGTTCGCCCTACCCTAGAAGTTTAATAGTGCATTTCACTCGTCATTTCATGCGCTTTGAGGTGCCGCTTAGCCCAATAAGCAATCTGAAATAGGAGCGACGTAAATTGAACAAGTGTGATACAATTTCGCTGAATTCTTATATTAACCAAAATATAAAATGATTTAATCAGGTCTCTGATTGCCCTATCATAGAAGTTTAATAGTGCATTTTACTCGCCATTCCACGCGCTTTAAGATGCCGCCTAGCCCAGTACGCTATCTGAAATAGATGCGACGTAAGTTGAAGAAATGTGATAGAATTACGCTGAATTCTTATATTAACCGTAATATAAAATGATCTAATCGGGTCTCTGTTTGCCTTACCCTAGAAGTTTAATAGTGCATTTTACTCGCCATTTCATGCGCTTTGAGATGCCGCTTAGCCCAATAAGCTATCTGAAATAGGATCGACGTAAATGGAACAAATGTGATAGAATTTCCCTGAATTCTTATATTAACCTTAATGTAAAATTATCTAATCGGGTCTCTGTTCGCCCTGCCCTAGAAGTTTAATAGTGCATTTCACTCATGATTTCATGCGCTTTGAGATTCCGTTTCGCCCAATAAGCTATCTGAAATAGGAGCGACGTAAATTGAACAAATGTGATACAATTCCGATGAATTCTTGTATGAACCAAAATATAAAATGATCTAAGCGGGTCTCTGATTGCCCTATCATTGAAGTTTAATAGTGCATTTCAATCGCCATTCCACGCGCTTTAAGATGCCGCTTAGTCCAATACGCTATCTGAAATAGGAGCGACGTAAATTGAACAAATGTGATAGAATTTTCCTGAATTCTTATATTAACCTTAATGTAAAATGATCTAATCGGGTCTCTGTTCGCCCTACCCCTGAAGTTGAATAGTGCATTTTACTCGCCATTCCACGCGCTTTAAGATACCGCCTAGCCCAGTAGGCTATCTGAAATAGGAGCGACGTAAATTGAACAAATGTGATAGAATTTTGCTGAATTCTTAATTTAACCGTAATTTAAAATGATCTGATCGGGTCTCTGTTCGCCCCACCATAGAAGTCTAATAGTGCATTTCACTCGTCATTTCGTGCGCATTGAGATGCCGCTTAGCCCAATACGCTATCTGAAATAGGGGCGACGTAAATTGAACAAATGTGATAGAATTTCCCTGAAATCTTATATCAAACCAAATATAAAATGATCTAATCGGGTCTCTGATTGCCCTATCATTGAAGTTTAATAGTGCATTTTACTCACTATTCCACGCGCTTTAAGATGCCGCTTAGCCCAATACGCTATCTGATATAGGAGCGACGTAAATTAAACAAATGTGATAGAATTTCCCTGAATTCTTATATTAACCTTAATGTAAAATGATCTAATCGGGTCTCTGTTCGCCCCACCATAGAAGTCTGATAGTGCATTTCACTAGTCATTTCATGCGCTTTGAGATGCCGCTTTGCCCAATACGCTATCTGAAATAGGAGCGACGTAAATTGAACAAATGTGATAGAATTTCGCTGAATTCTTATATTAACCAAAATATAAAATGATCTAATCGGGTCTCTGATTGCCCTATCATAAAAGCTTAATTGTGCATTTTACTCGCCATTCCAGGCGCTTTAAGATGCCGCCTAGCCCAGTCCGCTATCTGAAATAGGAGCGACGTAAGTTGAACAAATGTGATAGAATTACGCTGCATTCTAATATTAACCGTAATATAAAATGATCTAATCGGGTATCTGTTTGCCTTACCCCAGAAGTTTAATAGTGCGTTTTACTCGCCATTTCATGCGCTTTGGGATGCCGCTTAGCCCAATACGCTATCTGAAATAGGAGCGACGTAAATTGAACAAATGTGATAGAATTTCGCTGAATTCTTATATTAACCAAAATGTGAAACGATCTAATCGGGTCTCTGATTGCCCTATCATAGAAGTTTAATAGTCCATTTTACTCGCCATTCCACGTGCTTTAAGATGCCGCCTAGCCCAGTACGCTATCTCAAATAGGAATGACGTAAATTGAACAAATGTGATAGAATTTTGCTGAATTCTTAAATTAACCATAATATAAAATGATCTAATCAGCTCTCCGATTGCCCTACCCTAGAAGTTTAATAGGGCATTTTACTCGCCATTTCATGCGCTTTGAGATGCCGCTTATCCCAATACGCTATCTGAAATAGGAGCGACGTAAATTGAACAAATGTGATAGAATTACCCTGAATTCTTATATTAACCAAATTATAAAATGATCTAATCGGGTCTCTGTTTGCCCTACCCTAGAAGTTTAATTGTGCATTTTACGAGCCATTTCTTGCGCTTTCAGATGCAGCTTAGCCCAATACGCTATCCGAAATAGGAGCGACGTAAATTGAACAAATGTGATAGAATTTCGCTGAATTCTTATATTAACCTTAATGTAAAATGATCTAATCGGGTCTTCGTTCGCCCTACCCTAGAAGTTTAATAGTGCATTTTACTCGCCATTTCTTGCGCTTTGAGATGCCGCTTAGCCCAATACGCTATCTGAAATATCAGCGACGTAAATTGCACAAATGTGATAGACTTTCGCTGAATTCTTATATTAACCAAAATATAAAATGAACTAATCGGGTCTCTGATTGCCATACCCTAGAAGTTTAATTGTGCATTTTACGAGCCATTTCTTGCGCTTTCAGATGCCGCTTAGCCCAATACGCTATCTGAAATATCAGCGACGTAAATTGCACAAATGTGATAGAATTTCGCTGAATTCTTATATTAACCTTAATGTAAAATGATCTAATCGGGTCTTCGTTCGCCCTACCCTAGAAGTTTAATAGTGCATTTCACTCGTCATTTCATGCGCTTTGAGATGCCGCTTAGCCCAATATGCTATCTGAAATAGGAGCGACGTAAATTGAACAAATGTGATAGAATTACGCTGAATACGTATATTAACCAAAATATAAAAAGATCTAATCGGGTCTCTGATTGCCCTATCATAGAAGTTTAATAGTGCATTTTACTCGCCATTCCACGCGCTTTAAGATGCCGCCTAGCCCAGTATGCTATCTGAAATAGGAACGACGTAAATTGAACAAATGTGATAGAATTTCGCTGAATTCATAAATTAACCATAATATGAAATGATCTAATCGGGTCTCTGTTTGCCCTACCCTAGAAGCTTAATAGTGCATTCTACTCGCCATTTCTTGCGCTTTGAGATGCCGCTTAGCCCAATACGCTATCTGAAATATCAGCGACGTAAATTGGACAAATGTGATAGAATTTCACTGAATTCTTATATTAACCAAAATATAAAATGATCTAATCGGCTCTCTGTTTGCCCTACCCTAGAAGTTTAATAGTGCATTTTACGAGCCATTTCTTGCGCTTTGAGGTGCAGCTTAGCCCAATACGCTATCTGAAATAGAAGCGACGTAAATTGAACAAATGTGATAGAATTTCGCTGAATTCTTATTTTAACCAAAATATAAAATGATCTAAACGGGACTCTGATTGCCCTAGCATAGAAGTTTAGTAATGCATTTTACTCGCCCATCCACGCGCTGTAAGGTGCCGCCTAGCCCAGTACACTATCTGAAATAGGAGCGACGTATGTTGAACAAATGTGTTATATTTCCGCTGAATTCTTATATTAACCGTAATATAAAATGATCTAATCGGGTCTCTGTTTGCCTTACCCTAGAACTTTAATAGTGCATTTTACTCTCCATTTCATGCGCTTTGAGATGCCGCTTAGCCCAATACGCTATCTGAAATATCAGCGACGTAAATTGAACAAATGTGATAGAATTTCGCTGAATTCTTAAATTAACCATAATATCAAATGATCTAATCGGGTCTCTGTTTGCCGTACCCTAGAAGTTTAATAGTTCATTTTACTTGCCATTTCTTGCGCTTTGAGGTGCCGCTTAGACCAATACGCTATCTGAAATATCAGCGACGTAAATTGAACAAATGTGAGAGAATCTCGCTGAATTCTTATATTAACCATAATATGAAATCACCTAATCGGGTCTCTGTTTGCCCTACCCTAGAAGTTTAATAGTGCATTTTACTCGTCATTTCATGCGCTTTGAGATGCCGCCTATCCCAGTACGCTATCTGCAATAGGAGCAACGTAAATTGAACAAATGTGATAGAATTTCCCTGAAATCTTATATTAACCGTAATATAAAATGATCTAATCGGGTCTCTGTTTGCATTACCCCAGAAGTTTAATAGTGCACTTGACTCGCCATTTCATGCGCTTTAAGATGCCGCTTAGCCCAATACGCTATCTGTAATAGGATCGACGTAAATGGAACAAATGTGATAGAATTTCGCTGAATTCTTAAATTAACCATAATATAAAATGATCTTAACGGGTCTCTGTTTGCCCTACCCTAGAAGTTTAATAGTGCATTTTAATCGCCATTCCACGCGCTTTAAGATGCCGCCCAGCCCGGTACGCTATCTGAAATATCGGCGACGTAAATTGAACAAATGTGATAGAATTTCCCTGAAATCTTATATTAACCGTAATATAAAAAGATCTAATCGGGTCTCTGTTTGCCTTACCCTAGACGTTTAATAGTGCATTTTACTTGCCATTTCATGCGCTTTGAGATGCCACTTAGCCGAATACGTTGTCTGCAATAGGAGTGACGTAAATTGAACAAATGTTATAGAATTTCGCTGAATTCATAAATTAACCATAATATGAAATGATCTAATCGGGTCTCTGTTTGCCCTACCCTAGAAGTTTAATAGTGCATTTTACTCGCCATTTCTTGCGCTTTGAGATGCCGCTTAGCCCAATACGCTATCTGAAATATCAGCGACGTAAATTGCACAAATGTGATAGAATTTCGCTGAATCCTTATATTAACCAAAATATAAAATGATCTAATCGGGTCTCTGTTTGCCATACCCTAGAAGTTTAATGGTGCATTTTACGAGCCATTTCTTGCGCTTTGAGATGCAGCTTAGCCCAATACGCTATCCGAAATAGGAGCGACGTAAATTGAACAAATGTGATAGAATTTCGCTGAATTCTTATATTAACCTTAATGTAAAATGATCTAATCGGGTCTTTGTTCGCCCTACCCTAGAAGTTTAATAGTGCATTTCACTCGCCATTTCATGCGCTTTGAGATGCCGCTTAGCCCAATATGCTATCTGAAATAGGAGCGACGTAAATTGAACAAATGTGATAGAATTACGCTGAATTCTTATATTAAACAAAATATAAAAAGATCTAATCGGGTCTCTGATTGCCCTATCATAGAAGGTTAATAGTGCATTTTACTCGCCATTCCACGCGCTTTAAGATGCCGCCTAGCCCAGTATGCTATCTGAAATAGGAACGACGTAAATTGAACAAATGTGATAGAATTTTGCTGAATTCTTAAATTAACCATAATATAAAATGATCTAATCGGGTCTCTGATTGCCCTACCCTAGAAGATTAATAGTGCATTTTACTCGCCATTTCATGCGCTTTGAGATGCCGCTTAGCCCAATACGCTATCTGAAATAGGTGCGACGTAAATTAAACAAATGTGATAGAATTTCGCTGAATTCTTATATTAACCAAAATATAAAATGATCTAATCGGGTCTCTGATTGCCCTATCATAGATGTTTAAGAGTGCATTTTACTCGCCATTCCACGCGCTTTAAGATGCCGCCTAGCCCAGTATGCTGTCTGAAATAGGAACGACGTAAATTGAACAAATGTGATAGAATTTTGCTGAATTCTTAAATTAACCATAATATAAAATGATCTAATCGGGTCTCTGCTTGCCTTATCCTAGAAGTTTAATAGTGCATTTTCTCGCCATTTCATGCGCTTAGAGATGCCGCTTAGCCCAATACGCTATCTGAAATAGGAGTGACGTAAATTGAACAAATGTGATAGAATTTCGCTGAATTGATAAATTAATCAAAATACAAAATGATCTAATCGGGTCTCTGATTGCCCTGTCATAGAAGTTTAATAGTGCATTTTACTCGCCATTCCACGCGCTTTGAGATGCCGCCTAGCCCAGTACGCTATCTGAAATAGGAGTGACGTAAATTGAACAAATGTGATAGAATTACGCTGAATTCTTATATTAACCAAAATATAAAAAGATCTAATCGGGTCTCTGATTGCCCTATCATAGAAGTTTAATAGTGCATTTTACTCGCCATTCCACGCGCTTTAAGATGCCGCCTAGCCCAGTATGCTATCTGAAATAGCAACGACGTAAATTGAACAAATGTGATAGAATTTTGCTGAATTCTTAAATTAACCATAATATAAAATGATCTAATCGGGTCTCTGATTGCCCTACCCTAGAAGTTTAATAGTGCATTTTACTCGCCATTTCATGCACTTTGAGATGCCGCTTAGCCCAATACGCTATCTGAAATAGGTGCGACGTAAATTAAACAAATGTGATAGAATTTCGCTGAATTCTTATATTAACCAAAATATAAAATGATCTAATCGGGTCTCTGATTGCCCTATCATAGATGTATAAGAGTGCATTTTACTCGCCATTCCACGCGCTTTAAGATGCCGCCTAGCCCAGTATGCTGCCTGAAATAGGAACGACGTAAATTGAACAAATGTGATAGAATTTCGCTGAATTGTTAAATTAACCATAATATAAAATGATCTAATCGGGTCACTGATTGCCCTACCCTAGAAGTTTAATAGTGCATTTTACTCGCCATTTCATGCGCTTTGAGATGCCGCTTAGCCCAATACGCTATCTGAAATAAGTGCGACGTAAATTAAACAAATGTGATAGAATTTCGCTGAATTCTTATATTAACCAAAATATAAAATGATCTAATCGGGTCTCTGATTGCCCTATCATAGATGTTTAAGAGTGCATTTTACTCGCCATTCCACGCGCTTTAAGATGCCGCCTAGCCCAGTATGCTGTCTGAAATAGGAACGACGTAAATTGAACAAATGTGATAGAATTTTGCTGAATTCTTAAATTAACCATAATATAAAATGATCTAATCGGGTCTCTGATTGCCCTACCCTAGAAGATTAATAGTGCATTTTACTCGCCATTTCATGCGCTTTGAGATGCCGCTTAGCCCAATACGCTATCTGAAATAGGTGCGACGTAAATTAAACAAATGTGATAGAATTTCGCTGAATTCTTATATTAACCAAAATATAAAATGATCTAATCGGGTCTCTGATTGCCCTATCATAGAAGTTTAATAGTGCATTTTACTCGCTATTCCACGGTCTTTAAGGTTCCGCCTAGCCCAGTACGCTATCTGAAATAGGAGCTACGTAAGTTGAAGAAATGTGACAGAGTTACGCTGAATTCTTATATTAACCGCAATATAAAATGATCTAATCGGGTCTCTGTTTGCCTTATCCTAGAAGTTTAATAGTGTATTTCCTCGCCATTTCATGCTCTTTGAGATGCCGCTTAGCCCAATACGCTATCTGAAATAGGAGCGACGTAAATTGAACAAATGTGATACAATTTCGCTAAATTCTTACATTAACCAAAATATAAAATGATCTAATCGGGTCTCTGATTGCCCTATCATAGAAGTTTAATAGTGCATTTTACTCGCCATTCCACGCGCTTTAAGTTGCCGCCTAGCCCAGTACGCTATCTGAAATAGGAGCTACGTAAGTTGAACAAGTGTGACAGAATTACGCTGAATTCTTATATTAACCGTAATATAAAGTGATCTAATCGGGTCTCTGACTGCCCTATCATAGAAGTTTAATAGTGCATTTTACTCGCCATTCCACGCGCGTTAGGATGCCGCCTAGCCCAGTACGCTATCTGAAATAGGAGCGACGTAAATTGAACAAATGTGATAAAATTTTGCTGAATTCTTAAATTAACCATAATATAAAATGATCTAATCGGGTCTCTGTTTGCCCTACCCTAGAAGTTTAAAAGTGCATTTCACTCGTCATTTCATGCGCTTTGTGATGCCGCTTAGCCCAATAGCTATCTGAAATAGGAGCGACGTAAATTAAACAAATGTGATAGAATTTCGCTGAATTCTTATATTAACCAAAATATAAACTGATCTAATCGGGTCTCTGATTGCCCTATCATAGATGTTTAATAGTGCATTTTACTCGCCATTCCACGCGCTTTAAGATGCCGCCTATCCGAGTACGCTATCTGAAATAGGAACGACGTAAATTGAACAAATGTGATAGAATTTCGCTGAATTCTTAAATTAACCATAATATAAAATGATCTAATGGGGTCTCTGTTTGCCCTACCCTAGAAGTTTAATAGTGCATTTTACTCGCTATTTCTTGCGCTTTGAGATGCCGCTTAGCCCGATACGCTATCTGAAATATCAGCGACGTAAATTGGACAAATGTGATAGAATTTCGCTGAATTCTTATATTAACCAAAATATAAAATGATCTAATCGGCTATCTGATTGTCCTATCATAGAAGTTTAATAGTGCATTTTACGAGCCATTTCTTGCGCTTTGAGGTGCAGCTTAGCCCAATCCGCCATCTGAAATAGAAGCGACGTAAATTGTACAAATGTGATAGAATTTCGCTGAATTCTTATATTAACCTTAATGTAAAATGATCTAATCGGGTCTTTGTTCGCCCTACCCTAGAAGTTTAATAGTGCATTTCACTCGTCATTTCAGGCGCTTTGAGATGCCGCTTAGCCCAATGTGCTATCTGAAATAGGAGCGACGTAAATTGAACAAATGTGATAGAATTACGCTGAATTCTTATATTAACCAAAATATAAAAAGATCTAATCGGGTCTCTGATTGCCCTATCATAGAAGTTTAATAGTGCATTTTACTCGTCATTTCATGCGCTTTGAGATGCCGCCTAGCCCAGTGCGCTATCTGAAATAGGGGCTACGTAAGTTGAACAAATGTCACAGAATTACGCTGAATTCTTATATTAACCATAATATAAAATGATCTAATCGGGTCTCTGTTTGCCTTATCCTAGAAGTTTAATAGTGCATTTTACTCGTCATTTCATGCGCTTTGAGATACCGCTTAGCCCAATACGCTATCTGACATAGGAGCGACGTAAATTGAACAAATGTGATAGAATTTCGCTGAATTCTTATATTAACCAAAATATAAAATGATCTAATCGGGTCTCTGATTGCCCTATCATAGAAGTTTAATAGTGCATTTTACTCGCCATTCCACGCGCTTTAAGATGCCGCCTATCCGAGTACGCTATCTGAAATGGGAGCGACGTAAATTGAATAAATGTGATAGAATTTTTCTGAATTCTTAAATTAACCATAATATGAAATGATCTAATCGGCTCTCTGATTGCCCTATCATAGAAGTTTAGTAGTGCATTTTACTGACCCTTCCACGCGCTTTAAGATGCCGCCTAGGCAAGTACACTATCTGAAATAGGAGCGACGTACGTTGAACAAATGTGATAGATTTACGCTGAATTCTTATATTAACCGTAATATAAAAAGATCTAATCGGGTCTCTGTTTGCCTTACCCTAGAAGTTTAATAGTGCATTTTACTCGCCATTTCATGCGCTTTGAGATGCCGCTTAGCCCAATACGCAATCTGCAATAGGAGCGACGTAAATTGAACAAATGTGAAAGAATTTCGCTGAATTCATAAATTAACCATAATATGAAATGATCTAATCGGGTCTCTGTTTGCCCTACCCTAGAAGTTTAATAGTGCATTTTACTCGCCATTTCTTGCGCTTTGAGATGCCGCTTAGCCCAATACGCTATCTGAAATGGGAGCGACGTAAATTGAACAAATGTGATAGAATTTCGCTGAATTCTTATATTAACCAAAATATAAAATGATCTAATCGGGTCTCTGATTGCCCTATCATAGAAGGTTAAGAGTGCATTTTACTCACCATTTCATGCGCTTTGAGATGCCGCTTAGCCCAATAAGCTATCTGAAATAGGAGCCACGTAAATTGAACGAATGTGATAGAATTTCGCTGAATTCTTGAATTAACCATAATATAAAATGATCTTGTCGGGTGTCTGTTTGCCCTACCCTGGAAGTTTAATAGTGCATTTTACTCGCCATTTCTTGCGCTTTGAGATGCCGCTTAGCCCAGTACGCTATCTGAAATATCAGCGACGTAAATTAAACAAATGTGATAGAATTTCGCTGAATTCTTATATTAACCAAAATATAAAATGATCTAATCGGCTATCTGATTGTCCTATCATAGAAGTTTAGTAGTGCATTTTACTGGCCCTTCCACGCGCTTTAAGATGCCGCCTAGGCAAGTACACTATCTGAAATAGGAGCGACGTATGTTGAACAAATGTGATAGAATTACGCTGAATTCTTATATTAACCGTAATATAAAAAGATCTAATCGGGTCTCTGTTTGCGTTACCCTAGAAGTATAATAGTGCATTTTACTCGCCATTTCATGCGCTTTGAGATGCCGCTTAGCCCAATACGCAGTCTGCAATAGGAGCGACGTAAATAGAACAAATGTGATAGAATTTCGCTGAATTCATAAATTAACCATAATATGAAATGATCTAATCGGGTCTCTGTTTGCCCTACCCTAGAAGTTTAATAGTGCATTTTACTCGCCATTTCTTGCGCTTTGAGATGCCGCTTAGCCCAATATGCTATCTGAAATATCAGCGACGTAAATTGGACAAATGTGATAGATTTTCGCTGAATTCTTATATTAACCAAAATATAAAATGATCTAATCGGGTCTCTGTTTGCCGTACCCTAGAAGTTTAATAGTGCATTTTACGAGCCATTTCTTGCGCTTTGAGGTGCAGCTTAGCCCAATACGCTATCTGAAATAGAAGCGACGTAAATTGTACAAATGTGATAGAATTTCGCTGAATTCTTATATTAACCTTAATGTAAAATGATCTAATCGGGTCTTTGTTCGCCCTACCCTAGAAGTTTAATAGTGCATTTCACTCGTCATTTCATGCGCTTTGAGATGCCGCTTAGCCCAATATGCTATCTGAAATAGGAGCGACGTAAATTGAACAAATGTGATAGAATTACGTTGAATTCTTATATTAACCAAAATATAAAAAGATCTAATCGGGTCTCTGATTGCCCTATCATAGAAGTTTAATAGTGCATTTTACTCGTCATTTCATGCGCTTTGAGATGCCGCCTAGCCCAGTACGCTATCTGAAATAGGGGCTACGTAAGTTGAACAAATGTCACAGAATTACGCTGAATTCTTATATTAACCATAATATAAAATGATCTAATCGGGTCTCTGTTTGCCTTATCCTAGAAGTTTAATAGTGCATTTTACTCGTCATTTCATGCGCTTTGAGATACCGCTTAGCCCAATACGCTATCTGACATAGGAGCGACGTAAATTGAACAAATGTGATAGAATTTCGCTGAATTCTTATATTAACCAAAATATAAAATGATCTAATCGGGTCTCTGATTGCCCTATCATAGAAGTTTAATAGTGCATTTTACTCGCCATTCCACGCGCTTTAAGATGCCGCCTATCGGAGTACGCTATCTGAAATGGGAGCGACGTAAATTGAACAAATGTGATAGAATTTCGCTGAATTCATAAATTAACCATAATATGAAATGTTCTAATCGGGTCTCTGTTTGCCCTACCCTAGAAGTTTAATAGTGCATTTTACTCGCCATTTCTTGCACTTTGAGATGCCGCTTAGCCCAATACGCTATCTGAAATATCAGCGACGTAAATTGAACAAATGTGAGAGAATTTCGCTGAATTCTTTTATTAACCATAATGTAAAGTGATCTAATCAGGTCTCTGTTCGCCCTAGCCTAGAAGTTTAATAGTGCATTTTATTCGCCATTTCATGCGCTTTGAGATGCCGCTTAGCCCAATACGCTATCTGAAATAGGAGCGACGTAAATTGAACAAATGTGATAGAATTTCCCTGAAATCTTATAGTAAACAAAATATAAAATGATCTAATCGGGACTCTGATTGGCCTATCATAGAAGTTTAGTAGTGCATTTTACTGGCCCTTCCACGCGCTTTAAGATGCCGCCTAGGCAAGTACACTATCTGAAATAGGAGCGACGTATGTTGAACAAATGTGATAGAATTACGCTTAATTATTATATTAACCGTAATATAAAAAGATCTAATCGGGTCTCTGTTTGCCTTACCCTAGACGTTTAATAGTGCATTTTACTCACCATTTCATGCGCTTTGAGATGCCACTTAGCCGAATACGTTATCTGCAATAGGAGTGACGTAAATTGAACAAATGTTATAGAATTTCGCTGAATTCATAAATTAACCATAATATGAAATGATCTAATCGGGTCTCTGTTTGCCCTACCCTAGAAGTTTAATAGTGCATTTTACTCGCCATTTCTTGCGCTTTGAGATGCCGCTTAGCCCAATACGCTATCTGAAATATCAGCGACGTAAATTGCACAAATGTGATAGACTTTCGCTGAATTCTTATATTAACCAAAATATAAAATGAACTAATCGGGTCTCTGTTTGCCATACCCTAGAAGTTTAATTGTGCATTTTACGAGCCATTTCTTGCGCTTTGAGATGCAGCTTAGCCCAATACGCTATCCGAAATAGGAGCGACGTAAATTGAACAAATGTGATAGAATTTCGCTGAATTATTAAATTAACCATAATATCAAATGATCTAATCGGGTCTCTGTTTGCCCTACCCTAGAAGTTTAATAGTTCATTTTACTTGCCATTTCTTGCGCTTTGAGGTGCCGCTTAGCCCAATACGCTATCTGAAATAACAGCGACGTAAATTGAACAAATGTGAGACAATCTCGCTGAATTCTTATATTAACCATAATATGAAATGACCTAATCGGGTCTCTGTTTGCCCTACCCTAGAAGTTTAATAGTGCATTTTACTCGTCATTTCATGCGCTTTGAGATGCCGCCTATCCCAGTACGCTATCTGCAGTAGGAGCGACGTAAATTGAACAAATGTGATAGAATTTCGCTGAATTCTTAAATTAACCATAATATCAAATGATCTAATCGGGTCTCTGTTTGCCCTACCCTAGAAGTTTAATAGTTCATTTTACTTGCCATTTCTTGCGCTTTGAGATGCCGCTTAGCCCAATACGCTATCTGAAATATCAGCGACGTAAATTGAACAAATGTGAGAGAATCTCGCTGAATTCTTATATTAACCTTAATGTAAAATGATCTAATCGGGTCTCTGTTCGCCCTACCCTAGAAGATTAATAGTGCATTTCACTCGTCATTTCATGCGCTTTGAGATGCCGCTGAGCCCAATAAGCTATCTGAAGTAGGAGCCACGTAAATTGAACGAATGTCACAGAATTACGCTGAATTCTTAAATTAACCATAATATAAAATGATATAAACGGGTCTCTGTTTGCCCTACCCTAGAAGTTTAATAGTTCATTTTACTCGCCATTCCACGCGCTTTAAGATGCCGCCTAGCCCGGTACGCTATCTGAAATATCGGCGACGTAAAATGAACAAATGTGATAGAATTTCGCTGAATTCTTATATTAACCTTAATGTAAAATGATCTAATCGGGTCTTTGTTCGCCCTACCCTAGAAGTTTAATAGTGCATTTTACTCGCCGTTTCTTGCGCTTTGAGATGCCGCTTAGCCCAATACGCTATCTGAAATAGGAGCAACGTAAATTGAACAAATGTGATAGAATTTCGCTGAATTCTTAAATTAACCATAATATAAAATGATCTAATGGGGTCTCTGTTTGCCCTACCCTAGAAGTTTAATAGTGCATTGTACTCGCCATTTCTTGCGCTTTGAGATGCCTCTTAGCCCAATACGCTATCTGGAATAGGAGCGACGTAAATTGAACAAATGGGATAGAATTTCCCTGAAATGTTATAGTAAACAAAATATAAAATGATCTAATCGGGTCTCTGATTGCCCTATCATAGAAGTTTAATAGTGCATTTTACTCGCTATTCCGCGCGCTTTGAGATGCCGCTTAGCCCAATACGCTATCTGAAATAGGAGCGACGTAAATTGAACAAATGTGATAGAATTTCGCTGAATTCTTATATTAAACAAAATATAAAATGATCTAATCGGGTCTCTGATTGCCCTATCATAGAAGTTTAATAGTGCATTTTACTCGCCATTCCACGCGCTTTACATTGCCGCCTAGCCCAGTACGCTATCTGAAATAGGAGCTACGTAAGTTGAACAAATGTCACAGAATTACGCTGAATTCTTATATTAACCGTAATATAAAATGATCTAATCGGGTCTCTGTTTGCCTTATCCTAGAAGTTTAACAGTGCATTTTACTCGCCATTTCATGCGATTTGAGATGCCGCTTAGCCCAATTCGCTATCTGAAATAGGAGCGATGTAAACTGAACAAATGTGATAGAATTTCGCTGAATTCTTTTATTAACCATAATGTTAAATGATCTAATCGGGTCTCTGTTCGCCATAGCGTAGAAGCTTAATAGTGCATTATATTCGTCATTTCATGGGCTTTGAGATGCCGCTTAGCCCAATACGCTATCTGAAATAGGAACGACGCAAATTGAACAAATGTGATAGAATTTCGCTGAATTCTTATATTAACCAAAATATAAAATGATCTAATCGGGTCTCTGATTGCCCTATCATAGAAGTTTAATAGTGCATTGTACTCGCCATTCCACGCGCTTTAAGATGCCGCCTAGCCCAGTACACTATCTGAAATAGGAGCGACGTATGTTGAACAAATGTGATAGAATTACGCTGAATTCTTATATTAACCGTAATACAAAATGATCTGATCGGGTCTCTGTTTGCGTTACCCTAGAAGTTTAATAGTGCATTTTACTCGCCATTTCATGCGCTTTGAGATGCCGCTTAGCCCAATACGCTATCTGAAATAGGAGCGACGTAAATTGAACAATTGTGATAGAATTTCGCTGAATTCTTATATTAACCAAAATATAAAATGTTCTAATCGGGTCTCTGATTGCCCTATCATAGAAGTTTAATAGTGCATTGTACTCGCCATTCCACGCGTTTTAAGATGCCGCCTAGCCCAGTACGCTATCTGAAATAGGAGCTACGTAAGTTGAACAAATGTCACAGAATTACGCTAAATTCTTATATTAACCGTAATATGAAATGATCTAATCGGGTCTCTGTGTGCCCTACCCTAGAAGTTTAATAGTGCATTTTACTCGCCATTTCTTGCGCTTTGAGATGCCGCTTAGCCCAATACGCTATCTGAAATAGGAGCGACGTAAATTGAACAAATGTGATAGAATTTCCCTGAAATGTTATACTAAACAAAATATAAAATGATCTAATCGGAACTCTGATTGCCCTATCATAGAAGTTTAGTAGTGCATTTTACTCGCCCTTCCACGCGCTTTAAGATGCCGCCTATCCCAGTACGCTATCTGAAATAGGAGCTACGTAGGTTGAACAAATGTCACAGAATTACGCTAAATTCTTATATTAACCGTAATATGAAATGATCTAATCGGGTCTCTGTGTGCCCTACCCGAGAAGTTTAATAGTGCATTTTACTCGCCATTTCTTGCGCTTTGAGATGCCGCTTAGCCCAATACGCTATCTGAAATAGGAGCGACGTAAATTGAACAAATGTGTAGGAATTTCCCTGAAATGTTATAGTAAACACAATATAAAATGATCTAATCGGGTCTCTGATTGCCCTATCATAGAAGTTTAATAGTTCATTTTACTCGCCATTCCGCGCGCTTTACGACGCCGCTTAGCCCAATACGCTATCTGAAATCGGAGCGACGTAAATTGAACAAATGTGATAGAATTTCGCTGAATTCTTATATTAACCAAAATATAAAATGTTCTAATCGGGTCTCTGATTGCCCTACCCTAGAAGTTTAACAGTGCATTTTACTCGCCATTTCATGCGCTTTGAGATGCCGCTTAGCCCAATACGCTATCTGAAATGGGAGCGACGTAAATTGAACAAATGTGATAGAATTTCGCTGAATTCTTATATTAACCAAAATATAAAATGATCTAATCCGGTCTCTGTTTGCCCTACCCTAGAAGTTTAATAGTGCATTTTACGAGCCATTTCTTGCGCTTTGAGATGCAGCTTAGCCCAACACGCTATCTGAAATAGGAGCGACGTAAATTGAACAAATGTGATAGAATTTCGCTGAATTCTTATATTAACCTTAATGTAAAATGATCTAATCGGGTCTTTGTTCGCCCTACCCCAGAAGTTTAATAGTGCATTTCACTCGTCAATTCATGCGCTTTGAGATGCCGCTTAGCACAATATGCTATCTGAAATAGGAGCGACGTAAATTGAACAAATGTGATAGAATTACGCTGAATCCTTATATTAACCAAAATATAAAATGATCTAATCGGGTCTCTGATTGCCCTATCATAGAAGTTAAATAGTGCATTTTACGAGCCCTATCGTGCGCTTTGAGATGCCGCTTAGCCCAATACGCTATCTGAAATAGGAGCGACGTAAATTGAACAAATGTGATAGAATTTCGCTGGATTCTTATATTAACCAAAATATAAAATGATCTAATCGGGTCTCTGATTGCCCTATCATAGAAGTTTAATAGTGCATTTTACTCGCCATTCCACGCGGTTTAAGTTGCCGCCTAGCCCAGTACGCTATCTGAAATAGGAGCTACGTAAGTTGAACAAATGTGACAGAATTACGCTGAATTCTTATATTAAACGTTATATAAAATGATCTAATCGGGTCTCTGTTTGCCTTATCCTAGAAGCTTAATAGTGCATTTTACTCGCCATTTCATGCGCTTTGAGATCCAGCTTAGCCCAATAAGCTATCTGAAATGGGAGCGATGTAAATTGAGCAAATGTGATAGAATTTCGCTGAATTCTTAAATTAACCATAATATGAAATTACCTAATCGGGTCTCTGTTTGCCCTACCCTAGAAGTTTAATAGTTTATTTTACTCGTCATTTCATGAGCTTTGAGATGCCGCCTATCCCAGTACGCTATCTGAAATAGGAGCCACGTAAGTTGAACAAATGTGACAGAATTACGCTGCATCCTTATATTAAACGTAATATAAAATGATCTAACCGGGTCTCTGTTTGCCTTATCCTAGAAGTTTCATAGTGCATTTTACTCGCCATTCCTCGCGCTTTAAGATGCCGCCTAGCCCAGTACGCTATCTGAAATAGGAACGACGTAAATTAAACAAATGTGATAGAATTTTGCTGAATGATTAAATTAACCATAATATAAAATGATCTAATCGGGTCTCTGATTGCCCTATCATAGAAGTTTAAGAGTGCATTTTGCTCGCCATTCCACGCGCTTTAAGATGCCGCCTAGCCCAGTACGCTATCTGAAATAGGAGCGACGTAAGTTGAACAAATGTGATAGAATAACGCTGAATTCTTATATTAACCGTAATATAAAATGGTCTAATCGGGTCTCCGTTTGCCTTATCCTAGAAGTTTAATAGTGCATTTTACTCGTCATTTCATGCGCATTGAGATGCCGCTTAGCCCAATACGCTATCTGAAATAGGAGCGACGTAACTTGAACAAATGTGATAGAATTTCGCTGAATTCTTAAATTAACCAAAATATAAAATGATCTATTCGGGTCTCTGTTTGCCCTACCCTAGAAGTTTAATAGGGAATTTTACTCGCCATTTCTTGCGCTTTGAGATGCCGCTTAGCCCAATACGCTATCTGAAATATGAGCGACGTAAATTGAACAAATGTGATAGAATTTTGCTGAATTCTTATATTAACCAAAATATAAAATGATCTAATCGGGTCTCTGATTGCCCTAACATAGAAGTTTGGTAGTGCATTTCACTCGCCCTTCCACGCGCGTTAAGATGCAGCCTAGCCCAGTACGCTATCTGAAATAGGAACGACGTAAATTGATCAAATGTGATAGAATTTTGCTGAATGATTAAATTAATCATAATATAAAATGATCTAATCGGGTCTCTGTTTGCCCTACCCTAGAAGTTTCATAGTGCATTTTACTCGCCATTCCACGCGCTTTAAGATGCCGCCTAGCCCAGTACGCTATCTGAAATAGGAACGACGTAAATTGAACAAATGTGATAGAATTTTGCTGAATTCTTAAATGAACCATAATATAAAATGATCTAATCGGGTCTCTGTGTGCCCTACCCTAGAAGTTTAATAGTGCATTTTACTCGCCATTTCATGCGCATTGAGATGCCGCTTAGCCCAATACGCTATCTGAAATAGGAGCGACGTAAATTGAACAAATGTGACAGAATTTCGCTGAATTCTTATATTAACCAAAATATAAAATGATCTAACCGGGACTCTGATTGCCCTATCATAAAAGTTTCATAGTGCATTTTACTCGCCATTCCACGCGCCTTAAGATGCCGCCTAGCCCAGTACGCTATCTGAAATAGGAACGAAGTAATTTGAACAGATGTGATAGAATTTTGCTGAATCCTTAAATTAACCATAATATAAAATGATGTAATCGGGTCTCTGTTCGCCCTACCCAAGAAGTTTAATAGTGCATTTCTCTCGTCATTTCATCGGCTTTGAGATGCCGCTTAGCCCAATACGCAATCTGAAATAGGAGCGACGTAAATTGAACAAACGTGACAGAATTTCCCTGAATTCTTATATTAACCTTAATGTAAAATGATCTAATCGGTTCTCTGTTCGCCCTACCTAGAAGTTTAATAGTGCCTTTCACTCGACATTTCATGCGCTTTGAGATGCCGCTTAGCCCAATACGCAATCTGAAATAGGAGCGACGTAAGTTGAACAAATGTGATAGAATAACGCTGAATTCTTATATTAACCGTAATATAAAATGGTCTAATCGGGTCTCCGTTTGCCTTACCCTAGAAGTTTAATAGTGCATTTCACTCGACATTTCATGCGCTTTGAGATGCCGCTTATCCAATACGCTATCTGAAATAGGAGCGACGTAGACTGAACAATTGTGATAGAATTTCGTTGAATTCTTATATTAACCAAAATATAAAATGTTCTAAGCGGGTCTCTGATTGCCCTATCATAGAAATTTAATAGTGCATTTTACTCGCTATTCCACGCGCTTTAAGATGCCGCCTATCCCAGTATGCTATCTGAAATAGGAGCGACGTAGTTGAACAAATGTGATAGAATTACGCTGAATTCTTATATTAACCGTAATATAAAATTATCTAATCGGGTCTCTGTTTGCCTTATCCTAGAAGTTTAATAGTGCATTTTACTCGCCCTTAAACGCGCTTTAAGTTGCCGCTTAGCCCAATACGCTATCTGAAATAGGAGCGACGTAAATTGAACGAATGTGATAGAATTTATCTGAATTCTTAAATAAACCATAATATGAAATGATCTAATCGGGTCTCTGTTTGCCCTACCCTAGAAGTTTAACAGTGCATTTTACTCGTCATTTCATGCGCTTTGAGATGCCGCTTAGCCCAATACGCTATCTGAAATAGGAGCGACGTAAATTGAACAAACGTGATAGAATTTCCCCTGATGTCTTATATTAACCAAATATAAAATGGTCTAATCGGGTCTCTGATTGCCCTATCATAGAAGTCTAAGGAGTGCATTTGCTCGTCATTCCACGCGCTTAAGATGCCGCCTAGCCCAGTACGCTATCTGAAATAGGAGCGACGTAAGTTCAACAAATGTGATAGAATAACGCTGAATTCTTATATTAACCGTAATATAAAATGGTCTAATCGGGTCTCCGTTTGCCTTATCCTAGAAGTTTAATAGTGCATTTTACTCGTCATTTCATGCGCATTGAGATGCCCCTTAGCCCAATACGCTCTCTGAAATAGGAGCGACGTAAGTTGAACAAATGTGATAGAATTTTGCTGAATTCTTAAATTAACTATAATATAAAATGATCTAACCGGGTCTCTGATTGCCCTACTCTAGAAGTTTAATAGTGCATTTTACTCACCATTTCATGCGCTTTGAGATGGCGCTTAGCCCAATACGCTATCTGAAATAGGAGCGACGTAAATTGAACGAATGTGATAGAATTTCGCTGAATTCTTATATTAACCAAAATATAAAGTGATCTAAACGGGACTCTGATTGCCCTATCATAGAAGTTTAGTAGTGCATTTTACTCGCCCTTCCACGCGCTTTAAGATGCCGCCCAGCCCAGTACGCTATCTGAAATAGGAGCGACGTAAGTTGAACAAATGTGACAGAATTACGCTGAATTCTTATATTAACCGTAATATAAAATGATCTAATCGGGTCTCTGTTTGCCCTACCCTAGAAGTTTATAGTGCATTTTACTCGCCATTTCATGCGCTTTGAGATGCGCTTAGCCCAATACGCTATCTGAAATAGGAGCGACGTAAGTTGAACAAATGTGATAGAATTTCGCTGAATTCTTAAATTAACCATAATATAAAATGATCTATTCGGGTCTCTGTTTGCCCTACCCTAGAAGTTTAATAGGGAATTTTACTCGCCATTTCTTGCGCTTTGAGATGCCGCTTAGCCCAATACGCTATCGGAAATAGGAGCGACGTAAATTGAACAAATGTGATAGAATTTCGCTGATTTCTTTTATTAACCAAAATATAAAATGATCTAACTGGTCTCTGATTGCCCTATCATAGAAGTTTATATAGTGCATTTTACTCGCCATTCGACGCGCTTTAAGATGCCGCCTAGCACAGTACGCTTTCTGAAATAGGAACGACGTAAATTGAACAATTGTGATAGAATTTTGCTGAATTCTTAAATGAACCATAATATAAAATGATCTAATCGGGTCTCTGTGTGCCCTACCCTAGAAGTTTAATAGTGCATTTTACTCGCCATTTCATGCGCATTGAGATGCCGCTTAGCCAATACGCTATCTGAAATAGGAGCGACGTAAATTGAACAAATGTGACAGAATTTCGCTGAATTCTTATATTAACCAAAATATAAAATGATCTAACCGGGACTCTGATTGCCCTATCATAAAAGTTTCATAGTGCATTTTACTCGCCATTCCACGCGCCTTAAGATGCCGCCTAGCCCAGTACGCTATCTGAAATAGGAACGAAGTAATTTGAACAGATGTGATAGAATTTTGCTGAATCCTTAAATTAACCATAATATAAAATGATGTAATCGGGTCTCTGTTCGCCCTACCCAAGAAGTTTAATAGTGCATTTCTCTCGTCATTTCATCGGCTTGAGATGGCCGCTTAGCCCAATACGCAATCTGAAATAGGAGCGACGTAAATTGAACAAACGTGACAGAATTTCCCTGAATTCTTATATTAACCTTAATGTAAAATGATCTAATCGGTTCTCTGTTCGCCCTACCCTAGAAGTTTAATAGTGCCTTTCACTCGACATTTCATGCGCTTTGAGATGCCGCTTAGCCCAATACGCAATCTGAAATAGGAGCGACGTAAGTTGAACAAATGTGATAGAATAACGCTGAATTCTTATATTAACCGTAATATAAAATGGTCTAATCGGGTCTCCGTTTGCCTTACCCTAGAAGTTTAATAGTGCATTTCACTCGACATTTCATGCGCTTTGAGATGCCGCTTATCCCAATACGCTATCTGAAATAGGAGCGACGTAGATTGAACAATTGTGATAGAATTTCGTTGAATTCTTATATTAACCAAAATATAAAATGTTCTAAGCGGGTCTCTGATTGCCCTATCATAGAAATTTAATAGTGCATTTTACTCGCTATTCCACGCGCTTTAAGATGCCGCCTATCCCAGTATGCTATCTGAAATAGGAGCGACGTAGTTGAACAAATGTGATAGAATTACGCTGAATTCTTATATTAACCGTAATATAAAATTATCTAATCGGGTCTCTGTTTGCCTTATCCTAGAAGTTTAATAGTGCATTTTACTCGCCCTTAAACGCGCTTTAAGTTGCCGCTTAGCCCAATACGCTATCTGAAATAGGAGCGACGTAAATTGAACGAATGTGATAGAATTTATCTGAATTCTTAAATAAACCATAATATGAAATGATCTAATCGGGTCCTCTGTTTGCCCTACCCTAGAAGTTTAACAGTGCATTTTACTCGTCATTTCATGCGCTTTGAGATGCCGCTTAGCCCAATACGCTATCTGAAATAGGAGCGACGTAAATTGAACAAACGTGATAGAATTTCCCTGATGTCTTATATTAACCAAAATATAAAATGGTCTAATCGGGTCTCTGATTGCCCTATCATAGAAGTTTAAGAGTGCATTTTGCTCGTCATTCCACGCGCTTTAAGATGCCGCCTAGCCCAGTACGCTATCTGAAATAGGAGCGACGTAAGTTGAACAAATGTGATAGAATAACGCTGAATTCTTATATTAACCGAATATAAAATGGTCCTAATCGGGTCTCGTTTGCCTTATCCTAGAAGTTTAATAGTGCATTTACTCGTCATTTCATGCGCATTGAGATGCCCCTTAGCCCAATACGCTCTCTGAAATAGGAGCGACGTAAGTTGAACAAATGTGATAGAATTTTGCTTGAATTCTTAAATAACTATAATATAAAATGATCTAACGGGTCTCTGATTGCCCTACTCTAGAAGTTTAATAGTGCATTTACTCACCATTTCATGCGCTTTGAGATGGCGCTTAGCCCAATACGCTATCTGAAATAGGAGCGACGTAAATGAACGAATGTGATAGAATTTCGCTGAATTCTTATATTAACCAAAATATAAAGTGATCTAAACGGGACTCTGATTGCCCTATCATAGAAGTTTAGTAGTGCATTTTACTCGCCCTTCCACGCGCTTTAAGATGCCGCCCAGCCCAGTACGCTATCTGAAATAGGATGCGACGTAAGTTGAACAAATGTGACAGAATTACGCTGAATTCTTATATTAACCGTAATATAAAATGATCTAATCGGGTCTCTGTTTGCCCTACCCTAGAAGTTTAATAGTGCATTTTACTCGCCATTTCATGCGCTTTGAGATGCCCCTTAGCCCAATACGCTATCTGAAATAGGAGCGACGTAAGTTGAACAAATGTGATTAGAATTTCGCTGAATTCTTAAATTAACCATATATAAAATGATCTATTCGGGTCTCTGTTTGCCCTACCCTAGAAGTTTAATAGGGAATTTTACTCGCCATTTCTTGCGCTTTGAGATGCCGCTTAGCCCAATACGCTATCGAAATAGGAGCGACGTAAATTGAACAAATGTGATAGAATTTCGCTTGATTTCTTTTATTAACCAAAATATAAAATGATCTAATCTGGTCTCTGATTGCCCTATCATAGAAGTTTATATAGTGCATTTTACTCGCCATTCGACGCGCTTTAAGATGCCGCCTAGCCCAGTACGCTTTCTGAAATAGGAACGACGTAAATTGAACAATTGTGATAGAATTTTGCTGAATTCTTAAATTAACCATAACATAAAATGATCTAATCGGGTCTCTGATTGCCCTATCATAGAAGTTTATATAGTGCATTTTACCCGCCATTCGACGCGCTTTAAGATGCCGCCTAGCCCAGTACGCTTTCTGAAATAGGAACGACGTAAATTGAACAATTGTGATAGAATTTTGCTGAATTCTTAAATTAACCATAACATAAATGATCTAATCGGGTCTCTGATTGCCCTATCATAGAAGTTTAATAGTGCATTTTACTCGCCATTCCGCGCGCTTTAAGATGCCGCCTAGCCCAATACGCTATCTGAAATAGGAGCGACGTAAATTGAACGAATGGGATAGAATTTCGCTGAATTCTTATATTAACCAAAATATAAAATGATCTAATCGGGTCTCTGATAGACCTATCATAGAAGTTTAATAGTGCATTTTACCCGCCATTCCACGCGCTTTAAGATGCCGCCTAGCCCAGTACGCTATCTGAAATAGGAGCGACGTAAGTTGAACAAATGTGATAGAATTACGCTGAATTCTTATATTAACCGTAATATAAAATGTTCTAATCGGTTCTCTGTTCGCCCTACCCTAGAAGTTTAATAGTGCCTTTCACTCGTCATTTCTTGCGCTTTGAGATGCCACTTAGCCCAATGCGCTATCTGAAATAGGAGCGACGTAAATTGAACGAATGTGATAGAATTTTTCTGAATTTTTAAATAAACCATAATATGAAATGATCTAATCGGGTCTCTGTTTGCCCTACCCTAGAAGTTTAACAGTGCATTTTACTCGCCATTTCATGGCGCTTTGAGATTGCCGCTTAGCCCAATACGCTATCTGAAATAGGAGCGACGTAAATTGAACAAACGTGATAGAATTCCCTGAATTCTATATTAACCTTAATGTAAAATGATCAATCGGTTCTCTGTTCGCCCTACCCTAGAAGTTTAATAGTGCCTTTCACTCGACATTTCATGCGCTTTGAGATGCCGCTTAGCCCAATACGCAATCTGAAATAGGAGCGACGTAAGTTGAACAAATGTGACAGAATTACGCTGAATTCTTATATTAACCGTAATATAAAATGATCTAATCGGGTCTCTGTTTGCCCTACCCTAGAAGTTTAATAGTGCATTTTACTCGCCATTTCATGCGCTTTGAGATGCCGCTTAGCCCAATACGCTATCTGAAATAGGAGCGACGTAAATTGAACAAATGTGATAGAATTTCGCTGATTTCTTTTATTAACCAAAATATAAAATGATCTAATCTGGTCTCTGATTGCCCTATCATAGAAGTTTATATAGTGCATTTTACTCGCCTTTCGACGCGCTTTAAGATGCCGCCTAGCCCAGTACGCTTTCTGAAATAGGAACGACGTAAATTGAACAATTGTGATAGAATTTTGCTGAATTCTTAAATTAACCATAACATAAAATGATCTAATCGGGTCTCTGATTGCCCTATCATAGAAGTTTATATAGCGCATTTTACTCGCCATTCGACGCGCTTTAAGATGCCGCCTAGCCCAGTCGCTTTCTGAAATAGGAACGACGTAAATTGAACATTGTGATAGAATTTTGCTGAATTCTTAAATTAACCATAACATAAAATGATCTAATCGGGTCTCTGATTGCCCTATCATAGAAGTTTATATAGCGCATTTTACTCGCCATTCGACGCGCTTTAAGATGCCGCCTAGCCCAGTACGCTTCTGAAATAGGAACGACGTAAATTGAACAATTGTGATAGAATTTTGCTGAATTCTTAAATTAACCATAACATAAAATGATCTAATCGGGTCTCTGATTGCCCCTATCATAGAAGTTATAA
>CAKAJE020000192.1:0-52661 GCA_916610135.2 Macropis europaea
CGTAAATTGAACAAATGTGATAGAATTACGTAGTATTCTTATATTAGCCATACTTTAAAATGATCTAAACGGATCTCTGATTGCCCTATGATAGAAGCTTCGTAGTGCATTTTACACGCCATTTCATGCGCTTTAAGGTGCCGCTTAGCACAATACGCTATCTGAAATAGGAGTGACGTAAATTGAACAAATGCGATAGAATTTTGCTGAATTCTTATATTAACCATAATATAATACGATCTGTTCGGGTCTCTGACTGCCCTATCATAGAAGTTTAATAGTGCAGTTTACTCGTCACATCATGCGCTTTAAGGTGCCGCCTAGCCCAATACGCTATCTGAAATAGGAGCGACATAAATTGAACAAATGTGATAGAATTACGCAGAATTCTTATATTAAACATAATATAATACGATCTATCCGGTTCTCTGATGGCCCTATCATAGAAGTTTAATAGTGCATTTCACTCGTCATTTCATGCGCTTTAAGATGCCACCTAGCCCAATACGCTATCTGAAATAGGGGCGACGTAAATTGCACAAATGTGATAGAATTACGCAGAATTATTATATAAACCATAATCTAATACGATCTATTCGGGTCTCTGATTGCCCTATCATAGAAGTTTAATAGTGCATTTTACTCGTCATTTCATGCCCTTTAAGGTGCCGCCTAGCCCAATACGCTATCTGAAATAGGAGCGACGTAAATTGAACAAATGTGATAGAATTACGCAGAATTCTTATGTTAACAATAATATAAAATGATCTAATCGGGTGTCTGATTGCCCTATCACAGAAGTTTAATAGTGCATTTTACTCGCCATTTCATGCGCTTTAAGGTGCCGTTTAGTCCAATACGCTATCTGAAATAGGAGCGTCGTAAATTGAACAAATGTGATAGAATTACACTGAATTTTTATATTAATCATAATATAAGATGATCTAAGCGGGTCACTGATTGCCCTATCCTAGAAGTTTAGTAGTGCATTTTACTCGACATTTCATGCGCTTTGAGATGCCGCCTATCTCAATACAATATCTGGTGTAGGAGCGGCGTAAATTGGACAAATGTAATAGAGTTACGATGAATTCTTAAATTAACAATAATATAAGATGATCTAATCGGGATTCTGATTGCCCTATCCTAGAAGTTTAGTAGTGCATTTTACTCGTCATTTCGTACGCTTCAAGGTGCCGCATAGCCCAATACGCTATCTGAAATAGTAGCGACGTAAATTGAACAAATGCGATAGAATTTCGCTGAATTCTTATATTAACTATAATATAAAATGATCTAATCGGGTCTCTGATTGCCCTATCAAAGAAGTTTAGTGTTGCATTTTACTCGTCATTTCATGCGTTTTAAGATGCCGTATTGCCCAATCCGCAATCTGAAATTGGAGCTACGTAAATTGAACAAATGTGACAGAGTTACGCAGAATTCTTATATTAACCATAATATAATATGATCTATTCGGGTCTCTGATTGCCCTATCATAGAAGCTCAATAGTGCATTTTGCTCGTCATTTCATACGCTTTGAGATGCCGCTTAGCGCAATACGCTATCTGAAATAGGAGCGACGCAAATTGAACAAATGTGATAGAATTTCGCTGAATTCTTAAATTAACCATAATATAAAATGATCTAATCGGGTCTATGTTTGCCCTACCCTAGAAGTTTAATAGTGCATTTTACTCGCCGTTGCATGCGCTTTGAGATGCCGCTTGGCCCAGTACGCTATCTGGAATAGGAGCGACGTAAATTGAACGAATGTGATAGAATTACGCTGAATTCTCATATTAACCGCAATATAAAATGATCTAATCGGGTCTCTGATTGCGTTACCCTAGAAGTTTGACAGAGCATTTTACTCGCCATTTCATGCGCTTTGAGATGCCGCTTAGCCCAATACGCTACCTGAAATAGGAGCGACGTAAATGGAACAAATGCGATAGAATTTCGCTGAATTCTTAAATTAACCATAATATGAAATGATCTAATCGTGTCTCTGTTTGCCCTACCCTAGAAGTTTAATAGTGCATTTTACTCGACATTTCATGCGCTTTAAGATGCCACCTGGCCCAATACGCTATCTGAAATAGGGGCGACGTAAATTGAACAAATGTAGTAAATTACGTTGAATTCTTATATTAACCATACTATAAGATGTTCTAATCGGGTCTCCGATTGCCCTATCATAGACGATTAGTAGTGTATTTTACTTGTCATTCCACGCACTTTAAGATGCCGCCTAGCGCAATACGCTATCTGAAATAGGAGCGACGTAACTTGAACAAATGTGATAGAATTACACTGAATCCTTATATTAATCATATTATAAGATGACCTAATCGGGCCTCTGATAGCCCTATCCTAGAAGCTTAGTAGTGCATTTTACTTGACATTTCTTGCGCTTTGAGATGCGGCTTAGCCCAATACGCTATCTGAAGTAGGAGCGACGTACATTGAATAAATGTGACAGAATTACGCAGAATTCTTATATTAACCATAATTTAAGATGATCTAGTCGGGTCTCTGGTTGCCCTATCATAGAAGCTTAATAGTGCATTTTACTCGTCATTTCATGCGCTTTAAGGTGCCGCCTAGTCCAGTACGCTACCTGAAATAGGAGCGACATAAATTGAACAAATGTGATAGAATTAACCAGAATTCTTATATTAACCATACTATAGAATGATCTAATCGGGTCTCAGATTGCACTATCATAGAAGTTTAATAGTGCATTTTACTCGATATTTTATGCGCTTTAAGGTGCCGCCTAGCCCAATACGCTCTCTGAAATAGGAGCGACGTAAATTGAACAAATGTGATAGAATTTCGCTGAATTCTTAAATTAACCATAATATAAAATGATCTAATCGGGTTTCTGTTTGCCCTACCCTAGAAGTTTGATAGTGCATTTTACTCGCCATTTCATTCGCTTCGAGGTGCGGCTTAGCCCAATACGCTATCTGAAATGGGAGCGACGTAAATTGAACAAATGTGATAGAATTAAGCTGAATTCTTATATTAAATGTAATATAAAATGATCTAATCGGGTCTCTGCTTGCCTTACCCTAGAAGTTTAATAGTGCATTGTACTCGCCATTTCATGCGCTTTGAGATGCTGCTTAGCCCAATACGCTATCTGAAATACGAGCGACGTAAATTGAACAAATGTGATAAAATTACGCTGAATTCTTATATTAGCTGTAGTGTAAAATGATCTAATCGGGTCTCTGTTCGCTCCACCCAAGAAGTTTAATGGTGCATTTCACTTGACATTCCACGCGCTTTAGCATGCCGCCTAGCCCAGTAGGCTATCTGAAATAGGAGCGGCGTAAATTGAACAAATGTGATAGAATTTCGCTGAATTCTTATATTAAACAAAATATAAAATGATGTAATCGGGTCTCTGTTTGCCCTACCCTAGAAGTTTAATAGTGCAATTTACTCATCATTTCATGCGCTTTGAGAAGCCGCTTTGCCCAATACGCTATCTGAAATAGGAGCGACGTAAATTGAACAAATGTGATAGAATTACGTAGTATTCTTATATTAGCCATACTTTAAAATGATCTAAACGGGTCTCTGATTGCCCTATGATAGAAGCTTCGTAGTGCATTTTACACGCCATTTCATGCGCTTTAAGGTGCCGCTTAGCACAATACGCTATCTGAAATAGGAGTGACGTAAATTGAACAAATGCGATAGAATTTTGCTGAATTCTTATATTAACCATAATATAATACGATCTGTTCGGGTCTCTGACTGCCCTATCATAGAAGTTTAATAGTGCAGTTTACTCGTCACATCATGCGCTTTAAGGTGCCGCCTAGCCCAATACGCTATCTGAAATAGGAGCGACATAAATTGAACAAATGTGATAGAATTACGCAGAATTCTTATATTAAACATAATATAATACGATCTATCCGGTTCTCTGATGGCCCTATCATAGAAGTTTAATAGTGCATTTCACTCGTCATTTCATGCGCTTTAAGATGCCACCTAGCCCAATACGCTATCTGAAATAGGGGCGACGTAAATTGCACAAATGTGATAGAATTACGCAGAATTATTATATAAACCATAATCTAATACGATCTATTCGGGTCTCTGATTGCCCTATCATAGAAGTTTAATAGTGCATTTTACTCGTCATTTCATGCCCTTTAAGGTGCCGCCTAGCCCAATACGCTACCTGAAATAGGAGCGACGTAAATTGAACAAATGTGATAGAATTACGCAGAATTCTTATGTTAACAATAATATAAAATGATCTAATCGGGTGTCTGATTGCCCTATCACAGAAGTTTAATAGTGCATATTACTCGCCATTTCATGCGCTTTAAGGTGCCGTTTAGTCCAATACGCTATCTGAAATAGGAGCGTCGTAAATTGAACAAATGTGATAGAATTACACTGAATTTTTATATTAATCATAATATAAGATGATCTAAGCGGGTCACTGATTGCCCTATCCTAGAAGTTTAGTAGCGCATTTTACTCGACATTTCATGCGCTTTGAGATGCCGCCTATCTCAATACAATATCTGGTGTAGGAGCGGCGTAAATTGGACAAATGTAATAGAGTTACGATGAATTCTTAAATTAACAATAATATAGGATGATCTAATCGGGATTCTGATTGCCCTATCCTAGAAGTTTAGTAGTGCATTTTACTCGTCATTTCGTACGCTTCAAGGTGCCGCATAGCCCAATACGCTATCTGAAATAGTAGCGACGTAAATTGAACAAATGCGATAGAATTTCGCTGAATTCTTATATTAACTATAATATAAAATGATCTAATCGGGTCTCTGATTGCCCTATCAAAGAAGTTTAGTGTTGCATTTTACTCGTCTTTTCATGCGTTTTAAGATGCCGTATTGCCCAATCCGCAATCTGAAATTGGAGCTACGTAAATTGAACAAATGTGACAGAGTTACGCAGAATTCTTATATTAACCATAATATAATATGATCTATTCGGGTCTCTGATTGCCCTATCATAGAAGCTCAATAGTGCATTTTGCTCGTCATTTCATACGCTTTGAGATGCCGCTTAGCGCAATACGCTATCTGATATAGGAGCGACGCAAATTGAACAAATGTGATAGAATTTCGCTGAATTCTTAAATTAACCATAATATAAAATGATCTAATCGGGTCTATGTTTGCCCTACCCTAGAAGTTTAATAGTGCATTTTACTCGCCGTTGCATGCGCTTTGAGATGCCGCTTGGCCCAGTACGCTATCTGGAATAGGAGCGACGTAAATTGAACGAATGTGATAGAATTACGCTGAATTCTCATATTAACCGCAATATAAAATGATCTAATCGGGTCTCTGTTTGCGTTACCCTAGAAGTTTGACAGAGCATTTTACTCGCCATTTCATGCGCTTTGAGATGCCGCTTAGCCCAATACGCTACCTGAAATAGGAGCGACGTAAATGGAACAAATGCGATAGAATTTCGCTGAATTCTTAAATTAACCATAATATGAAATGATCTATTCGGGTCTCTGTTTGCCCTACCCTAGAAGTTTCATAGTGCATTTTACTCGACATTTCATGCGCTTTAAGATGCCACCTGGCCCAATACGCTATCTGAAATAGGGGCGACGTAAATTGAACAAATGTAGTAAATTACGTTGAATTCTTATATTAACCATACTATAAGAGGTTCTAATCGGGTCTCCGATTGCCCTATCATAGACGATTAGTAGTGTATTTTACTTGTCATTCCACGCACTTTAAGATGCCGCCTAGCGCAATACGCTATCTGAAATAGGAGCGACGTAACTTGAACAAATGTGATAGAATTACACTGAATCCTTATATTAATCATATTATAAGATGACCTAATCGGGCCTCTGATAGCCCTATCCTAGAAGCTTAGTAGTGCATTTTACTTGACATTTCATGCGCTTTGAGATGCGGCTTAGCCCAATACGCTATCTGAAGTAGGAGCGACGTATATTGAATAAATGTGATAGAATTACGCAGAATTCTTATATTAACCATAATTTAAGATGATCTAGTCGGGTCTCTGGTTGCCCTATCATAGAAGCTTAATAGTGCATTTTACTCGTCATTTCATGCGCTTTAAGGTGCCGCCTAGTCCAGTACGCTATCTGAAATAGGAGCGACATAAATTGAACAAATGTGATAGAATTAACCAGAATTCTTATATTAACCATACTATAGAATGACCTAATCGGGTCTCAGATTGCACTATCATAGAAGTTTAATAGTGCATTTTACTCGATATTTTATGCGCTTTAAGGTGCCGCCTAGCCCAATACGCTCTCTGAAATAGGAGCGACGTAAATTGAACAAATGTGATAGAATTTCGCTGAATTCTTAAATTAACCATAATATAAAATGATCTAATCGGGTTTCTGTTTGCCCTACCCTAGAAGTTTGATAGTGCATTTTACTCGCCATTTCATTCGCTTCGAGGTGCGGCTTTGCCCAATACGCTATCTGAAATGGGAGCGACGTAAATTGAACAAATGTGATAGAATTAAGCTGAATTCTTATATTAAATGTAATATAAAATGATCTAATCGGGTCTCTGCTTGCCTTACCCTAGAAGTTTAATAGTGCATTGTACTCGCCATTTCATGCGCTTTGAGATGCTGCTTAGCCCAATACGCTATCTGAAATACGAACGACGTAAATTGAACAAATGTGATAAAATTACGCTGAATTCTTATATTAGCTGTAGTGTAAAATGATCTAATCGGGTCTCTGTTCGCTCCACCCAAGAAGTTTAATGGTGCATTTCACTTGACATTCCACGCGCTTTAGCATGCCGCCTAGCCCAGTAGGCTATTTGAAATAGGAGCGGCGTAAATTGAACAAATGTGATAGAATTTCGCTGAATTCTTATATTAAACAAAATATAAAATGATGTAATCGGGTCTCTGTTTGCCCTACCCTAGAAGTTTAATAGTGCAATTTACTCATCATTTCATGCGCTTTGAGAAGCCGCTTTGCCCAATACGCTATCTGAAATAGGAGCGACGTAAATTGAACAAATGTGATAGAATTTCGCTGAATTCTTAAATTAACAATAATATGAAATGATCTAATCGGGTCTCTGTTTGGCTTACCCTAGAAGTTTAATAGTGCATTTCACTCGTCATTTCATGCGCTTTGAGATGCCGCTTAGCCCAATACGCTATCTGAAATAGGAGCGACGTAAATTGAGCAAATGTGATAGAATTTCGCTGAATTCTTTTATTACCCAAAATATAAAATGATCTAATCGGGTCTCTGTTTGCTCTACCCTAGAAGTTTAATAGTGCATTTCACTCGACATTCCACTCGCTTTAGGATGCCGCACAGCCCAATACGCTATCTGAAATTGGAGCTACGTAAATTGGACAAGCGTGATAGAATTACGCAGAATTCTTATATTAACCATAATATGATATGATCTATTCGGATCTCTGATTGCCCTATCGTAGAAATTTAACTGTGCATTTTACTCGTCATTTCATGCGCTTTAAGGTGCCGCCTAGCCGAATGCGCTATTTGAAATAGGAGCGACATAAATTGAACAAACGTGATAGAATTACGCAGAATTCTTATATTAACCATAATATAATACGATCTATTCGGGTCTCTGATTGCCCTATCATAGAAGTTTAATAGTGCATTTTACTCGTCATTTCATGCGCTTTAAGGTGCCGTCTAGCCCAATCCGCTATCTGAAATTGGAGCTGCGTAAATTGAATAAATGTGATAGAGTTACGCAGAATTCTTATATAAACCATAATATAAAATGACCTAATCGGATCTCTGATTGCCCTATCCGAGGAGTTTAGTAGTGCAATTTACTCGACATTTCATGCGCTTTAAGATGCCGCATCGCCCAATACGCAATCTGAAATAGGAGCGTCGTAAATTGAACAAATGTGATAGAATTACGTAGTATTCTTATATTAGCCATACTTTAAAATGATCTAAACGGGTCTCTGATTGCCCTATGATAGAAGCTTCGTAGTGCATTTTACACGCCATTTCATGCGCTTTAAGGTGCCGCTTAGCACAATACGCTATCTGAAATAGGAGCGACGTAAATTGAACAAATGCGATAGAATTTTGCTGAATTCTTATATTAACCATAATATAATACGATCTGTTCGGGTCTCTGACTGCCCTATCATAGAAGTTTAATAGTGCAGTTTACTCGTCACATCATGCGCTTTAAGGTGCCGCCTAGCCCAATACGCTATCTGAAATAGGAGCGACATAAATTGAACAAATGTGATAGAATTACGCAGAATCCTTATATTAAACATAATATAATACGATCTATCCGGTTCTCTGATGGCCCTATCATAGAAGTTTAATAGTGCATTTCACTCGTCATTTCATGCGCTTTAAGATGCCACCTAGCCCAATACGCTATCTGAAATAGGGGCGACGTAAATTGCACAAATGTGATAGAATTACGCAGAATTATTATATAAACCATAATCTAATACGATCTATTCGGGTCTCTGATTGCCCTATCATAGAAGTTTAATAGTGCATTTTACTCGTCATTTCATGCCCTTTAAGGTGCCGCCTAGCCCAATACGCTATCTGAAATAGGAGCGACGTAAATTGAACAAATGTGATAGAATTACGCAGAATTCTTATGTTAACAATAATATACAATGATCTAATCGGGTGTCTGATTGCCCTATCACAGAAGTTTAATAGTGCATATTACTCGCCATTTCATGCGCTTTAAGGTGCCGCTTAGTCCAATACGCTATCTGAAATAGGAGCGTCGTAAATTGAACAAATGTGATAGAATTACACTGAATTTTTATATTAATCATAATATAAGATGATCTAAGCGGGTCACTGATTGCCCTATCCTAGAAGTTTAGTAGCGCATTTTACTCGACATTTCATGCGCTTTGAGATGCCGCCTATCTCAATACAATATCTGGTGTAGGAGCGGCGTAAATTGGACAAATGTAATAGAGTTACGATGAATTCTTAAATTACCAATAATATAGGATGATCTAATCGGGATTCTGATTGCCCTATCAAAGAAGTTTAGTGTTGCATTTTACTCGTCATTTCATGCGTTTTAAGATGCCGTATTGCCCAATCCGCAATCTGAAATTGGAGCTACGTAAATTGAACAAATGTGACAGAGTTACGCAGAATTCTTATATTAACCATAATATAATATGATCTATTCGGGTCTCTGATTGCCCTATCATAGAAGCTTAATAGTGCATTTTGCTCGTCATTTCATACGCTTTGAGATGCCGCTTAGCGCAATACGCTATCTGAAATAGGAGCGACGCAAATTGAACAAATGTGATAGAATTTCGCTGAATTCTTAAATTAACCATAATATAAAATGATCTAATCGGGTCTATGTTTGCCCTACCCTAGAAGTTTAATAGTGCATTTTACTCGCCGTTGCATGCGCTTTGAGATGCCGCTTGGCCCAGTACGCTATCTGAAATAGGAGCGACGTAAATTGAACGAATGTGATAGAATTACGCTGAATTCTCATATTAACCGCAATATAAAATGACCTAATCGGGTCTCTGTTTGCGTTACCATAGAAGTTTGACAGAGCATTTTACTCGCCATTTCATGCGCTTTGAGATGCCGCTTAGCCCAATACGCTACCTGAAATAGGAGCGACGTAAATGGAACAAATGCGATAGAATTTCGCTGAATTCTTAAATTAACCATAATATAAAATGATCTATTCGGGTCTCTGTTTGCCCTACCCTAGAAGTTTCATAGTGCATTTTACTCGACATTTCATGCGCTTTAAGATGCCACCTGGCCCAATACGCTATCTGAAATAGGGGCGACGTAAATTGAACAAATGTAGTAAATTACGTTGAATTCTTATATTAACCATACTATAAGATGTTCTAATCGGGTCTCCGATTGCCCTATCATAGACGATTAGTAGTGTATTTTACTTGTCATTCCACGCACTTTAAGATGCCGCCTAGCGCAATACGCTATCTGAAATAGGAGCGACGTAACTTGAACAAATGTGATAGAATTACACTGAATCCTTATATTAATCATATTATAAGATGACCTAATCGGGCCTCTGATAGCCCTATCCTAGAAGCTTAGTAGTGCATTTTACTTGACATTTCTTGCGCTTTGAGATGCGGCTTAGCCCAATACGCTATCTGAAGTAGGAGCGACGTATATTGAATAAATGTGACAGAATTACGCAGAATTCTTATATTAACCATAATTTAAGATGATCTAGTCGGGTCTCTGGTTGCCCTATCATAGAAGCTTAATAGTGCATTTTACTCGTCATTTCATGCGCTTTAAGGTGCCGCCTAGTCCAGTACGCTATCTGAAATAGGAGCGACATAAATTGAACAAATGTGATAGAATTAACCAGAATTCTTATATTAACCATACTATAGAATGATCTAATCGGGTCTCAGATTGCACTATCATAGAAGTTTAATAGTGCATTTTACTCGATATTTTATGCGCTTTAAGGTGCCGCCTAGCCCAATACGCTCTCTGAAATAGGAGCGACGTAAATTGAACAAATGTGATAGAATTTCGCTGAATTCTTAAATTAACCATAATATAAAATGATCTAATCGGGATTCTGTTTGCCCTACCCTAGAAGTTTGATAGTGCATTTTACTCGCCATTTCATTCGCTTCGAGGTGCGGCTTTGCCCAATACGCTATCTGAAATGGGAGCGACGTAAATTGAACAAATGTGATAGAATTAAGCTGAATTCTTATATTAAATGTAATATAAAATGATCTAATCGGGTCTCTGCTTGCCTTACCCTAGAAGTTTAATAGTGCATTGTACTCGCCATTTCATGCGCTTTGAGATGCTGCTTAGCCCAATACGCTATCTGAAATACGAGCGACGTAAATTGAACAAATGTGATAAAATTACGCTGAATTCTTATATTAGCTGTAGTGTAAAATGATCTAATCGGGTCTCTGTTCGCTCCACCCAAGAAGTTTAATGGTGCATTTCACTTGACATTCCACGCGCTTTAGCATGCCGCCTAGCCCAGTAGGCTATCTGAAATAGGAGCGGCGTAAATTGAACAAATGTGATAGAATTTCGCTGAATTCTTATATTAAACAAAATATAAAATGATGTAATCGGGTCTCTGTTTGCCCTACCCTAGAAGTTTAATAGTGCAATTTACTCATCATTTCATGCGCTTTGAGAAGCCGCTTTGCCCAATACGCTATCTGAAATAGGAGCGACGTAAATTGAACAAATGTGATAGAATTTCGCTGAATTCTTAAATTAACAATAATATGAAATGATCTAATCGGGTCTCTGTTTGCCTTACCCTAGAAGTTTAATAGTGCATTTCACTCGTCATTTCATGCGCTTTGAGATGCCGCTTAGCCCAATACGCTATCTGAAATAGGAGCGACGTAAATTGAGCAAATGTGATAGAATTTCGCTGAATTCTTATATTACCCAAAATATAAAATGATCTAATCGGGTCTCTGTTTGCTCTACCCTAGAAGTTTAATAGTGCATTTCACTCGACATTCCACTCGCTTTAGGATGCCGCACAGCCCA
The DNA here is from genome assembly GCA_916610135.2 of Macropis europaea. NCBI lineage: Eukaryota > Metazoa > Arthropoda > Insecta > Hymenoptera > Melittidae > Macropis > Macropis europaea. The sequence goes on from CAKAJE020000192.1 coordinate 11,590, forward strand.
ATACGCTATCTGAAATTGGAGCTACGTAAATTGGACAAGCGTGATAGAATTACGCAGAATTCTTATATTAACCATAATATGATATGATCTATTCGGATCTCTGATTGCCCTATCGTAGAAATTTAACTGTGCATTTTACTCGTCATTTCATGCGCTTTAAGGTGCCGCCTAGCCGAATGCGCTATTTGAAATAGGAGCGACATAAATTGAACAAACGTGATAGAATTACGCAGAATTCTTATATTAACCATAATATAATACGATCTATTCGGGTCTCTGATTGCCCTATCATATAAGTTTAATAGTGCATTTTACTCGTCATTTCATGCGCTTTAAGGTGCCGCCTAGCCCAATACGCTATCTGAAATAGGAGCGACGTAAATTGATCAAATGTGAAAGAATTTCGCTGAATTCTTATATTAACCATAATATAATACGATCTATTCGGGTCTCTGACTGCCCTATCATAGAAGTTTGATAGTGCATTTTACTCGACATTTCATGCTCTGTAAGATGCCACCTAGCACAATACACTATCTGAAATAGGGGCGACGTAAATTGAGCAAATGTGATGAAATTTCGCTGAATTCTTATATTAACCATAGTATAAGATGCCCTAATCGGGTCTCTGATTGTCCTATCCGAGAAGTTTAGTAGTGCATTTTACTCGACATTTCATGCGCTTTAAGATGCCGCCTAGTCCAATGCGCTATCTGAAATTGGAGATACGTAAATTGAACACACGTTATAGAATTACGCAGAATTCTTATATTAACCATAATATAATACGATCTATTCGGGTCTCTGATAGCCCTACCATAGAAGTTTAATAGTGCATTTTACCCACCATTTCATGCGCTTTAAGGTGCCGCCTAGCGCAATACGCTATCTGGAATAGGAGCGACATAAATTGAACAAATGTGATAGAATTACGCACAATTCTTATATTAACCATAATATAGAATGATCTAATCGTGTCTTTGATTGCACTAGCATAGAAGGTTAGTAGTGCAATTTTACTCGTCATTCTACGCGCTTTAAGGTGCCGCCTAGCCCAATACGCTATCTGAAATAGGACCGACATAAATTGAGCAAACGTGATAGAATTACGCAGAATTCTTATATTAACCATAATACAATACGATGTATTCGGTTCTCTGATTGAACTATCATAGAAGTTTAATAGTGCATTTCACTCGTCATTTCATGCGCTTTAAGATGCCACCTAGCCCAATACGCTATCTGAAATAGGGGCGACGTAAATTGCACAAATGTGAAAGAATTACGCAGAATTATTATATAAACCATAATCTAATACGATCTATTCGGGTCTCCGATTGCCCTATCATAGACGATTAGTAGTGTATTTTACTTGTCATTCCACGCACTTTAAGAAGCCGCCTAGCCCAATACGTTATCTGAAATAGGAGCGACGTAAATTGAACAAATGTGATAGAATTACACTGAATTCTTATATTAATCATAATATAAGATGACCTAATCGGGCCTCTGATAGCCCTATCCTAGAAGCTTAGTAGTGTATTTTACTTGACATTTCTTGCGCTTTAAGATGCGGCTTAGCCCAATACGCTATCTGAAGTGGGAGCGACGTATATTGAATAAATGTGACAGAATTGCGCAGAATTCTTATATTAACCATAATTTAAGATGATCTAATCGGGTCTCTGATTGCCCTGTCACAGAAGTTCAGCAGTGCATTTTACTCGTCATTTCATGCGCTTTGAGGTGCCGTCTAGCCCAATCCGCTATCTGAAATTGGAGCTGCGTAAATTGAACAAATGTGATAGAGTTACGCAGAATTCTTATATAAACCATAATATAAAATGATCTAATCGGGTCTCTGATTGCCCTGTCACAGAAGTTCAGTAGTGCATTTTACTCGTCATTTCATGCGCTTTAAGGTGCCGTCTAGCCCAATCCGCTATCTGAAATTGCAGCTGCGTAAATTGAATAAATGTGATAGAGTTACGCAGAATTCTTATATAAACCATAATATAAAATGACCTAATCGGATCTCTGATTGCCCTATCATAGAAGCTTAATAGTGCATTTTACTCGTCATTTCATGCGCTTTAAGGTGCCGTCTAGCCCAATCCGCTATCTGAAATTGGAGCTGCGTAAATTGAATAAATGTGATAGAGTTACGCAGAATTCTTATATAAACCATAATATAAAATGACCTAATCGGATCTCTGATTGCCCTATCCGAGGAGTTTAGTAGTGCAATTTACTCGACATTTCATGCGCTTTAAGATGCCGCATCGCCCAATACGCAATCTGAAATAGGAGCGTCGTAAATTGAACAAATGTGATAGAATTACGTAGTATTCTTATATTAGCCATACTTTAAAATGATCTAAACGGGTCTCTGATTGCCCTATGATAGAAGCTTCGTAGTGCATTTTACACGCCATTTCATGCGCTTTAAGGTGCCGCTTAGCACAATACGCTATCTGAAATAGGAGCGACGTAAATTGAACAAATGCGATAGAATTTTGCTGAATTCTTATATTAACCATAATATAATACGATCTGTTCGGGTCTCTGACTGCCCTATCATAGAAGTTTAATAGTGCAGTTTACTCGTCACATCATGCGCTTTAAGGTGCCGCCTAGCCCAATACGCTATCTGAAATAGGAGCGACATAAATTGAACAAATGTGATAGAATTACGCAGAATCCTTATATTAAACATAATATAATACGATCTATCCGGTTCTCTGATGGCCCTATCATAGAAGTTTAATAGTGTATTTCACTCGTCATTTCATGCGCTTTAAGATGCCACCTAGCCCAATACGCTATCTGAAATAGGGGCGACGTAAATTGCACAAATGTGATAGAATTACGCAGAATTATTATATAAACCATAATCTAATACGATCTATTCGGGTCTCTGATTGCCCTATCATAGAAGTTTAATAGTGCATTTTACTCGTCATTTCATGCCCTTTAAGGTGCCGCCTAGCCCAATACGCTATCTGAAATAGGAGCGACGTAAATTGAACAAATGTGATAGAATTACGCAGAATTCTTATGTTAACAATAATATAAAATGATCTAATCGGGTGTCTGATTGCCCTATCACAGAAGTTTAATAGTGCATATTACTCGCCATTTCATGCGCTTTAAGGTGCCGTTTAGTCCAATACGCTATCTGAAATAGGAGCGTCGTAAATTGAACAAATGTGATAGAATTACACTGAATTTTTATATTAATCATAATATAAGATGATCTAAGCGGGTCACTGATTGCCCTATCCTAGAAGTTTAGTAGCGCATTTTACTCGACATTTCATGCGCTTTGAGATGCCGCCTATCTCAATACAATATCTGGTGTAGGAGCGGCGTAAATTGGACAAATGTAATAGAGTTACGATGAATTCTTAAATTAACAATAATATAGGATGATCTAATCGGGATTCTGATTGCCCTATCCTAGAAGTTTAGTAGTGCATTTTACTCGTCATTTCGTACGCTTCAAGGTGCCGCATAGCCCAATACGCTATCTGAAATAGTAGCGACGTAAATTGAACAAATGCGATAGAATTTCGCTGAATTCTTATATTAACTATAATATAAAATGATCTAATCGGGTCTCTGATTGCCCTATCAAAGAAGTTTAGTGTTGCATTTTACTCGTCATTTCATGCGTTTTAAGATGCCGTATTGCCCAATCCGCAATCTGAAGTTGGAGCTACGTAAATTGAACAAATGTGACAGAGTTACGCAGAATTCTTATATTAACCATAATATAAAATGATCTAATCGGGTCTATGTTTGCCCTACCCTAGAAGTTTAATAGTGCATTTTACTCGCCGTTGCATGCGCTTTGAGATGCCGCTTGGCCCAGTACGCTATCTGAAATAGGAGCGACGTAAATTGAACGAATGTGATAGAATTACGCTGAATTCTCATATTAACCGCAATATAAAATGACCTAATCGGGTCTCTGTTTGCGTTACCATAGAAGTTTGACAGAGCATTTTACTCGCCATTTCATGCGCTTTGAGATGCCGCTTAGCCCAATACGCTACCTGAAATAGGAGCGACGTAAATGGAACAAATGCGATAGAATTTCGCTGAATTCTTAAATTAACCATAATATGAAATGATCTATTCGGGTCTCTGTTTGCCCTACCCTAGAAGTTTCATAGTGCATTTTACTCGACATTTCATGCGCTTTAAGATGCCACCTGGCCCAATACGCTATCTGAAATAGGGGCGACGTAAATTGAACAAATGTAGTAAATTACGTTGAATTCTTATATTAACCATACTATAAGATGTTCTAATCGGGTCTCCGATTGCCCTATCATAGACGATTAGTAGTGTATTTTACTTGTCATTCCACGCACTTTAAGATGCCGCCTAGCGCAATACGCTATCTGAAATAGGAGCGACGTAACTTGAACAAATGTGATAGAATTACACTGAATCCTTATATTAATCATATTATAAGATGACCTAATCGGGCCTCTGATAGCCCTATCCTAGAAGCTTAGTAGTGCATTTTACTTGACATTTCTTGCGCTTTGAGATGCGGCTTAGCCCAATACGCTATCTGAAGTAGGAGCGACGTATATTGAATAAATGTGACAGAATTACGCAGAATTCTTATATTAACCATAATTTAAGATGATCTAGTCGGGTCTCTGGTTGCCCTATCATAGAAGCTTAATAGTGCATTTTACTCGTCATTTCATGCGCTTTAAGGTGCCGCCTAGTCCAGTACGCTATCTGAAATAGGAGCGACATAAATTGAACAAATGTGATAGAATTAACCAGAATTCTTATATTAACCATACTATAGAATGATCTAATCGGGTCTCAGATTGCACTATCATAGAAGTTTAATAGTGCATTTTACTCGATATTTTATGCGCTTTAAGGTGCCGCCTAGCCCAATACGCTCTCTGAAATAGGAGCGACGTAAATTGAACAAATGTGATAGAATTTCGCTGAATTCTTAAATTAACCATAATATAAAATGATCTAATCGGGTTTCTGTTTGCCCTACCCTAGAAGTTTGATAGTGCATTTTACTCGCCATTTCATTCGCTTCGAGGTGCGGCTTTGCCCAATACGCTATCTGAAATGGGAGCGACGTAAATTGAACAAATGTGATAGAATTAAGCTGAATTCTTATATTAAATGTAATATAAAATGATCTAATCGGGTCTCTGCTTGCCTTACCCTAGAAGTTTAATAGTGCATTGTACTCGCCATTTCATGCGCTTTGAGATGCTGCTTAGCCCCATTACGCTATCTGAAATACGAGCGACGTAAATTGAACAAATGTGATAAAATTACGCTGAATTCTTATATTAGCTGTAGTGTAAAATGATCTAATCGGGTCTCTGTTCGCTCCACCCAAGAAGTTTAATGGTGCATTTCACTTGACATTCCACGCGCTTTAGCAGCCGCCTAGCCCAGTAGGCTATCTGAAATAGGAGCGGCGTAAATTGAACAAATGTGATAGAATTTCGCTGAATTCTTATATTAAACAAAATATAAAATGATGTAATCGGGTCTCTGTTTGCCCTACCCTAGAAGTTTAATAGTGCAATTTACTCATCATTTCATGCGCTTTGAGAAGCCGCTTTGCCCAATACGCTATCTGAAATAGGAGCGACGTAAATTGAACAAATGTGATAGAATTTCGCTGAATTCTTAAATTAACAATAATATGAAATGATCTAATCGGGTCTCTGTTTGCCTTACCCTAGAAGTTTAATAGTGCATTTCACTCGTCATTTCATGCGCTTTGAGATGCCGCTTAGCCCAATACGCTATCTGAAATAGGAGCGACGTAAATTGAGCAAATGTGATAGAATTTCGCTGAATTCTTATATTACCCAAAATATAAAATGATCTAATCGGGTCTCTGTTTGCTCTACCCTAGAAGTTTAATAGTGCATTTCACTCGACATTCCACTCGCTTTAGGATGCCGCACAGCCCAATACGCTATCTGAAATTGGAGCTACGTAAATTGGACAAGCGTGATAGAATTACGCAGAATTCTTATATTAACCATAATATGATATGATCTATTCGGATCTCTGATTGCCCTATCGTAGAAATTTAACTGTGCATTTTACTCGTCATTTCATGCGCTTTAAGGTGCCGCCTAGCCGAATGCGCTATTTGAAATAGGAGCGACATAAATTGAACAAACGTGATAGAATTACGCAGAATTCTTATATTAACCATAATATAATACGATCTATTCGGGTCTCTGATTGCCCTATCATAGAAGTTTAATAGTGCATTTTACTCGTCATTTCATGCGCTTTAAGGTGCCGCGTAGCCCAATACGCTATCTGAAATAGGAGCGACGTAAATTGATCAAATGTGAAAGAATTTCGCTGAATTCTTATATTAACCATAATATAATACGATCTATTCGGGTCTCTGACTGCCCTATCATAGAAGTTTGATAGTGCATTTTACTCGACATTTCATGCTCTGTAAGATGCCACCTAGCACAATACACTATCTGAAATAGGGGCGACGTAAATTGAGCAAATGTGATGAAATTTCGCTGAATTCTTATATTAACCATAGTATAAGATGCCCTAATCGGGTCTCTGATTGTCCTATCCGAGAAGTTTAGTAGTGCATTTTACTCGACATTTCATGCGCTTTAAGATGCCGCCTAGTCCAATGCGCTATCTGAAATTGGAGATACGTAAATTGAACACACGTTATAGAATTACGCAGAATTCTTATATTAACCATAATATAATACGCTCTATTCGGGTCTCTGATAGCCCTACCATAGAAGTTTAATAGTGCATTTTACCCACCATTTCATGCGCTTTAAAGTGCCGCTTATCCCAATACGCTAACTGTAATAGGAGCGACGTAAATTGAACAAACGTGATAGAATTACGCAGAATTCTTATATTAAGCATAATATAATACGATCTATTCGGGTCTCTGCTTGCCGTATCATAGAAGTTTAATAGTGCATTTTACTCACCATTTCATGCGCTTTAAGGTGCCGCCTAGCCCATTACACTATCTGAAATAGGAGTGACGTAAATTGAACAAACGCGCTAGAATTACGCAGAATTCTTAAATTAACCATAATATAATACGATCTATTCGGGTCTCTGATTGCCCTATCATAGAAGTTAAACAGTGCATTTTACTCGTCATTTCATGCGCTTTAAGGTGCCGCCTAGCGCAATACGCTATCTGGAATAGGAGCGACATAAATTGAACAAATGTGATAGAATTACGCACAATTCTTATATTAACCATAATATAGAATGATCTAATCGTGTCTTTGATTGCACTAGCATAGAAGGTTAGTAGTGCAATTTTACTCGTCATTCTACGCGCTTTAAGGTGCCGCCTAGCCCAATACGCTATCTGAAATAGGACCGACATAAATTGAGCAAACGTGATAGAATTACGCAGAATTCTTATATTAACCATAATACAATACGATGTATTCGGTTCTCTGATTGAACTATCATAGAAGTTTAATAGTGCATTTCACTCGTCATTTCATGCGCTTTAAGATGCCACCTAGCCCAATACGCTATCTGAAATAGGGGCGACGTAAATTGCACAAATGTGAAAGAATTACGCAGAATTATTATATAAACCATAATCTAATACGATCTATTCGGGTCTCCGATTGCCCTATCATAGACGATTAGTAGTGTATTTTACTTGTCATTCCACGCACTTTAAGAAGCCGCCTAGCCCAATACGTTATCTGAAATAGGAGCGACGTAAATTGAACAAATGTGATAGAATTACACTGAATTCTTATATTAATCATAATATAAGATGACCTAATCGGGCCTCTGATAGCCCTATCCTAGAAGCTTAGTAGTGTATTTTACTTGACATTTCTTGCGCTTTAAGATGCGGCTTAGCCCAATACGCTATCTGAAGTGGGAGCGACGTATATTGAATAAATGTGACAGAATTGCGCAGAATTCTTATATTAACCATAATTTAAGATGATCTAATCGGGTCTCTGATTGCCCTGTCACAGAAGTTCAGCAGTGCATTTTACTCGTCATTTCATGCGCTTTAATGTGCCGTCTAGCCCAATCCGCTATCTGAAATTGGAGCTGCGTAAATTGAACAAATGTGATAGAGTTACGCAGAATTCTTATATAAACCATAATATAAAATGATCTAATCGGGTCTCTGATTGCCCTGTCACAGAAGTTCAGTAGTGCATTTTACTCGTCATTTCATGCGCTTTAAGGTGCCGTCTAGCCCAATCCGCTATCTGAAATTGCAGCTGCGTAAATTGAATAAATGTGATAGAGTAACGCAGAATTCTTATATAAACCATAATATAAAATGACCTAATCGGATCTCTGATTGCCCTATCATAGAAGCTTAATAGTGCATTTTACTCGTCATTTCATGCGCTTTAAGGTGCCGTCTAGCCCAATCCGCTATCTGAAATTGGAGCTGCGTAAATTGAATAAATGTGATAGAGTTACGCAGAATTCTTATATAAACCATAATATAAAATGACCTAATCGGATCTCTGATTGCCCTATCCGAGGAGTTTAGTAGTGCAATTTACTCGACATTTCATGCGCTTTAAGATGCCGCATCGCCCAATACGCAATCTGAAATAGGAGCGTCGTAAATTGAACAAATGTGATAGAATTACGTAGTATTCTTATATTAGCCATACTTTAAAATGATCTAAACGGGTCTCTGATTGCCCTATGATAGAAGCTTCGTAGTGCATTTTACACGCCATTTCATGCGCTTTAAGGTGCCGCTTAGCACAATACGCTATCTGAAATAGGAGCGACGTAAATTGAACAAATGCGATAGAATTTTGCTGAATTCTTATATTAACCATAATATAATACGATCTGTTCGGGTCTCTGACTGCCCTATCATAGAAGTTTAATAGTGCAGTTTACTCGTCACATCATGCGCTTTAAGGTGCCGCCTAGCCCAATACGCTATCTGAAATAGGAGCGACGTAAATTGAACAAATGTGATAGAATTACGCAGAATTCTTATGTTAACAATAATATAAAATGATCTAATCGGGTGTCTGATTGCCCTATCACAGAAGTTTAATAGTGCATATTACTCGCCATTTCATGCGCTTTAAGGTGCCGTTTAGTCCAATACGCTATCTGAAATAGGAGCGTCGTAAATTGAACAAATGTGATAGAATTACACTGAATTTTTATATTAATCATAATATAAGATGATCTAAGCGGGTCACTGATTGCCCTATCCTAGAAGTTTAGTAGCGCATTTTACTCGACATTTCATGCGCTTTGAGATGCCGCCTATCTCAATACAATATCTGGTGTAGGAGCGGCGTAAATTGGACAAATGTAATAGAGTTACGATGAATTCTTAAATTAACAATAATATAGGATGATCTAATCGGGATTCTGATTGCCCTATCCTAGAAGTTTAGTAGTGCATTTTACTCGTCATTTCGTACGCTTCAAGGTGCCGCATAGCCCAATACGCTATCTGAAATAGTAGCGACGTAAATTGAACAAATGCGATAGAATTTCGCTGAATTCTTATATTAACTATAATATAAAATGATCTAATCGGGTCTCTGATTGCCCTATCAAAGAAGTTTAGTGTTGCATTTTACTCGTCATTTCATGCGTTTTAAGATGCCGTATTGCCCAATCCGCAATCTGAAATTGGAGCTACGTAAATTGAACAAATGTGACAGAGTTACGCAGAATTCTTATATTAACCATAATATAATATGATCTATTCGGGTCTCTGATTGCCCTATCATAGAAGCTTAATAGTGCATTTTGCTCGTCATTTCATACGCTTTGAGATGCCGCTTAGCGCAATACGCTATCTGAAATAGGAGCGACGCAAATTGAACAAATGTGATAGAATTTCGCTGAATTCTTAAATTAACCATAATATAAAATGATCTAATCGGGTCTATGTTTGCCCTACCCTAGAAGTTTAATAGTGCATTTTACTCGCCGTTGCATGCGCTTTGAGATGCCGCTTGGCCCAGTACGCTATCTGAAATAGGAGCGACGTAAATTGAACGAATGTGATAGAATTACGCTGAATTCTCATATTAACCGCAATATAAAATGATCTAATCGGGTCTCTGTTTGCGTTACCATAGAAGTTTGACAGAGCATTTTACTCGCCATTTCATGCGCTTTGAGATGCCGCTTAGCCCAATACGCTACCTGAAATAGGAGCGACGTAAATGGAACAAATGCGATAGAATTTCGCTGAATTCTTAAATTAACCATAATATGAAATGATCTATTCGGGTCTCTGTTTGCCCTACCCTAGAAGTTTCATAGTGCATTTTACTCGACATTTCATGCGCTTTAAGATGCCACCTGGCCCAATACGCTATCTGAAATAGGGGCGACGTAAATTGAACAAATGTAGTAAATTACGTTGAATTCTTATATTAACCATACTATAAGATGTTCTAATCGGGTCTCCGATTGCCCTATCATAGACGATTAGTAGTGTATTTTACTTGTCATTCCACGCACTTTAAGATGCCGCCTAGCGCAATACGCTATCTGAAATAGGAGCGACGTAACTTGAACAAATGTGATAGAATTACACTGAATCCTTATATTAATCATATTATAAGATGACCTAATCGGGCCTCTGATAGCCCTATCCTAGAAGCTTAGTAGTGCATTTTACTTGACATTTCTTGCGCTTTGAGATGCGGCTTAGCCCAATACGCTATCTGAAGTAGGAGCGACGTATATTGAATAAATGTGACAGAATTACGCAGAATTCTTATATTAACCATAATTTAAGATGATCTAGTCGGGTCTCTGGTTGCCCTATCATAGAAGCTTAATAGTGCATTTTACTCGTCATTTCATGCGCTTTAAGGTGCCGCCTAGTCCAGTACGCTATCTGAAATAGGAGCGACATAAATTGAACAAATGTGATAGAATTAACCAGAATTCTTATATTAACCATACTATAGAATGATCTAATCGGGTCTCAGATTGCCCTATCATAGAAGTTTAATAGTGCATTTTACTCGATATTTTATGCGCTTTAAGGTGCCGCCTAGCCCAATACGCTCTCTGAAATAGGAGCGACGTAAATTGAACAAATGTGATAGAATTTCGCTGAATTCTTAAATTAACCATAATATAAAATGATCTAATCGGGTTTCTGTTTGCCCTACCCTAGAAGTTTGATAGTGCATTTTACTCGCCATTTCATTCGCTTCGAGGTGCGGCTTAGCCCAATACGCTATCTGAAATGGGAGCGACGTAAATTGAACAAATGTGATAGAATTTCGCTGAATTCTTATATTAAACAAAATATAAAATGATCTAATCGGGTCTCTGCTTGCCTTACCCTAGAAGTTTAATAGTGCATTGTACTCGCCATTTCATGCGCTTTGAGATACTGCTTAGCCCAATACGCTATCTGAAATACGAGCGACGTAAATTGAACAAATGTGATAAAATTACGCTGAATTCTTATATTAGCTGTAGTGTAAAATGATCTAATCGGGTCTCTGTTCGCTCCACCCAAGAAGTTTAATGGTGCATTTCACTTGACATTCCACGCGCTTTAGCATGCCGCCTAGGCCAGTAGGCTATCTGAAATAGGAGCGGCGTAAATTGAACGAATGTGATAGAATTTCGCTGAATTCTTATATTAAACAAAATATAAAATGATGTAATCGGGTCTCTGTTTGCCCTACCCTAGAAGTTTAATAGTGCAATTTACTCATCATTTCATGCGCTTTGAGAAGCCGCTTTGCCCAATACGCTATCTGAAATAGGAGCGACGTAAATTGAACAAATGTGATAGAATTTCGCTGAATTCTTAAATTAACAATAATATGAAATGATCTAATCGGGTCTCTGTTTGCCTTACCCTAGAAGTTTAATAGTGCATTTCACTCGTCATTTCATGCGCTTTGAGAAGCCGCTTAGCCCAATACGCTATCTGAAATAGGAGCGACGTAAATTGAGCAAATGTGATAGAATTTCGCTGAATTCTTATATTACCCAAAATATAAAATGATCTAATCGGGTCTCTTTTTGCTCTACCCTAGAAGTTTGATAGAGCATTTTACTCACCATTTCATGCGCTTTGAGATGCCGCTTAGCGCAATACGCTATCTGAAACACGAGCGACGTAAATTGAACAGATGTGATAGAATTTCGCTGAATTCTTAGATTAACCATAATGTAAAATGATATAATCGGGTCTCTGTTCGCCCCACCCTAGAAGTTTAATAGTGCATTTCACTCGACATTCCACACGCTTTAGGATGCCGCCTAGCCCAGTAGGCGATCTGAAATGGGAGCGACCTCAATTGAACAAATGTGATAGAATTACGCTGAATTCTTATGTTAACCGTAATATAAAATGATCTAATCTGGTCACTGTTTGCCTTACCCTAGAAGTTTAATAGTGCAATTTACTCGCCATTTCATGCGCTTTGAGATGCCGCTTAGCCCAATACGCTATCTGAAATAGGAGCGGCGTAAATTAAACAAATGTGATAGAATTTCGCTGAATCCTTATATTAAACAAAATATAGAATGATGTAATCGGGTCTCTGTTTGCCCTATCCTGGAAGTTTAATAGTGCAATTTACTTGCCATTTCATGCGCTTTGAGAAGCCGCTTAGCCCAATACGCTATCTGAAATAGGAGCGACGTAAATTGAACAAATGTGATAGAATTTCGCTGAATTCTTATATTAACCATAATATGAAATGATCTAATCGCGTCTCTGTTTGCCCTACCGTTGAAGTTTAATAGTGCATTTTACTCGCCATTTCATGCGCTTTGAGATGCCGCTTAGCCCAATACGCCATCTGAAATAGGAGCGGCGTAAATTGAACAAATGTGATAGAATTCCGCTGAATTCTTATATTAACCATAATGTAATATGATCTACTCGGCTCTCTGTTCGCCCTACCCTAGAAGCTTGATAGAGCATTTTACTCACCATTTCATGCGCTTTGAGATGCCGCTCAGCCCATTACGCTATCTGAAATAGGAGCGACGTAAATTGAACAAATGTGATAGAATTATGCTGAATTCTTATATTAACCGTAATATAAAGTGACCTAATCTGGTCTCTGTTCGCCCTACCCTAGAAGTTTAATAGTGCATTTCACTCGTCATTCCACGCGCTTTAGGATGCCGCCTAGCCCAGTAGGCGATCTGAAATGGGAGCGACGTCAATTGAACAAATGTGATAGAATTACGCTAAATACTTATGTTAACCGTAATATAAAATGATCTAATCTGGTCACTGTTTGCCTTACCCTAGAAGTTTAATAGTGCAATTTACTCGCCATTTCATGCGCTTTGAGATGCCGCTTAGCCCAATACGCTATCTGAAATAGGAGCGGCGTAAATTGAACAAATGTGATTGAATTTCGCTGAATCCTTATATTAAACAAAATATAAAATGATGTAATCGGGTCTCTGTTTGCCCTACCCTACAAGTTTAATAGTGCAATTTACTCGCCATTTCATGCGCTTTGAGAAGCCGCTTAGCCCAATACGCTGTCTGAAATAGGAGCGACGTAAATTGAACAAATGTGATAGAATTTCGCTGAATTCTTATATTAACCATAATATGAAATGATCTAATCGCGTCTCTTTTTGCCATACCGTTGAAGTTTAATAGTGCATTTTACTCGCCATTTCATGCGCTTTGAGATGCCGCTTAGCCCAATACGCCATCTGAAATAGGAGCGACGTAAATTGAACAAATGTGATAGAATTTCGCTGAATTCTTAATTAACCATAATATAAAATGATCTAATCGGGTCTCTGTTTGCCCTACCCTAGAAGTTTAAAAGTCCATTTTACTCGCCATTTCATGCGCTTTGAGATGCTGCTTAGCCCAATACGCTATCTGAAATATGAGCGACGTAAATTGAACAAATGTGATTAATTTCGCTGAATTCTTAAATTAACCATAATAGAAAATGATGTAATCGGGTCGCTGATTGCCCTACCCTAGAAGTTTAATAGTGCATTTTACTCGCCATTTCATGCGCTTTGAGATGCTGCATAGCCCAATACGCTATCTGAAATAGGAGCGGCGTAAATTCAACAAATGTGATAGAATTCCGCTGAATTCTTATATTAACCATAATGTAAAATGATCTACTCGGCTCTCTGTTCGCCCTACCCTAGAAGCTTGATAGAGCATTTTACTCACCATTTCATGCGCTTTGAGATGCCGCTCAGCCCATTACGCTATCTGAAATAGGAGCGACGTAAATTGAACAAATGTGATAGAATTATGCTGAATTCTTATATTAACCGTAATATAAAATGACCTAATCTGGTCTCTGTTCGCCCTACCCTAGAAGTTTAATAGTGCATTTCACTCGTCATTCCACGCGCTTTAGGATGCCGCCTAGCCCAGTAGGCGATCTGAAATTGGAGCGACGTCAATTGAACAAATGTGATAGAATTACGCTAAATACTTATGTTAACCGAAATATAAAATGATCTAATCTGGTCACTGTTTGCCTTACCCTAGAAGTTTAATAGTGCAATTTACTCGCCATTTCATGCGCTTTGAGATGCCGCTTAGCCCAATACGCTATCTGAAATAGGAGCGGCGTAAATTGAACAAATGTGATAGAATTTCGCTGAATCCTTATATTAAACAAAATATAAAATGATGTAATCGGGTCTCTGTTTGCCCTACCCTACAAGTTTAATAGTGCAATTTACTCGCCATTTCATGCGCTTTGAGAAGCCGCTTAGCCCAATACGCTATCTGAAATAGGAGCGACGTAAATTGAACAAATGTGATAGAATTTCGCTGAATTCTTATATTAACCATAATATGAAATGATCTAATCGCGTCTCTGTTTGCCCTACCGTTGAAGTTTAATAGTGCATTTTACTCGCCATTTCATGCGCTTTGAGATGCCGCTTAGCCCAATACGCCATCTGAAATAGGAGCGACGTAAATTGAACAAATGTGATAGAATTTCGCTGAATTCTTAAATTAACCATAATATAAAATGATCTAATCGGGTCTCTGTATGCCCTACCCTAGAAGTTTAAAAGTCCATTTTACTCGCCATTTCATGCGCTTTGAGATGCTGCTTAGCCCAATACGCTATCTGAAATAGGAGCGACGTAAATTGAACAAATGTGATTGAATTTCGCTGAATTCTTAAATTAACCATAATAGAAAATGATGTAATCGGGTCGCTGTTTGCCCTACCCTAGAAGTTTAATAGTGCATTTTACTCGCCATTTCATGCGCTTTGAGATGCTGCTTAGCCCAATACGCTATCTGAAATAGGAGCGGCGTAAATTGAACAAATGTGATAGAATTCCGCTGAATTCTTATATTAACCATAATGTAATATGATCTACTCGGCTCTCTGTTCGCCCTACCCTAGAAGCTTGATAGAGCATTTTACTCACCATTTCATGCGCTTTGAGATGCCGCTCAGCCCATTACGCTATCTGTAATAGGAGCGACGTAAATTGAACAAATGTGATAGAATTATGCTGAATTCTTATATTAACCGTAATATAAAATGACCTAATCTGGTCTCTGTTCGCCCTACCCTAGAAGTTTAATAGTGCATTTCACTCGTCATTCCACGCGCTTTAGGATGCCGCCTAGCCCAGTAGGCGATCTGAAATGGGAGCGACGTCAATTGAACAATGTGATAGAATTACGCTAAATACTTATGTTAACCGTAATATAAAATGATCTAATCTGGTCACTGTTTGCCTTACCCTAGAAGTTTAATAGTGCAATTTACTCGCCATTTCATGCGCTTTGAGATGCCGCTTAGCCCAATACGCTATCTGAAATAGGAGCGGCGTAAATTGAACAAATGTGATTGAATTTCGATGAATCCTTATATTAAACCAAAATATAAAATGATGTAATCGGGTCTCTGTTTGCCCTACCCTACAAGTTTAATAGTGCAATTTACTCGCCATTTCATGCGCTTTGAGAAGCCGCTTAGCCCAATACGCTATCTGAAATAGGAGCGACGTAAATTGAACAAATGTGATAGAATTTCGCTGAATTCTTATATTAACCATAATATGAAATGATCTAATCGCGTCTCTGTTTGCCCTACCGTTGAAGTTTAATAGTGCATTTTACTCGCCATTTTATGCGCTTTGAGATGCCGCTTAGCCAAATACGCCATCTGAAATAGGAGCGACGTAAATTGAACAAATGTGATAGAATTTCGCTGAATTCTTAAATTAACCATAATATAAAATGATCTAATCGGGTCTCTGTTTGCCCTACCCTAGAAGTTTAAAAGTCCATTTTACTCGCCATTTCATGCGCTTTGAGATGCTGCTTAGCCCAATACGCTATCTGAAATAGGAGCGACGTAAATTGAACAAATGTGATTGAATTTCGCTGAATTCTTAAATTAACCATAATAGAAAATGATGTAATCGGGTCGCTGTTTGCCCTACCCTAGAAGTTTAATAGTGCATTTTACTCGCCATTTCATGCGCTTTGAGATGCTGCTTAGCCCAATACGCTATCTGAAATAGGAGCGGCGTAAATTGAACAAATGTGATAGAATTCCGCTGAATTCTTATATTAACCATAATGTAAAATGATCTACTCGGCTCTCTGTTCGCCCTACCCTAGAAGCTTGATAGAGCATTTTACTCACCATTTCATGCGCTTTGAGATGCCGCTCAGCCCATTACGCTATCTGAAATAGGAGCGACGTAAATTGAACAAATGTGATAGAATTATGGTGAATTCTTATATTAACCGTAATATAAAATGACCTAATCTGGTCTCTGTTCGCCCTACCCTAGAAGTTTAATAGTGCATTTCACTCGTCATTCCACGCGCTTTAGGATGCCGCCTAGCCCAGTAGGCGATCTGAAATGGGAGCGACGTCAATTGAACAAATGTGATAGAATTACGCTAAATACTTATGTTAACCGAAATATAAAATGATCTAATCTGGTCACTGTTTGCCTTACCCTAGAAGTTTAATAGTGCAATTTACTCGCCATTTCATGCGCTTTGAGATGCCGCTTAGCCCAATACGCTATCTGAAATAGGAGCGGCGTAAATTGAACAAATGTGATAGAATTTCGCTGAATCGTTATATTAAACAAAATATAAAATGATGTAATCGGGTCTCTGTTTGCCCTACCCTACAAGTTTAATAGTGCAATTTACTCGCCATTTCATGCGCTTTGAGAAGCCGCTTAGCCCAATACGCTATCTGAAATAGGAGCGACGTAAATTGAACAAATGTGATAGAATTTCGCTGAATTCTTATATTAACCATAATATGAAATGATCTAATCGCGTCTCTGTTTGCCCTACCGTTGAAGTTTAATAGTGCATTTTACTCGCCATTTCATGCGCTTTGAGATGCCGCTTAGCCCAATACGCCATCTGAAATAGGAGCGACGTAAATTGAACAAATGTGATAGAATTTCGCTGAATTCTTAAATTAACCATAATATAAAATGATCCAATCGGGTCTCTGTATGCCCTACCCTAGAAGTTTAAAAGTCCATTTTACTCGCCATTTCATGCGCTTTGAGATGCTGCTTAGCCCAATACGCTATCTGAAATCGGAGCGACGTAAATTGAACAAATGTGATTGAATTTCGCTGAATTCTTAAATTAACCATAATAGAAAATGATGTAATCGGGTCGCTGTTTGCCCTACCCTAGAAGTTTAATAGTGCATTTTACTCGCCATTTCATGCGCTTTGAGATGCTGCTTAGCCCAATACGCTATCTGAAATAGGAGCGGCGTAAATTGAACAAATGTGATAGAATTCCGCTGAATTCTTATATTAACCATAATGTAATATGATCTACTCGGCTCTCTGTTCGCCCTACCCTAGAAGCTTGATAGAGCATTTTACTCACCATTTCATGCGCTTTGAGATGCCGCTCAGCCCATTACGCTATCTGTAATAGGAGCGACGTAAATTGAACAAATGTGATAGAATTATGCTGAATTCTTATATTAACCGTAACATAAAATGACCTAATCTGGTCTCTGTTCGCCCTACCCTAGAAGTTTAATAGTGCATTTCACTCGTCATTCCACGCGCTTTAGGATGCCGCCTAGCCCAGTAGGCGATCTGAAATGGGAGCGACGTCAATTGAACAAATGTGATAGAATTACGCTAAATACTTATGTTAACCGAAATATAAAATGATCTAATCTGGTCACTGTTTGCCTTACCCTAGAAGTTTAATAGTGCAATTTACTCGCCATTTCATGCGCTTTGAGATGCCGCTTAGCCCAATACGCTATCTGAAATAGGAGCGGCGTAAATTGAACAAATGTGATAGAATTTCGCTGAATCGTTATATTAAACAAAATATAAAATGATGTAATCGGGTCTCTGTTTGCCCTACCCTACAAGTTTAATAGTGCAATTTACTCGCCATTTCATGCGCTTTGAGAAGCCGCTTAGCCCAATACGCTATCTGAAATAGGAGCGACGTAAATTGAACAAATGTGATAGAATTTCGCTGAATTCTTATATTAACCATAATATGAAATGATCTAATCGCGTCTCTGTTTGCCCTACCGTTGAAGTTTAATAGTGCATTTTACTCGCCATTTCATGCGCTTTGAGATGCCGCTTAGCCCAATACGCCATCTGAAATAGGAGCGACGTAAATTGAACAAATGTGATAGAATTTCGCTGAATTCTTAAATTAACCATAATATGAAATGATCTAATCGGGTCTCTGTTTGCCCTACCCTAGAAGTTTAAAAGTCTATTTTACTCGCCATTTCATGCGCTTTGAGATGCTGCTTAGCCCAATACGCTATCTGAAATAGGAGCGACGTAAATTGAAGAAATGTGATTGAATTTCGCTGAATTCTTAAATTAACCATAATAGAAAATGATGTAATCGGGTCGCTGTTTGCCCTACCCTAGAAGTTTAATAGTGCATTTTACTCGCCATTTCATGCGCTTTGAGATGCTGCTTAGCCCAATACGCTATCTGAAATAGGAGCGGCGTAAATTGAACAAATGTGATAGAATTCCGCTGAATTATTATATTAACCATAATGTAATATGATCTACTCGGCTCTCTGTTCGCCCTATCCTAGAAGCTTGATAGAGCATTTTACTCACCATTTCATGCGCTTTGAGATGCCGCTCAGCCCATTACGCTATCTGAAATAGGAGCGACGTAAATTGAACAAATGTGATAGAATTATGCTGAATTCTTATATTAACCGTAATATAAAATGACCTAATCTGGTCTCTGTTCGCCCTACCCTAGAAGTTTAATAGTACATTTCACTCGTCATTCCACGCGCTTTAGGATGCCGCCTAGCCCAGTAGGCGATCTGAAATGGGAGCGACGTCAATTGAACAAATGTGATAGAATTACGCTAAATACTTATGTTAACCGTAATATAAAATGATCTAATCTGGTCACTGTTTGCCTTACCCTAGAAGTTTAATAGTGCAATTTACTCGCCATTTCATGCGCTTTGAGATGCCGCTTAGCCCAATACGCTATCTGAAATAGGAGCGGCGTAAACTGAACAAATGTGATTGAATTTCGCTGAATCCTTATATTAAACAAAATATAAAATGATGTAATCGGGTCTCTGTTTGCCCTACCCTACAAGTTTAATAGTGCAATTTACTCGCCATTTCATGCGCTTTGAGAAGCCGCTTAGCCCAATACGCCATCTGAAATAGGAGCGACGTAAATTGAACAAATGTGATAGAATTTCGCTGAATTCTTAAATTAACCATAATATAAAATGATCTAATCGGGTCTCTGTTTGCCCTACCCTAGAAGTTTAAAAGTCCATTTTACTCGCCATTTCATGCGCTTTGAGATGCTGCTTAGCCCAATACGCTATCTGAAATAGGAGCGACGTAAATTGAACAAATGTGATTGAATTTCGCTGAATTCTTATATTAAACAAAATATAAAATGATCTGATCGGGTCTCTGATTGCCCTATCATAGAAGTTTAATAGTGCATTTTACTCGCCATTCCACGCGCTTTAAGATGCCGCCTAGCCCAGTACGCTATCTGAAATAGGAGCGACGAAAATTGAACAAATGTGATAGAATTTCGCTGAATTCTTATATTATCCATAATGTAAAATGATCTAATCGGGTCTCTGTTCGCCCTACCCTAGAAGTTTAATTATGCATTTCACTCGTCATTTCATGCGTATTGAGATGCCGCTTATCCCAATACGCTATCTGAAATAGGAACGACGTAAATTGAACAAATGTGATAGAATTTCGCTGAATTCTTATATTAAACAAAATATAAAATGATCTAATCGGGTCTCTGATTGCCCTATCATAGAAGGTTAATAGTCAATTTTACTCGCCATTCCACGCGCTTTAAGATGCCGCTTAGCCCAATACGCTATCTGAAATAGGAGCGACGTAAATTGAACAAATGTGATAGAATTTCGCTGAATTCTTATATTAACCATAATGAAAATGATCTAATCGGGTCCCTGTTCGCCCTACCCTAAAAGTGTAATAGTGCATTTTACTCGCCATTCCACGCGCTTTAAGATGCCGCCTAGCCCAGTACGCTACCTGAAATAGGAGCGACGTAAATTGAACAAATGTGATAGAATTACGCTGAATTCTTATATTAACCAAAATATAAAATGATCTAATCGGGTCTCTGTTTGCCCTACCCTAGAAGTTTAATAGTGCCATTTACTCGCCATTTCATGCGCTTTGAGATGCCGCTTAGCCCAATACGCTATCTGAAATAGGAGCGACGTAAATTGAACAAATGTGATAGAATTTCGCCGAATTCTTATATTGACCGTAATTTAAAATGATCTAATCGGGTCTCTGTTTGCCTTACCCTCGTAGTTTAATAGTGCATTATACTCGCCATTTCATGCGCTTTGAGATGCCGCTTAGCCCAATATGCTATCTGAAATAGGAGCGACGTAAATTGAGCAAATGTGATAGAATTCCACTGAATTCTTATATTAACCATAATATAAAATGATCTAATCGGGTCTCTGTTTGCCCTACCCTAGAAGTTTAAAAGTCCATTTTACTCGCCATTTCATGCGCTTTGAGATGCTGCTTAGCCCAATACGCTATCTGAAATAGGAGCGACGTAAATTGAAGAAATGTGATTGAATTTCGCTGAATTCTTAAACTAACCATAATAGAAAATGATGTAATCGGGTCGCTGTTTGCCCTACCCTAGAAGTTTAATAGTGCATTTTACTCGCCATTTCATGCGCTTTGAGATGCTGCTTAGCCCAATACGCTATCTGAAATAGGAGCGGCGTAAATTGAACAAATGTGATAGAATTCCGCTGAATTCTTATATTAACCATAATGTAATATGATCTACTCGGCTCTCTGTTCGCCCTACCCTAGAAGCTTGATAGAGCATTTTACTCACCATTTCATGCGCTTTGAGATGCCGCTCAGCCCATTACGCCATCTGAAATAGGAGCGACGTAAATTGAACAAATGTGATAGAATTATGCTGAATTCTTATATTAACCGTAATATAAAATGACCTAATCTGGTCTCTGTTCGCCCTACCCTAGAAGTTTAATAGTACATTTCACTCGTCATTCCACGCGCTTTAGGATGCCGCCTAGCCCAGTAGGCGATCTGAAATGGGAGCGACGTCAATTGAACAAATGTGATAGAATTACGCTAAATACTTATGTTAACCGTAATATAAAATGATCTAATCTGGTCACTGTTTGCCTTACCCTAGAAGTTTAATAGTGCAATTTACTCGCCATTTCATGCGCTTTGAGATGCCGCTTAGCCCAATACGCTATCTGAAATAGGAGCGGCGTAAATTGAACAAATGTGATTGAATTTCGATGAATCCTTATATTAAACAAAATATAAAATGATGTAATCGGGTCTCTGTTTGCCCTACCCTACAAGTTTAATAGTGCAATTTACTCGCCATTTCATGCGCTTTGAGAAGCCGCTTAGCCCAATACGCTATCTGAAATAGGAGCGACGTAAATTGAACAAATGTGATAGAATTTCGCTGAATTCTTATATTAACCATAATATGAAATGATCTAATCGCGTCTCTGTTTGACCTACCGTTGAAGTTTAATAGTGCATTTTACTCGCCATTTTATGCGCTTTGAGATGCCGCTTAGCCCAATACGCCATCTGAAATAGGAGCGACGTAAATTGAACAAATGTGATAGAATTTCGCTGAATTCTTAAATTAACCATAATATAAAATGATCTAATCGGGTCTCTGTTTGCCCTACCCTAGAAGTTTAAAAGTCCATTTTACTCGCCATTTCATGCGCTTTGAGATGCTGCTTAGCCCAATACGCTATCTGAAATAGGAGCGACGTAAATTGAACAAATGTGATAGAAT
Source organism: Macropis europaea (assembly GCA_916610135.2). Lineage (NCBI taxonomy): Eukaryota > Metazoa > Arthropoda > Insecta > Hymenoptera > Melittidae > Macropis > Macropis europaea. Next base: position 33,989 of record CAKAJE020000192.1, read on the forward strand.
TTCGCTGAATTCTTAAATTAACCATAATAGAAAATGATGTAATCGGGTCGCTGTTTGCCCTACCATAGAAGTTTAATAGTGCATTTTACTCGCCATTTCATGCGCTTTGAGATGCTGCTTAGCCCAATACGCTATCTGAAATAGGAGCGGCGTAAATTGAACAAATGTGATAGAATTCCGCTGAATTCTTATATTAACCATAATGTAAAATGATCTACTCGGCTCTCTGTTCGCCCTACCCTAGAAGCTTGATAGAGCATTTTACTCACCATTTCATGCGCTTTGAGATGCCGCTCAGCCCATTACGCTATCTGAAATAGGAGCGACGTAAATTGAACAAATGTGATAGAATTTCGCTGAATTCTTATATTAAACAAAATATAAAATGATCTAATCGGGTCTCTGATTGCCCTATCATAGAAGGTTAATAGTCTATTTTACTCGCCATTCCACGCGCTTTAAGATGCCGCTTAGCCCAATACGCTATCTGAAATAGGAGCGACGTAAATTGAACAAATGTGATAGAATTTCGCTGAATTCTTATATTAACCATAATGAAAATGATCTAATCGGGTCCCTGTTCGCCCTACCCTAAAAGTGTAATAGTGCATTTTACTCGCCATTCCACGCGCTTTAAGATGCCGCCTAGCCCAGTACGCTACCTGAAATAGGAGCGACGTAAATTGAACAAATGTGATAGAATTTCGCTGAATTCTTAAATTAACCATAATAGAAAATGATGTAATCGGGTCGCTGTTTGCCCTACCATAGAAGTTTAATAGTGCATTTTACTCAGCATTTCATGCGCTTTGAGATGCCGCTTAGCCCAATACGCTATCTGAAATAGGAGCGGCGTAAATTGAACAAATGTGATAGAATTTCGCTGAATTCTTATATTAAACAAAATATAAAATGATGTAATCGGGTCTCTGTTTGCCCTACCCTAGAAGTTTAATAGTGCAATTTACTCGCCATTTCATGCGCTTTGAGAAGCCACTTAGCCCAATACGCTATCTGAAATAGGAGCGACGTAAATTGAACAAATGTGATAGAATTACGCAGAATTCTTATATTAACCATAACATAAAATGATCATATCTGGTCTCTGATTGCCCTATCTTAGAAGGTTAGTAGTGCATTTTACTTTTCATTCCACGCACATTAAGATGCCGCCTAGCCCAATACGCTATCTGAAATAGGAGCGACGTAAATTGAACAAATGTGATAGAATTACATTGAATTCTTATATTAATCATAATAAAAGATGACTCAATCGGGTCTCTGATTCCCCTATCCGAGAAGTTTTGTAGTGCATTTGACTCGACATTTCATGCGCTTTAAGATGCCGCCTCGCCCAATACACTATCTGAAATAGGAGCAACGTAAACTGATCAAATGTGATAGAATTACGCAGAATACTTATATTAACCATAATTTAAAATAACCTAATCGGGTCTCTGATTGCCCTATCCGAGAAGTTTATTAGTGCATTGTACTCTACATATCATGCGCTTTAAGGTGCCGCCAGCGCAATACGCTATCTGAAGTTGGAGCGACGTAAATTGAACAAACGTGATAGAATTACGCAGTATTCTTATATTAACCATAATATAATACGATCTATTCGGGTCTCTGATTGCCCTATCATAGAAGTTTAATAGTGCATTTTACTCGTCATTTCATGCGCTTTAAGGTGCCGCCTAGCCCAATACGCTATCTGAAACAGGAGCGACATAAATTTAACAAATGTGATAGAATTACGCAGAATTCGTATATTAACCATAATATAGAATGATCTAATCGGGTCTTTGATTGCCCCATCATAGAAGGTTAGCAGTGCATTTTACTCGCCATTCTACGCGCTTGAAGATGCCGCCTAGCCCAATACGCTATCTGAAATAGGAGCGACGTAAATTGAACTAATGTGATAGAATTTCGCTGAATTCTCAAATGAACCATAACATAAAACGATGTAATCGGGTCTGTGTTTGCCCTACCCTAGAAGTTCAATAGTGCATTTTACTCGACATTTCATGCGCTTTAAGATGCTACATAGCCCAGTACTCTATCTGAAATAGGGGAGACGTAAATTGAACAAATGTGATAGAATTACGCTGAATTCTTATATTAATCATAATATAAGATGACCTAGTCGGGTCTGTGATTGCCCTATCCGAGAAGTTTAGTAGTGCATTTTATTCGCTATTTCATGCGCTTTAAGATGTCGCCTATCTCAATACGCTATCTGAAATAGGAGCGACGTAAATTGAACAAATGTGATAGAATTAGGCTGAATTCTTATATTAATCATAATATAAGATGACCTAATCGGGTCTCTGATTGCCCTATCCCAGAAGATTAGTAGTGCATTTTACTCGCCATTTCATGCGCTTTAAAATGCCGCCTATCTCAATATAATATCTAGTGTAGGAGAGACGTGAATTGGACAACGGTGATAGAGTTACGATGAATACTTAAATTAATAAGAATATAAGATGATCTAATCGGAATTCTGATAGCCCTATCGTAGAAGGTTAGTAGAGCATTTTACACGTCATTCCACGCGCTTTAAGATGCCGCCTAGCCCAATACGCATTCTGAAATAGGAGCGACGTAAATTGAACAAATGTGATAGAATTATGCTGCATCCTTATCTTAATCATAATATAAGATGACCTTATCGGATATCTGATTGCCCTATCCTAGAAGTTTAATAGTGCATTTTGCTCGCCATTTCATGCGCTTTTAGGCATCGCTTATCCCGATACGCTATCTGAAGTTGGAGCAACGTAAATTGAACAAATGTGATAGAATTACGCTGAATTCTTATATTAAACATAGTATAAGATTACCTAATCGGGTCTCTGATTGCCCTATCCGAGTAGTTTTATAATGCATTTTACTCGACATTTCATGCGCTTTAAGGTGCCGCCTTGCCCAATACGCTACCTGAAATAGGAGCGACGTAAATTGAACAAATGTGATAGAATTATGCAGAATTCTTATATTAACCATAATATAAAATGATCTAATCGGGTCACTGCTTGCACTATCATAGAAGTTTAATAGTTCATTTTACTCGCCATTTCATGCGCTTGAAGATGCCGTTTAGCACAATATGCTATCTGAAATAGGAGCGTCGTAAATTGAACAAATGTGATAGAATTACACTGAATTCTTATATTAATCATAATATAAGATGATCTAATCGGGTCTCTGAATGCCCTATCCTAGAAGTTTAGTGGTGTATTTTACTCGACATTTCATGCGCTTTAAGATGCCACGTAGCCGAATACGCTATCTGAAATAGGAGCGACGTAAATTTAACAAATGTGATAGAATTTCGCTGAATTCTTATTTTAACCATAATATAAAATGATCTAATCGGGTCTCTGTTTGTCCTATCATACAAGTTTAGTGGTGCATTTTACTCGACATTTCATGCGCTTTAACGTGCCGCTTAGGCCATTACGTTATCTGAAATAGGAGCGACGTAAATTGAACAAATGTGATAGAGTTACGCAGAAATCTTATGTTAACCACATTATAAAATGATCTAATCGGGTCACTGATTGCCCTATCAAAGAAGTTTAGCAGTGCATTTTACTCATCATTTCATGCGCTTTAAGGTGCCGCTTAGCCCATTACGCTATCTGAAATAGGAGTGACGTAAATTGAACAAATGTGATAAAATTACGTTGAATTCTTATATTAACAATAATATAAAATGATCTAATCGGGTCTCTGATTGCCCTATCATAGAAGTTTAATAGTGCATTTTACTCGCCATTTCATGCGCTTTAAGGTGCCGCCTAGCCCAATACGCTATCTGAAATAGGAGCGACGTAAATTGAACAAATGTGATAGAATTACGCAGAATTCGTATATTAATCATAATATAAGATGATCTAATCGGGTCTCTGATTGCCCTATCATAGAAGGTTAGCAGGGCATTTTACTCGTCATTCCACGCGCTTTAAGATGCCGCCTAGCCCAATATACTATCTGAAATAGGAGCGACGTCACTTGAACAAATGTCATAGAATTACGTTGAATACTTATATTAATCTTAATATGAGATGACCTAATCGGGTCTCTGATTGCCCTATCCGAGAAGTGTAGTAGGGCATTTTACTCGCCATTTCATGCGCTTTAAGGTGCCGCTTAGACCAATACGCTATCTGAAATTGGAGAGACGCAAATTGAACAAATGTGATGGAATTACGCTGCATTCTTCTATTAATCATAATATAAGATTATATAATCGGGTCTCTGATTGCCCTATCATAGAAGTTTAATAGTGCATTTTACTCGCCATTTCATGCGCTTTAAGGTGCCGCCTAGCCCAATACGCTGTCTGAAATAGGAGCGACATAAATTGAACAAATGTGGTAGAATTTCGCTGATTTCTTATATTAACCATAATATAAAATGATCTAATCTGGTCTCTGTTTGCCCTACCCTAGAAGTTTAAAAGTGCATTTTACTCGACATTTCATGCGCTTTAAGATGCCACATAGCCCAATACGCTATCTGAAGTAGGGGCGACGTAAATTGAACAAATGTGATAAAATTACCTTCAATTCTTTTATTAACAATAATATAAAATGATGTAATCGGGTCTCTGATTGCCCTATCATAGAAGTTTAATAGTGCATTTTACTCGACATTTCATGCGCTTTAAGATGCCGCCTAGCCCAATACGCTATCTGAACTAGGAGCGACGTAAATTGAACAAATGTGATAGAATTTCGCTGAATTCTTAAAAGAACCATAATATAAAATGACCTAATCGGGTCTCTAATTGCACTATCCGAGAAGTTTAATAGTATATTTTACTCGTCATTTCATGCGCTTTAAGGTGCCGCCTAGCCCAATACGCTATCTGAAATAGAAGCGATATAAACTGAACAAATGTGATAAAATTACGCTGAATTCTTAAATTAACCATAATATAAAATGATCTAATCGGGTCTCTGTTTGCCCTACCCTAGAAGTTTAATAGTGCATTTTACTCGACATTTCATGAGCTTTGAGATGCCTCCTAGCCCAATACGCTATCTGAAATAGGGGCGACGTAAATTGAACAAATGTGATAGAATTACGTTGAATTCTTATATTAACAATAATATAAAATAATCTAATCGGGTCTCTGATTGCCCTAGTATGGAAGTTTAATAGTGCATTTTACTCGTCATATCATGCGCTTCAAGGTGACGCTTAGCCCAATACGCTATCTGAAATAGGAGCGTCGTAAATTGAACAAATGTGATAGAATTACTCAGAATTCTTATATTAACATTAATATAATATGATCTATACGGGACTCTGATTGCCCTATCGTAGAAGTTTAATAGTGCATTTTCCTCGTCATTTCATGCGCTTTAAGATGCCGCCTAGTCCAATACGCTACCTGAAGTTGGAGCTACGTAAATTGAACAAATGTGATTGAATTACGCAGAATTCTTATATTAACCATAATACAAGATGACCTAATCGGGTCTCTGATTGCCCTCTCACAGAAGTTTAATAGTCCATTTTACTCGTCATTTCATGCGCTTTATGGTGCAGCCTAGCCCAATACGCTATCTGAAATAGGAGCGACGTGAATTGAACAAATGTGATAGAATTTCGCTGAATTCTTAAATGAACCATAATATAAAATGATCTAATCGGGTCTCTGTTTGCCCTACCCTAGAAGTTTAATAGTGCATTTTGCTAGACATTTCATGCGCTTTAAGATGCCGCCTAGTACAATACGCTGCCTGAAATTCGAGCTACGTAAATTGAACAAACGTGATAGATTTACGCAGAATTCTTATATTAACCATAATATAATACGATCTATTCGGGTCTCTGATTGCCCTATCATAGAAGATTAATAGTGCATTTTACTCGTCATTTCATGCGCTTTAAGGTGCCGCCTAGCACAATACGCCATCTGAAATAGGAGAGACATAAATTGAACAAATGTGATAAAATTACGTTGAATACTTATATTAACAATAATATAAAATGATTTAATCGGGTCTCTGATTTCCCTATCCGAGAAGTTTTGTAGTTCATTTTACTCGACCTTTCATGCGCTTTAAGATGCCGCCTAGTGCAATACGCTATCTGAAATTGGAGCTACGTAAATTGAACAAACGTGATAGAAGTTCGCAGAATTCTTATATTAACCATAATATAATATGATCTATTCGGTTCTCTGATTACCCTATCATAGAAGTTTTGCATTTTACTCGTCATTTCATGCGCTTTATGGTGCCGCGTAGCCCAATACGCTATCTGAAATAGGAGCGACATAAATTGAACAAACGTGATAAAATTACGTTGAATTCTTATATTAACAATAATATAAAATGATCTAATCGGGTCTCTGATTGCCCTATCATATAAGTTTAATAGTGCATTTTACTCGACATTTCATGCGCTTTTAGTTGCCACCTAGCTCAATACGCTATCTGAAATAGGGGCGACGTAAATTGAACAAATGTGATAGAATTACGGAGAATTCTTATATTTACCATAATATAATAGGATCTATTCGGGTCTCTGATTGCCCTATCATAGAAGTTTAATAGTAGATTTTACTCGTCATTTCATGCGCTATAAGGAGCCGCCAAGCCCAATACGCTATCTGAAATAGGGGCGACGTAGATTGAACAAATTTGATAAAATTACGCCGCATTCTTAAATTAACAATAATATAAAATGATCTAATCGTGCCTCCGATTGCCCTATCATAGAAGCTTAATAGTGCATTTTACTCGTCATTCCACGCGCTTTAAGATGCCGCTCAGCCCATTACGCTATCTGAAATTGGAGCTACGTAAATTGAACAAGTGTGATAGAGTTTCGCTGAATTCATAAATTAACCATAATATGAAATAATATAATCGGGTCTCTGATTGCCCTATCATAGATGGTTAGTAGTGCATTTTACTCATCATTTCATGCGCTTTAAGGTGCCGCATAACCTAATACGCTATCTGAAATAGGAGCGACGTAAATTGAACAAATATGATAGAATTTCGCTGAATTCTAATATTAACCATAATATAAAATGATCTAATCGTGTCTCTGATTGCCCTATCATAGAAGGTTAGTACTGCATTTTACTCGGCATTCCGCGCGCTTTAAGATGCCGCCTAGCAAAATACGCTATCTGAAATAGGAGCGACGGAAATTGAACAAATGTGATAGAATTACACTGAATTCTTATATTAATCATAATAGAAGATGACCCAATCGGGTCTCTGATTGCCCTATCATAGAAGTTTAATAGTGCATTTTACTCACCATTTCATGCGCTTCAAGGTGCCGTTTAGCCCAACACACTATCTGAAATAGGAGCGACGTACATTGAACAAATATGTTAGAATTTCGCTGAATTCTTATATTAACCATAATATAAAATGATCTGATCGGGTCTGTGTTTGCCCAACCCTAGAAGTTTAATAGTGCATTTTACTCGACATATCATGCGCTTTAAGATGCCACCTATCCCAATACGCTATCTCAAATTGGAGCTACGTAAATTAAAGAAATGTGATAGAGTTACGATGAATCCTTAAATTAACAATAATATAAGATGATCTAATCGGGATTCTGATTGCACTATCCTAGAAGCTTAGTAGTGCATTTTACTCGACATTTCATGCGCATTAAGATGCCGCTTAGAGCAATACGCTATCTAAAATAGGACCGACGTAAATTGAACAAATGTGATGGAATTACGCTGAATTCTTATATTAATCATAATATAAGATGACCTAATCGGGTCTCTGATTGCCCTATGCTAGAAGTTTAGTAGTGCATTTTACTCGCCATTTCACGCGCTTTAAGATGCCGCCTCGCCCAATACGCTAGCTGAAATAGGAGCGCCGTAAATTGAACAAATGTGATAGAATTACGCTGAGTTCTTATATTAATCTTAATATAAGATGACCTAATCGGGTTTCTGATTGCCCTGACCGAGACCGTTAGTAGTGAATTTTACTCGACATTTCATGCGCTTTAAGATGCCTCCTCGCCCATACGCTATCTGAAATAGGAGCGTTTTAAATTGAACAAATGTGATAGAAGTACGCAGAATTCTTATATTAACCATAATATAAAATGATCTAGTCGGGTCTCTGATTGCCCCATCATAGAAGATTAGTAGTGCATTTTACTCGCCATTCCACGCGCTTTAAGATGCCGCCTAACCCAATACGCTATCTGAAATAGGAGCGACGTAAATTGAAAAATGTGATAGAATTAGGTGGAATTATTGTATTAATCATAATATAAGATGACCTAATCGGGTCTCTGATTGCCCTATCCTAGAAGTTTCGTAGTGCATTTTACTCGTGATTTCATGCGCTTTAAGGTGCCGCCTATCCCAATACGCTATCCGAAATTGGTGCTACGTGAATTGAACAAATGTGATAGAATTACGACGAATTCTTAAATTAGCTATAATATAAGATGATCTAATCGGGATTCTGATTGCACAAACCTAAAAGCTTAGTAGTGAATTTTACTCGCCATTTCATTCGCCTTAAGGTGCCGTTTCGCCCAATACGCTATCTGAAGTAGGAGCGTCGTAAATTGAACAAATGTGATAGAATTACACTGAATTCTTATATTAATCATAATATAAGATGATCTAATCGGTTCTCTGATTGCCCTATCATAGAAGGTTAGTAGTGCATTTTACTCGGCATTCCACGCGCTTTAAGATGCCGCCTAGCAAAATACGCTATCTGAAATAGGAGCGACGTAAATTGAACAAATGTGATAGAATTACGCTGAATTCTTAAATTAACCATAATATAAGATGACCTAATCGGGTCTCTGATTGCCCTATCCTAGAAGTATAGCTGTGCATTGTACTCGTCATTTCATGCGGTTTAAGCTGCCGTCTAGCCCAATACGCTATCTGAAATAGGAGCGACATAAATTGAACAAATGTGATAAAATTACGTTGAATTCTTATATTAACAATAATATAAAATGATCTAATCGGGTCTCTGATTGCCCTGTCATAGATGTTTAATAGTGCACTTTGCTCGCCAATTCATGGTCTTCAAGGTGCCGTTTAGCCCAATACGCTATCTGAAATATGAGCATCGTAAATTGAACAAATGGGATAGAATTACACTGAATTCTTATATTAACAATAATATAAAATGATCAAAACGCGTCTCTGATTGCCCTATCATAGAAGTTTAACAGTGCGTTTTACTCGCCATTTCATTCGATTTAAGGTGCCGTTTAGCCCAATACGCTATCTGAAATAGGAGCGTCGTAAATTGAACAAATGTGATAGAATTACACTGAATTCTTATATTAATCATAATATAAGATCATCTAATCGGGTCTCTGATTGCCCTACCCTAGAAGTTTAGTAGTGCATTTTACTCGTGATTTCATGCGCTTTAAGGTGCCGTCTATCCCAAAACGCTATCCGAAATTGGTGCTACGTCAATTGAACAAATGTGATAGAATTACGACGAATTCTTAAATTAGCTATAATATAAGATGATCTAATCGGGTCTCTGATTGCCCTATCCTAGAAGTGTAGTAGTGCATTTTACTCGTGATTTCATGCGCTTCAAGGTGCCGCCTATCCCAATACGCTATCCGAAATAGGAGCTACGTGAATTGAACAAATGTGATAGAATTACGACCAATTCTTAAATTAGCTATAATATAAGATGACCTAATCGGGTCGCAGATTGCCCTATCATAGAAGGTTAGTACTGCATTTTACTCGGCATTCCGCGCGCTTTAAGATGCCGCCTAGCAAAATACGCTATCTGAAATAGGAGCGACGTACATTGAACAAATATGATAGAATTTCGCTGAATTCTTATATTAACCATAATATAAAATGATCTAATCGGGTCTCACATTGCCCTATCATAGAAGTTTAATAGTGCATTGTACTCGTCATTTCATGCGCATTAAGGTGCCGCTTAGCCCAATACGCTATCTGAAATTGGAGCTACGTAAATTGAACGAGTGTGATAGAGTTTCGCTGAATTCTTATAATAACCATAATATGAAGTGATCTGATCGAGTCTCTGTTTGCCGTACCCTAGAAGTGTAGTAGTGCATTTTACTCGTCATTTCAGGCGCTTTAGGGTGCCGCTAAGCCCAACACACTATCTGAAATAGGAGCGACGTACATTGAACAAATATGATAGAGTTTCGCTGAATTCTTATATTAACCATAATATAAAATGATCTAATCTGGTCTCTCATTGCCCTACCATAGATGGTTCGTAGCGCAGTTTACTCGTCATTCCACGCGCTTTAAGAAGCCGCCTAGCCCAATACGAATCTGAAATAGGAGCGACGTTAATTGAACAAGTGTGATAAAGTTTCGCTTAATTCTTAAATTAACCATCATATAAAATGATCTAATCGGGTCTCCCATTACCCTATCATAGAAGCTGAATAGTTCCTTTTTCTCGTCATTTCATGCGCTTTATGATGCCGCTTAGCCCAATATGCTATCTGAAATAGGAGCGTCGTAAATTGAACAAATGTGATAGAATTTCACTGAATTCTTATATTAACCATAATATAAAATGATGTAATCGGGTCTCTGATTGCCCTACCATAGAAGTTTAATAGTGCATTTTGCTCGCCATTTCATGCGCTTTTAGGTGCCGCTTATCCCGATACGCTATCTGAATTTGGAGCGACGTAAATTGAACAAATGTGATAAAATTTCACTGAATTCTTATATTAACCATAAATTAAAATGATCTAATCGGGTCTCTGTTTGCCCTATCATAGAAGTTTAATAGTGCATTTTGCTCGTCATTTCAGGCGCTTTAAGGTGCCGCTTATCCCGATACGCTATCTGAATTTGGAGCGACGTAAATTGAACAAATGTGATAAAATTACGCTGAATTCTTATATTAACAATAATATAAAATGATCTAATCGCGTCTCTGTTTGCCCTACCCTATCAGTTTAATAGTGCATTTTATTCGACATTTCATGCGCTTTAAGATGCCACCCAGTCCAATACGCTATCTGTAATAGGGGCGACGTAAATTGAACAAATGGGATAAAATTACGTTGAATTCTTATATTAACAATAATATGGAATGATCTAATCGGGTCTCTGATTGCCCAATCATACAAGTTTAATAGTGCATTATACTCGTCATTTCATGCGCTTTAAGATCCCGCTTAGCCCAATACGCTATCTGAAATAGGAGCGACGTAAATTGAACAAATGCGATACAATTACGCAGAATTCTTATATGAACAATAATATAAAATGATCTAGTCGGGTCCCTGTTTGCCCTACCCTAGAAGCTTAATAGAGCATTTTAGTCGACATTTCATGCGCTTTAAGATACCGCTTAGCCCATTACGCTACCTGAAGTAGGAGCGACATAAATTCAACAAATGTGATAGAATTACGCAGAATTCTTATATTAACCATAATACAATACGGTCTATTGTGGTCTCTGATTGCCCTATCATCGAAGTTTAATAGTGCATTTTACTCGCCATTTCATGCGCTTTAAGTTGCTGCTTAGCCCAACACGCTATCTGAAATAGGGCAACGTAAATTGAACAAATGTGATAAAATTACGCTGAATGCTTATATTAACAATAATGTAAAATGATCTGAACGGGTCTCTGATTGCCCTATCATAGAAGCTTCATAGTGCATTTCACTCGTCATTTCATGCGCTTTAAGGTGCCACATAGCCCAATACGCTATCTGAAATAGGAGCGACGGAAATTGAACAAATGTGATAAAATTTCACTGAATTCTTATATTAACCATAATTTAAAATGATCTAATCGGGTCTCTGATTGCCCTATCATAGAAGTTTAATAGTGCATTTCACTCGTCATTTCATGCGCTTTATGGTGCCGCTTAGCCCAATACGCTATCTGAAATAGGAGCGACGAAAATTGAACAAGTGTGATAGAATTACGCTGAATTCTTATGTTAATCATAATATAAGATGACCTAATCGGGTTTCTGATTGCCCTATCATAGAAGCTTAATAGTGCATGTTATTGGTCATTTCATGCGCTTTAAGGTGCCGCTTAGCCCAATACGCTATCTGAAATAGGAGCGACGTAAATTGAACAAATGTGAGAGAATTACGCAGAATTCTTATATTAACCAGAATATAGAATGATCTCCTCTGGTCTCTGATTGCCCGATCATAGAATTCTAATAGTGCATTTTACTCGTCAGTCCATGCGCTTTAAGATGCCGCATATGCAATACGCTATCTGAAATAGGAGCGACGTAAATTGAACAAACGATATAGAATTACGCTGAATTCTTATATTAATCATAATATAAGATGACCTAATCGGTCTCTGATTGCCCTACCCTAGGAGTTTAGTAGTGCATTTTACTCGACATTTCATGCGCTCTAAGATACCGCTTAGCACAATATGCTATCTGAAATAGGAGCGACGTAAATTGAACAAATGTGATCGAATTACGCAGCATTCTTATATTACCCATAATATAAAATGATCTAGTCGGGTCTCTGATTGCCCTATCATAGAAGTTTAATAGTGCATTTTACTCGCCATTTCATGCGCTTTAAGTTGCTGCATAGCCCAATACGCTAGCTGAAATAAGGGCAACGTAAATTGAACAAATGTGATAAAATTTCACTGAATTCTTATATTAACCATAATATAAAATGATCTAATCGGGTCTCTGATTGCCCTATCATTGAAGTTTAATAGTGCATTTTGCTCGCCATTTCGTGCGCTTTTAGGTGCCGCTTATCCCGATACGCTATCTGAAGTTGGAGCGACGTAAATTGAACAAATGTGATAAAATTACGCTGAATTCTTATATTAACAATAATATAAAATGATCTAATCGCGTCTCTGTTTGCCCTACCCTAGCAGTTTAATAGTGCATTTTACTCGACATTTCATGCGCTTTAAGATGCCACCCAGTCCAATACGCTATCTGTAATAGGGGCGACGTAAATTGAACAAATGGGATAAAATTACGTTAAATTCATATATTAACAATAATATGAAATGTTCTAATCGGGTCTCTGATTGCCCTATCATAGAAGTTTAATAGTGCATTATACTCGTCATGTCATGCGCTTTAAGATCCCGCTTAGCCCAATACGCTATCTGAAATAGGAGCGACGTAAATTGAACAAATGTGATAAAATTTCACTGAATTCTTATATTAACCATAATTTAAAATGATCTAATCGGGTCTCTGATTGCCCTATCATAGAAGTTTAATAGTGCATTTCACTCGTCATTTCATGCGCTTTAAGGTGCCGCTTAGCCCAATACGCTATCTGAAATAGGAGCGACGAAAATTGAACAAATGTGATAGAATTTCGCTTAATTCTTATACTAACCATAATTTTAAATGATCTAATCGGGTCTCTGATTGCCCTACCATAAAAGTTTAATAGTGCATTTTACTCGTAATTTCATGCGCATTAAGGTGCCGCTTAGCCCAATACGTTATCAGAAATAGGAGCGACGTAAATTGAACAAATGCGATACAATTACGCAGAATTCTTATATGAACAATAATATAAAATGATCTAGTCGGGTCCCTGTTTGCCCTACCCTAGAAGCTTAATAGTGCATTTTAGTCGACATTTCATGCGATTCAAGATGCCGCTTAGCCCAATACGCTACCCGAAGTAGGAGCGACATAAATTCAACAAATGTGATAGAATTACGCAGAATTCTTATATTAACCATAATATAATACGGTCTATTCGGGTCTCTGATTGCCCTATCATCGAAGTTTAACAGTGCACTTTACTCGCCATTTCATGCGCTTTAAGTTGCTGCTTAGCCCAATACGCTATCTGAAATAGGGGCAACGTAAATTGAACAAATGTGATAAAATTACGCTGAATGCTTATATTAACAATAATGTAAAATGATCTGAACGGGTCTCTGATTGCCCTATCATAGAAGTTTAATAGTGCATTTCACTCGTAATTTCATGCGCTGTAAGGTGACGCTTAGCCCAATACGTTATCAGAAATAGGAGCGACGTAAATTGAACAAATGCGATACAAGTACGCAGAATTCTTATATGAACCATAACATAAGATGATCTATTCGGGTCCCTGTTTGCCCTACCCTAGAAGTTTAATAGTGCATATTACTCGACATTTCATGCGCTTTAAGATGCCGCCTCGCCCAATACGCTATCTGAAATAGGAGCGTCGTAAATTGAACAAATGTGATCGAATTACGCAGAATTCTTATATTAACCCTAACTTTAAATGATCTAATCGGGTCTCTGATTGCCCTACCATGAAAGTTTAATAGTGCATTTTACTCGTAATTTCATGCGCTTTATGGTGCCGCTTAGCCCAATACGCTATCTGAAATAGGAGCGACGTCAATTGAACAAATGCGATACAATTACGCAGAATTCTTATATGAACAATAATATAAAATGATCTAGTCGGGTCCCTGTTTGCCCTGCCCTAGAAGCTTAATAGTGCATTTTAGTCGACATTTCATGCGCTTTAAGATGCTGCTTAGCCCAATACGCTAACTGAAATAGGAGCGACGTAAATTGAACAAATGTGAGAGAATCACGCAGAATTCTTATATTTACCATAATATAGAATGATCTACTCTGGTCTCTGATTGCCCTATCATAGAATTCTAATAGTGCATTTTGCTCGTCAGTCCATGCGCTTTAAGATGCCGCATATGCCAATACGCTATTTGAAATAGGAGCGACGGAAATTGAACAAATGTGATAAAATTTCACTGAATTCTTATATTAACCATAATTTAAAATGATCTAATCGGGTCTCTGATTGCCCTATCATAGAAGTTTAATAGTGGATTTTACTCGACATTTCATGCGCTTTAAGGTGCCGTCTAGCCCAATACGCTATCTGAAATTGGAGCTACGTAAATTGAACAAGCGTGATAGAATTACGCTGAATTCTTATATTAATCATAATATAAGATGACCTAATCGGGTTTCTGATTGCCCTATCATAGAAGCTTAATAGTGCATGTTATTCGTCATTTCATGGGCTTTAAGGTGCCGCTTAGCCCAATACGCTAACTGAAATAGGAGCGACGTAAATTGAACAAATGTGAGAGAATTACGCAGAATTCTTATATTAACCAAAATATAGAATGATCTACTCTGGTCTCTGATTGCCCTATCATAGAATTCTAATAGTGCATTTTGCTCGTCAGTCCATGCGCTTTAAGATGCCGCATATGCCACTACGCTATCTGAAATAGGAGCGACGTAAATTGAACAAACGAAATAGAATTACGCTGAATTCTTATATTAATCATAACATAAGATTACCTAATCGGGTCTCTGATTGCCCTACCCTAGGAGTTTAGTAGTGCATTTTACTCGACATTTCATGCGCTCTAAGATGCCGCTTAGCACAATACGCTATCTGAAATATGAGCGACGTAAATTGAACAAATGTGATCGAATTACGCAGCATTCTTATATTACCCATAATATAAAATGATCTAGTCGGGTCTCTGATTGCCCTATCATAGAAGTTTAATAGTGCATTTTGCTCGGCATCTCATGCGCTTTAAGATGCCACACAGCCCAATACGCTATCTGAAATTGGAGCTACGTAAATTGAACAAATGTGATAAAATTACGCTGAATTCTTATATTCACAATAATATAAAATGATCTAGTCGCGTCTCTGATTGCCCTATCATAGAAGTTTGATACTGCATTTTACTTGTCATTCCATGCGCTTTAAGGTGCCGCCTAGCCCAATACGCTAACTGAAATTGGAGCTACGTAATTGAACAAGTGTGATAGAGTTTCGCTGAATTCTTAAATTAACCATAATATAAAATGATATAATCGGGTCTCTGTTTGCCCTACCCTAGCAGTTTAATAGTGCACTTTACTCGATATTTCATGCGCTTTAAGATGCCACCCAGTCCAATACGCTATCTGTAATTAGGGCGACGTAAACTGAACAAATGGGATAAAATTACGTTGAATTCTTATATTAACAATAATATGAAATGATCTAATCGAGTCTCTGATTGCCCTATCATAGAAGTTTAATAGTGCATTATACTCGTCCTTTCATGCGCTTTAAGGTCCCGCTTGGCCCAATACGCTATCTGAAATAGGAGCGACGTAAATTGAGCAAATGTGGTTCAATTATGCTGCATTCTTATATTAAGCATAATATAAAATGATCTAATCTGGTCTCCGATTGCCCTATCCGAGAAGGTTAATAGCGCATTTTACACGTCATTTCATTCGCTTTAAGTTGCCGACTAGCACAAGACGCTATCTGAAATTGGAGCTACGCAAATTGAACAAATGTGATAGAGTTCCGCTGAATTCTTAAATTAGCAATAATATGAGATGACCTAATCGGGACTCTGATTGCCCTATCCTAGAAGTTTACTAGTGCATTTTACTCGTCATTTCATGCGCTTTAGGGTCCCGCCTAGCCCAAAACGCTATCTGAAATAGGAGCGACGTAAATTGAACAAATGTGATAGAATTACGCTGAATTATTAAATTAACCTTAATCTAAAATGATCTAATCGGCTCTCTGTTTGCCCTACCCTAGAAGTTTAATAGTGCATTTTACTCGACATTTTATGCGCTTTAAGATGCTACGTAGCTCAATACGCTATATGAAATAGGAGCGACTTAAATTGAACAAATGTGATAGAATTTCGCTGAATTCTTATATTAACCATAATATAAAATGATCTAATCGGGTCTCTGATTGCCCTATCATAGAAGGTTAGTAGCGCATTTTACTCGTCATTGCACGCGCTTTAAGATGCCACCTAGCCCAATACGCTATCTCAAATAGGGGCGTCGTAAATTGAAATGTAAATTGAAATGTCATAAGATTACGGTGAATTCTTATAATAACAATAATATAAAATGATCTAATCGGGTCTCCGATTGCCGTATCATAGAAGTTTAATAGTGCATTTTACTCGCCATTCATGCGCTTTGAGATGCCGCTTAGCCCAATACGCTGTCTAAAATAGGAGCGACGTAAATTGAACAAATGTGATAGAATTTCGCTGAATTCTTATATTAACAATAATATAAAATGATCTAATCGGGTCTCTGATTGCCCTATCATAGAAGTTTAATAGTGCATTTTACTCGCCATTTAATGCGCTTCAGGGTGCCGTTTAGCCCAATACGCTATCTGAAATAGGAGCATCGTAAATTAAACAAATGTGATAGAATTTCGCTGAATTCTTATATTAACCATACTATAAAATGATCTAATCGGGTCTCTGATTGCGCTACCATAGAAGTTTAATAGTGCATTATTCTCGCCATTTCATACGTTTTAAGGAGCCGTTTAGCCCAATACGCTATCTGAAATAGGAGCGTCGTAAATAGAACGAATGTGATAGAATTACCCTGAATTCTTATATTAACCATAATATAATATGATCTATTCGGTTCTCTGGTTGTCCTATCATAGAAGTTTAAGAGTGCACTTTAGTCGCCATTTTGTGCGCTTTAAGGTGCCGCCTCGCGCAATGCGCTATCTGAAATAGGAGCGACGTAAATTGAACAAATGTGATAGAATTACGCATAATTCTTATATTAACCATAATATCAAATGATCTAATCGGGTCTCCGATTGCCCTACATTAGAAGTTTAATAGTGCATTTTAATCGGCATTTCATGCCCTTTAAGATTCTGCTTAGCCCAATACGCTATCTGAAATAGGAGCGACGTAAATTGAACAAATGTGATAGAATTTCGCTGAGTTCTTATATTAACCATAATATAAAATGATCTAATCGGGTCTCCGATTACCCTATCATAGAAGTTTAATAGTGCATTTTACTCGTCATTTCATGCGCTTTAAGATTCTGCATAGCCCAATACGCTATCTGAAATAGGAGCGACGTAAATTGAATAAATGTGGTTCAATTACGCTGCATTCTTCTATTAACCATAATATAAAATGGTCTAATCGGGTCTCCGATTGCCCTATCATGGAAGTTTAATAGTGCAGTTTACTCGCCATCTCATGCGCTTTAAGGACTCGTTTAGCCAAATACGCAATCTGAAATTGGAGCTACGTAAATTGAACAAATGTGACATAGTTACGCAGAATTCTTATATTAACCATAACATAACATGATCTAATCGGGACTCTGATTGCCCTATCATAGAAGGTTAGTAGTGCATTTTACTCGTCATTCCACGCGCTTTAAGATGCCGCCTAGTCCAATATGCTATCTGAAATAGGGGCGATGTAAATTGAACAAATGTGATAGAACTTCCCTGAATTCTTATATTAACCTTAATGTAAAATGATGTAATCGGGTCTCTCTTCGCCCTACCCCAGAAGTTAAGTAGTGCATTTTACTCGTCATTTCATGCGCTTTAAGATGCCGCCTCGCACAATACGCTATGTGAAATAGGAGCGACGTAAATTGAACAAATGTGGTACAATTTCGCTGTATTCTTAAATTAACCATAATATAAAATGATCTAATCGGGTCTCTGTTTGCCCTACCCTAGAAGTTTAATAGTACATTTTACTCGACATTTCATGCGCCTTAAGATGCCACCTAGCCCAATACGCTATCTGAAATCGGGGCGACGTAAATTGAACAAATGTGATAAAATTTCGCTGAATTCTTATATTAACC
>CAKAJE020000193.1:0-44632 GCA_916610135.2 Macropis europaea
GGAATGGCGAGTAAAATGCACTATTAAACTTCTAGGGTAGGGCGAAGAGAGACCCGATTACATCATTTTACATTAATGTTAATATAAGAATTCAGCGAAATTCTATCACATTTGTTCAACTTACGTCGCTCCTATTTCAGATAGCGTACTGGGCTAGGCGGCATCTTACAGCGCGTGGAAGGGCGTGTAAAATGCACTACTAAGCTTCTATGATAGGGCAATCTGAGTCCCGATTGGATCATTTTACATTCTGATTAATATAAGATTTCGGGGAAATTCTATCACATTTGCTCAATTTACGTCGCTCCTATTTCGGATAGCCTACTGGGCTAGGCGGCATCTTAAAGCGCGTGGAATGGCGAGTAAAATGCAGTCTTATACTTCTAAGGTAGGGCAAACAGAGACCCGACCAGATCATTTTATAATATGGTTAATTTAAGAATTCAGCGAAATTCTATCACATTTGTTCAATTTACGTCGCTCCTATTTCAGATAGCCTACTGAGAGAGGCGGCATCTTAAAGCGCGTGGAATGGCGAGTAAAATGCACTATTAACCTTCTATGACAGGGCAATCAGAGACCCGATTAGATCATTTTATATTTTGTTTAATATAAGAATTCAGGGAAATTCTATCACATTTGTTCGACTTACGTCGCTCCTATTTCAGATAGCGTGTTGGGCTAAGCGGCATCTCAAAGCGCAAGAAATGGCGAGTAAATTGCACTATTAAACTTCTAGGGTAGGGCAAACAGAGACCCGATTAGTTCATTTTATATTATGGTTAATTTAAGAATTCAGCGAAATTCTATCACATTTGTTCAATTTACGTCGCACCCATTTCAGATAGCGTATTGTGCTAAGTAGCATCTCAAAGCGCATGAAATGGCGAGTAAAATGCACTATTAAACTTCTAGGGTAGGGCAAACAGAGACTCGATTAGATCTTTTTATATAATGGTTTATTTAAGAATTCATCAAAATTCTATCACATTTGTTCAATTTACGTCGCTCCTATTTCAGATAGTGTATTGAGCTAAGCGGCATCTCAAACCGCATGAAACGGCGAGTAAAATGCACTATTAAACTTCTAGGGTAAGGCAAACAGAGACCCGATTAGATCATTTTATATTTTGTTTAATATAAGAATTCAGGGAAATTCCATCACATTTGTTCAATTTACGTCGCTCCTATTTCAGATAGCGTATTGGGTTAAGCGGCATCTCAAAGCGTATGAAACGGCGAGTAAAATGCACTATTAAACTTCTAGGGTAGGGCAATCAGAGACCCGATTAGATCATTTTATATTTTGGTTAATATAAGAATTCAGCGTAATTCTATCACATTAGTACAATTTACGTCGCCCCTATTTCAGATAGCCTACTGGTCTAGGCGGCATCTTAAACCGCGTGGAATGGCGAGTAAAATGCACTATTAACATTCTATGATAAGGCAATCAGAGACCCGATTAGATCATTTTATATTTTGGTTAATATAAGAATTCAGCGTAATTCTATCACATTTGTTCAACTTACGTCGCTCCTATTTCAGATAGCGTACTGTGCTAGCCGGCATCTTAAAGCGTGTGGAATGTCGAGTAAAATGCACTATTAAACTTCTACGGTTGGGCAAACAGAGAGTCGATTAGATCATTTTATATTATGGTTAATTTAAGAATTCAGCAAAATTCTATCACATTTGTTCAATTTTCGTCGCTCCTATTTCAGATAGCGTACTGGGCTAGGCGGCATCTTAAAGCGCGTGGAATGGCGAGTAAAATGAACTGTTAAACTTCTGTGATAGGGCAAACAGAGGCCCTATTAGATCATTTTATATTATGGTTAATTAAAGAATTCAGCGAAATTCTATCACATTTGTTCAATTTACGTCGCTGCTATTTGAGATAGCGTATTGGGCTATGCGGCATCTCAAAGCGTATGAAACGGCGAGTAAAATGCACTATTAAACTTCTATGATAGGGCAATCAGAGACCCGTTAGATCATTTTATATTTTTGTTAATATAAGAATTCAGCGAGATTCTATCACATTTGTTTAATTTACGTCGCTCCTGTTTCAGATAGCGTGTTGGGCTAAGCGGCATCTCAAAGCGCATGAAATGGCGAGTAAAATGCAGTATTATACTTCTAGGGTAGGGCAAACAGAGACCCTATTAGATCATTTTATATTACGGTTTATATAAGAATTCAGCGTAATTCTATCACATTCATTCAATTTACGTCGCACCTATTTCAGATAGCGTACTGGGATCGGCGGCATCTCAAAGCGCGTGGAATGGCGAGTAAAATGAACTATCAAACTTCTATGATAGGGCAATCAGAGATCCGATTAGATCATTTTATATTTTGGTTAATATAAGAATTCAGCGAGATTCTATCACATTTGTTTAATTTACGTCGCTCCTGTTTCAGATAGCGTGTTGGGCTAAGCGGCATCTCAAAGCGCATGAAATGGCGAGTAAAATGCAGTATTATACTTCTAGGGTAGGGCAAACAGAGACCCTATTAGATCATTTTATATTATGGGTAATTTAAGAATTCAGCGAAATTCTATCACATTAGTTCAATTTACGTCGCTCCTATTTGAGATAGCGTATTGGGCTATGCGGCACCTCAAAGCGTATGAAACGGCGAGTAAAATGCACTATTAAACTTCTATGATAGGGCAATCAGAGACCCGTTAGATCATTTTATATTTTGGTTAATATAAGAATTCAGCGAGATTCTATCACATTTGTTTAATTTACGTCGCTCCTATTTCAGATAGCGTACTGTGCGAGGCGGCATCTTAAAGCGCGTGGAATGTCGAGTAAAATGCACTATTAAACTTCTACGGTTGGGCAAACAGAGAGTCGATTAGATCATTTTATATTATGGTTAATTTAAGAATTCAGCAAAATTCTATCACATTTGTTCAATTTTCGTCGCTCCTATTTCAGATAGCGTACTGGGCTAGGCGGCATCTTAAAGCGCGTGGAATGGCGAGTAAAATGCACTGTTAAACTTCTGTGATAGGGCAAACAGAGGCCCGATTAGATCATTTTATATTATGGTTAATTTAAGAATTCAGCGAAATTCTATCACATTTGTTCAATTTACGTCGCTCCTATTTGAGATAGCGTATTGGGCTATGCGGCATCTCAAAGAGTATGAAACGGCGAGTAAAATGCACTATTAAACTTCTATGATAGGGCAATCAGAGACCCGTTAGATCATTTAATATTTTTGTTAATATAAGAATTCAGCGAGATTCTATCACATTTGTTTAATTTACGTCGCTCCTGTTTCAGATAGCGTGTTGGGCTAAGCGGCATCTCAAAGCGCATGAAATGGCGAGTAAAATGCAGTATTATACTTCTAGGGTAGGGCAAACAGAGACCCTATTAGATCATTTTATATTACGGTTAATATAAGAATTCAGCGTAATTCTATCACATTCGTTCAATTTACGTCGCACCTATTTCAGATAGCGTACTGGGATCGGCGGCATCTCAAAGCGCGTGGAATGGCGAGTAAAATGAACTATCAAAC
The DNA here is from genome assembly GCA_916610135.2 of Macropis europaea. Taxonomy (NCBI): domain Eukaryota; kingdom Metazoa; phylum Arthropoda; class Insecta; order Hymenoptera; family Melittidae; genus Macropis; species Macropis europaea. Next base: position 3,547 of record CAKAJE020000193.1, read on the forward strand.
TTCTATGATAGGGCAATCAGAGATCCGATTAGATCATTTTATATTTTGGTTAATATAAGAATTCAGCGATATTCTATTACATTTGTCCAATTTACTCCGCTCCTATTTCAGATAGCGTATTGGGCTAAGCGGCATCTCAAAGCGCACGAAATGGCGAGTAGAATGCACTATTAAATTTCAGGGTAGGGCAAACAGAGACCCGATTAGATCATTTTATATTACGGTTAATACAAGGATTCAGCGAAATTCTATCACATTTGTTCAATTTACGTCGCTGCTATTTCGGATAGCGTATTGTACAAAGCGGCATCTCAAAGCGCATGAAATGGCGCGTAAAATGCACTGTTAAACTTCTAGTGTAGAGCGAACATAGACCCGATCAGATCATTTCATATTAGGGATAATTTAAGAATTCAGCAAGATTCTATCACATTTGTTCAATTTACGTCGCTCCTATTTCAGATAGCCTACTGGGCTAGGCGGAATCTTAAAGCGCGTGGAATGGCGAGTAAAATGCACTATTAACCTTCAATGATAGGGCAATCAGAGACCCGATTGGATCATTTTATATTTTAGTTAATATAAGAATTCAGCGAAATTCTATCACATTTGTTCAATTTACGTCGCTCCTATTTCAGATAGCGTATTGGGCAAAGCGGCATCTCAACGCGCATTAAATGGCGAGTAAAATGCACCATTAAACTTCTAGGGTAGGGCGAACAGAGACCCGATTAGATCAATTTACATTAAGGTTAATATGAATTCAGCGAAATTCTATCACATTTGTTCAATTTACGTCTCTCATATTTCAGTTAGCGTATTGGGCTAAGCGGCATCCCAAAGCGCAAGAAATGGCGAGTAAAATGCACCTTTAAACTTCTAGGGTAAGGCAAACAGAGACTCGATTAGATCATTTTATATTATGGTTAATTTAAGAATTCAGCGAAATTTTATCACATTTGTTCAATTTACGTCGCTCCTATTTCAGATAGCGTACTGGGCTAGGCCTCATCTTAAAGCGCATGGCATGGCGTGTAAAATGCACTGTTAAGCTTCTATGATAGGGCAATCAGAGACCCGATTTGAACCTTTTATATTTTGTTTAATAGAAGAATTCAGGGAAATTCTATCACATTTGTTCAATTTACGTCGCTCATATTTCAGATAGCGTATTGGGCTAAGCGGCATCCCAAAGCGCAAGAAATGGCGAGTGAAATGCACTATTAAATTTCTAGGGTAGGTCAAACGGAGACCCGATTAGATCATTTTATATTATGGTTAATTTAATAATTCGGCGAAATTCTATCACATTTGTTCAATTTACGTCGCTCCTGTTTCAGATAGCGCATTGGGCTGAGCGGTATCGCAAAGCGTATGTAATGGCGAGTAGGATGCACTATTAAACTTCAGGGTAGGGCAAACAGAGACCCGATTAGATCATTTTATATTATGGATAATTTAAGAATTCAGCGAAATTCTATCACATATGTTCAATTTACGTCGCTCCTATTTCAGATAGCGTACTCGGCCAAGCGGCATCTCAAAGCGCATGCAATGGCGAGTAAAATGCACTATTAAACTTCTAGGGTAGGGCAAACATAGACCCGATTAGATCATTTTATATTATGGATAATTTAAGAATTCAGCGAAATTCCATCACAAATGTTCAATTTACGTCGCTCCTATTTCAGATAGCCTACTGGGCTAGGCGGCATCTTAAAGCGCGTGGAATGGCGAGTAAAATGCACTATTAACCTTCTATGATAGGGCAATCAGAGACCCGATTAGATGATTTTATATTTTGTTTAATATAAGAATTCAGGAAATTCTATCACATTTGTTCAATTTACGTCGCTCCTATTTCAGATAGCGTATTGGGCTAAGCGGCATCGCAAAGCGCATGAAATGGCGAGTAAAATGCACCATTAAACTTCTTGGGTAAGGCAAACAGAGACCCGATTATATCATTTTATATTACGGTTAATATAAAAATCCAGCGTAATTCTATCACATTTGTTCAATTTACGTCGCTCCTATTTCAGATATCGTACTGGGCTAGGCGGCACCTTAAAGCGCGTGGGATGACGAGTCAAATGCTGTATTAAACTTCTATGATAGGGCAATCAGAGACCCGATTAGATCATTTCATATTACGGTTAATATAAGAATTCAGCGTAATTCTATCACATTCGTTCAATTTACGTTGCTCCTATTTCAGATAGCCTACTGGGCTAGGCGGCATCTTAAAGCGCGTGGAGTGGCGAGTAAAATGCACTATTAACCTTCAATGATAGGGCAATCAGAGACCCGATTAGATCATTTTGTATTTGGGTTAATATAAGAATTCAGCGAAATTCTATCACATTTGTTCAATTTACGTCGCTCCTATTTCAGATCGCGTATTGGGCTAAGCGGCATCTCAAAGCGCATGAAATGGCGAGTAGAATGCACTATTAAATTTCAGGGTAGGGCAAACAGAGACCCGATTAGATCATTTTATATTACGGTTAATACAAGGATTCAGCGAAATTCTATCACATTTGTTCAATTTACGTCGCTGCTATTTCAGATAGCGTATTGTACAAAGCGGCATCTCAAAGCGCATGAAATGGCGCGTAAAATGCACTGTTAAACTTCTAGGGTAGAGCGAACATAGACCCGATCAGATCATTTCATATTAGGGATAATTTAAGAATTCAGCAAGATTCTATCACATTTGTTCAATTTACGTCGCTCCTATTTCAGATAGCGTATTGGGCTAAGCGGCATCTCAAATCGCATGAAATGGCGAGTGAATTGCACTATTAAACTTATAGGGTAGGGCGAATGGAGACCCTTTTAGATCATTTTACATTAAGGTTAATATAAGAATTCAGGGAAATTCTATCACATTTGTTCAATTTACGTCGCTCCTATTTCAGATAGCGGATTGGGCTAAGCGGCATCTCAAAGCGCATGAAATTACGAGTGAAATGCGCTATTAAACTTCTAGGGTAAGGCAAAGAGAGACCCGATTACATCCTTTTATATTACGGTTAATATAAGAATCCAGCGTAATTCTATCACATTTGCTCAATTTACGTCGCTCCTATTACAGATAGACTACTGGGCTAGGCGGCATCTTAAAGCGCGTGGAATGGCGAGTAAAATGCACTATTAACCTTCAATGATAGGGCAATCAGAGACCCGATTAGATGATTTTATATTTTGTTTAATATAAGAATTCAGGAAATTCTATCACATTTGTTCAATTTACGTCGCTCCTATTTCAGATAGCGTATTGGGCTAAGCGGCATCGCAAAGCGCATGAAATGGCGAGTAAAATGCACCATTAAACTTCTTGGGTAAGGCAAACAGAGACCCGATTATATCATTTTATATTACGGTTAATATAAGAATCCAGCGTAATTCTATCACATTCGTTCAATTTACGTCGCTCCTATTTCAGATAGCGTACTGGGCTAGGCGGCACCTTAAAGCGCGCGGGATGACGAGTCAAATGCTGTATTAAACTTCTATGATAGGGCAATCAGAGACCCGATTAGATCATTTCATATTACGGTTAATATAAGAATTCAGCGTAATTCTATCACATTCGTTCAATTTACGTTGCTCCTATTTCAGATAGCCTACTGGGCTAGGCGGCATCTTAAAGCGCGTGGAGTGGCGAGTAAAATGCACCATTAAACTTCTAGGGTAGGGCGAACAGAGACCCGATTAGATCAATTTACATTAAGGTTAATATGAATTCAGCGAAATTCTATCACATTTGTTCAATTTACGTCTCTCATATTTCAGTTAGCGTATTGGGCTAAGCGGCATCCCAAAGCGCAAGAAATGGCGAGTAAAATGCACCTTTAAACTTCTAGGGTAAGGCAAACAGAGACTCGATTAGATCATTTTATATTATGGTTAATTTAAGAATTCAGCGAAATTCTATCACATTTGTTCAATTTACGTCGCTCCTATTTCAGATAGCGTACTGGGCTAGGCCTCATCTTAAAGCGCATGGCATGGCGTGTAAAATGCACTGTTAAGCTTCTATGATAGGGCTATCAGAGACCCGATTTGAACCTTTTATATTTTGTTTAATAGAAGAATTCAGGGAAATTCTATCACATTTGTTCAATTTACGTCGCTCATATTTCAGATAGCGTATTGGGCTAAGCGGCATCCCAAAGCGCAAGAAATGGCGAGTGAAATGCACTATTAAATTTCTAGGGTAGGTCAAACGGAGACCCGATTAGATCATTTTATATTATGGTTAATTTAATAATTCGGCGAAATTCTATCACATTTGTTCAATTTACGTCGCTCCTGTTTCAGATAGCGCATTGGGCTGAGCGGTATCGCAAAGCGCATGTGATGGCGAGTAGAATGCACTATTAAACTTCAGGGTAGGGCAAACAGAGACCCGATTAGATCATTTTATATTATGGATAATTTAAGAATTCAGCGAAATTCTATCACATATGTTCAATTTACGTCGCTCCTATTTCAGATAGCGTACTCGGCCGAGCGGCATCTCAAAGCGCATGCAATGGCGAGTAAAATGCACTATTAAACTTCTAGGGTAGGGCAAACATAGACCCGATTAGATCATTTTATATTATGGATAATTTAAGAATTCAGCGAAATTCTATCACAAATGTTCAATTTACGTCGCTCCTATTTCAGATAGCCTACTGGGCTAGGCGGCATCTTAAAGCGCGTGGAATGGCGAGTAAAATGCACTATTAACCTTCTATGATAGGGCAATCAGAGACCCGATTAGATGATTTTATATTTTGTTTAATATAAGAATTCAGGAAATTCTATCACATTTGTTCAATTTACGTCGCTCCTATTTCAGATAGCGTATTGGGCTAAGCGGCATCGCAAAGCGCATGAAATGGCGAGTAAAATGCACCATTAAACTTCTTGGGTAAGGCAAACAGAGACCCGATTATATCATTTTATATTACGGTTAATATAAGAATCCAGCGTAATTCTATCACATTTGTTCAATTTACGTCGCTCCTATTTCAGATAGCGTACTGGGCTAGGCGGCACCTTAAAGCGCGTGGGATGACGAGTCAAATGCTGTATTAAACTTCTATGATAGGGCAATCAGAGACCCGATTAGATCATTTCATATTACGGTTAATATAAGAATTCAGCGTAATTCTATCACATTCGTTCAATTTACGTTGCTCCTATTTCAGATAGCCTACTGGGCTAGGCGGCATCTTAAAGCGCGTGGAGTGGCGAGTAAAATGCACTATTAACCTTCAATGATAGGGCAATCAGAGACCCGATTAGATCATTTTGTATTTGGGTTAATATAAGAATTCAGCGAAATTCTATCACATTTGTTCAATTTACGTCGCTCCTATTTCAGATCGCGTATTGGGCTAAGCGGCATCTCAAAGCGCATGAAATGGCGAGTAGAATGCACTATTAAATTTCAGGGTAGGGCAAACAGAGACCCGATTAGATCATTTTATATTACGGTTAATACAAGGATTCAGCGAAATTCTATCACATTTGTTCAATTTACGTCGCTGCTATTTCAGATAGCGTATTGTACAAAGCGGCATCTCAAAGCGCATGAAATGGCGCGTAAAATGCACTGTTAAACTTCTAGGGTAGAGCGAACATAGACCCGATCAGATCATTTCATATTAGGGATAATTTAAGAATTCAGCAAGATTCTATCACATTTGTTCAATTTACGTCGCTCCTATTTCAGATAGCCTACTGGGCTAGGCGGAATCTTAAAGCGCGTGGAATGGCGAGTAAAATGCACTATTAACCTTCAATGATAGGGCAATCAGAGACGCGATTAGATCATTTTGTATTTGGGTTAATATAAGAATTCAGCGAAATTCTATCACATTTGTTCAATTTACGTCGCTCCTATTTCAGATAGCGTATTGGGCTAAGCGGCATCTCAAATCGCATGAAATGGCGAGTGAATTGCACTATTAAACTTATAGGGTAGGGCGAATGGAGACCCTTTTAGATCATTTTACATTAAGGTTAATATAAGAATTCAGTGAAATTCTATCACATTTGTTCAATTTACGTCGCTCCTATTTCAGATAGCGTATTGGGCTAAGCGGCATCTCAAAGCGCATGAAATTACGAGTGAAATGCGCTATTAAACTTCTAGGGTAAGGCAAAGAGAGACCCGATTACATCCTTTTATATTACGGTTAATATAAGAATCCAGCGTAATTCTATCACATTTGCTCAATTTACGTCGCTCCTATTACAGATAGACTACTGGGCTAGGCGGCATCTTAAAGCGCGTGGAATGGCGAGTAAAATGCACTATTAACCTTCTATGATAGGGCAATCAGAGACCCGATTGGATCATTTTATATTTTGGTTAATATAAGAATTCAGCGAAATTCTATCACATTTGTTCAATTTACGTCGCTCCTATTTCAGATAGCGTATTGGGCAAAGCGGCATCTCAACGCGCATTAAATGGCGAGTAAAATGCACCATTAAACTTCTAGGGTAGGGCGAACAGAGACCCGATTAGATCAATTTACATTAAGGTTAATATGAATTCAGCGAAATTCTATCACATTTGTTCAATTTACGTCTCTCATATTTCAGTTAGCGTATTGGGCTAAGCGGCATCCCAAAGCGCAAGAAATGGCGAGTAAAATGAACCTTTAAACTTCTAGGGTAAGGCAAACAGAGACTCGATTAGATCATTTTATATTATGGTTAATTTAAGAATTCAGCGAAATTCTATCACATTTGTTCAATTTACGTCGCTCCTATTTCAGATAGCGTACTGGGCTAGGCCTCATCTTAAAGCGCATGGCATGGCGTGTAAAATGCACTGTTAAGCTTCTATGATAGGGCAATCAGAGACCCGATTTGAACCTTTTATATTTTGTTTAATAGAAGAATTCAGGGAAATTCTATCACATTTGTTCAATTTACGTCGCTCATATTTCAGATAGCGTATTGGGCTAAGCGGCATCCCAAAGCGCAAGAAATGGCGAGTAAAATGCACTATTAAATTTCTAGGGTAGGTCAAACGGAGACCCGATTAGATCATTCTATATTATGGTTAATTTAATAATTCGGCGAAATTCTATCACATTTGTTCAATTTACGTCGCTCCTGTTTCAGATAGCGCATTGGGCTGAGCGGTATCGCAAAGCGCATGTAATGGCGAGTAGAATGCACTATTAAACTTCAGGGTAGGGCAAACAGAGACCCGATTAGATCATTTTATATTATGGATAATTTAAGAATTCAGCGAAATTCTATCACATATGTTCAATTTACGTCGCTCCTATTTCAGATAGCGTACTCGGCCAAGCGGCATCTCAAAGCGCATGCAATGGCGAGTAAAATGCACTATTAAACTTCTAGGGTAGGGCAAACATAGACCCGATTAGATCATTTTATATTATGGATAATTTAAGAATTCAGCGAAATTCTATCACAAATGTTCAATTTACGTCGCTCCTATTTCAGATAGCCTACTGGGCTAGGCGGCATCTTAAAGCGCGTGGAATGGCGAGTAAAATGCACTATTAACCTTCAATGATAGGGCAATCAGAGACCCGATTAGATGATTTTATATTTTGTTTAATATAAGAATTCAGGAAATTCTATCACATTTGTTCAATTTACGTCGCTCCTATTTCAGATAGCGTATTGGGCTAAGCGGCATCGCAAAGCGCATGAAATGGCGAGTAAAATGCACCATTAAACTTCTTGGGTAAGGCAAACAGAGACCCGATTATATCATTTTATATTACGGTTAATATAAGAATCCAGCGTAATTCTATCACATTTGTTCAATTTACGTCGCTCCTATTTCAGATAGCGTACTGGGCTAGGCGGCACCTTAAAGCGCGCGGGATGACGAGTTAAATGCTGTATTAAACTTCTATGATAGGGCAATCAGAGACCCGATTAGATCATTTCATATTACGGTAAATATAAGAATTCAGCGTAATTCTATCACATTCGTTCAATTTACGTTGCTCCTATTTCAGATAGCCTACTGGGCTAGGCGGCATCTTAAAGCGCGTGGAGTGGCGAGTAAAATGCACTATTAACCTTCAATGATAGGGCAATCAGAGACCCGATTAGATCATTTTGTATTTGGGTTAATATAAGAATTCAGCGAAATTCTATCACATTTGTTCAATTTACGTCGCTCCTATTTCAGATCGCGTATTGGGCTAAGCGGCATCTCAAAGCGCATGAAATGGCGAGTAGAATGCACTATTAAATTTCAGGGTAGGGCAAACAGAGACCCGATTAGATCATTTTATATTACGGTTAATACAAGGATTCAGCGAAATTCTATCACATTTGTTCAATTTACGTCGCTGCTATTTCAGATAGCGTATTGTACAAAGCGGCATCTCAAAGCGCATGAAATGGCGCGTAAAATGCACTGTTAAACTTCTAGGGTGGAGCGAACATAGACCCGATCAGATCATTTCATATTAGGGATAATTTAAGAATTCAGCAAGATTCTATCACATTTGTTCAATTTACGTCGCTCCTATTTCAGATAGCCTACTGGGCTAGGCGGAATCTTAAAGCGCGTGGAATGGCGAGTAAAATGCACTATTAACCTTCAATGATAGGGCAATCAGAGACCCGATTAGATCATTTTGTATTTGGGTTAATATAAGAATTCAGCGAAATTCTATCACATTTGTTCAATTTACGTCGCTCCTATTTCAGATAGCGTATTGGGCTAAGCGGCATCTCAAATCGCATGAAATGGCGAGTGAATTGCACTATTAAACTTATAGGGTAGGGCGAATGGAGACCCTTTTAGATCATTTTACATTAAGGTTAATATAAGAATTCAGGGAAATTCTATCACATTTGTTCAATTTACGTCGCTCCTATTTCAGATAGCGTATTGGGCTAAGCGGCATCTCAAAGCGCATGAAATTACGAGTGAAATGCGCTATTAAACTTCTAGGGTAAGGCAAAGAGAGACCCGATTACATCCTTTTATATTACGGTTAATATAAGAATCCAGCGTAATTCTATCACATTTGCTCAATTTACGTCGCTCCTATTACAGTTAGCCTACTGGGCTAGGCGGCATCTTAAAGCGCGTGGAATGGCGAGTAAAATGCACTATTAACCTTCTATGATAGGGCAATCAGAGACCCGATTGGATCATTTTATATTTTGGTTAATATAAGAATTCAGCGAAATTCTATCACATTTGTTCAATTTACGTCGCTCCTATTTCAGATAGCGTATTGGGCAAAGCGGCATCTCAACGCGCATTAAATGGCGAGTAAAATGCACCATTAAACTTCTAGGGTAGGGCGAACAGAGACCCGATTAGATCAATTTACATTAAGGTTAATATGAATTCAGCGAAATTCTATCACATTTGTTCAATTTACGTCTCTCATATTTCAGTTAGCGTATTGGGCTAAGCGGCATCCCAAAGCGCAAGAAATGGCGAGTAAAATGCACCTTTAAACTTCTAGGGTAAGGCAAACAGAGACTCGATTAGATCATTTTATATTATGGTTAATTTAAGAATTCAGCGAAATTCTATCACATTTGTTCAATTTACGTCGCTCCTATTTCAGATAGCGTACTGGGCTAGGCGGCATCTTAAAGCGCATGGCATGGCGTGTAAAATGCACTGTTAAGCTTCTATGATAGGGCAATCAGAGACCCGATTTGAACCTTTTATATTTTGTTTAATAGAAGAATTCAGGGAAATTCTATCACATTTGTTCAATTTACGTCGCTCATATTTCAGATAGCGTATTGGGCTAAGCGGCATCCCAAAGCGCAAGAAATGGCGAGTGAAATGCACTATTAAATTTCTAGGGTAGGTCAAACGGAGACCCGATTAGATCATTCTATATTATGGTTAATTTAATAATTCGGCGAAATTCTATCACATTTGTTCAATTTACGTCGCTCCTGTTTCAGATAGCGCATTGGGCTGAGCGGTATCGCAAAGCGCATGTAATGGCGAGTAGAATGCACTATTAAACTTCAGGGTAGGGCAAACAGAGACCCGATTAGATCATTTTATATTATGGATAATTTAAGAATTCAGCGAAATTCTATCACATATGTTCAATTTACGTCGCTCCTATTTCAGATAGCGTACTCGGCCAAGCGGCATCTCAAAGCGCATGCAATGGCGAGTAAAATGCACTATTAAACTTCTAGGGTAGGGCAAACATAGACCCGATTAGATCATTTTATATTATGGATAATTTAAGAATTCAGCGAAATTCTATCACATTTGTTCAATTTACGTCGCTCCTATTTCAGATAGCCTACTGGGCTAGGCGGCATCTTAAAGCGCGTGGAATGGCGAGTAAAATGCACTATTAACCTTCAATGATAGGGCAATCAGAGACCCGATTAGATGATTTTATATTTTGTTTAATATAAGAATTCAGGAAATTCTATCACATTTGTTCAATTTACGTCGCTCCTATTTCAGATAGCGTATTGGGCTAAGCGGCATCGCAAAGCGCATGAAATGGCGAGTAAAATGCACCATTAAACTTCTAGGGTAAGGCAAACAGAGACCCGATTATATCATTTTATATTACGGTTAATATAAGAATCCAGCGTAATTCTATCACATTTGTTCAATTTACGTCGCTCCTATTTCAGATAGCGTACTGGGCTAGGCGGCACCTTAAAGCGCGCGGGATGACGAGTTAAATGCTGTATTAAACTTCTATGATAGGGCAATCAGAGACCCGATTCGATCATTTCATATTACGGTAAATATAAGAATTCAGCGTAATTCTATCACATTCGTTCAATTTACGTTGCTCCTATTTCAGATAGCCTACTGGGCTAGGCGGCATCTTAAAGCGCGTGGAGTGGCGAGTAAAATGCACTATTAACCTTCAATGATAGGGCAATCAGAGACCCGATTAGATCATTTTGTATTTGGGTTAATATAAGAATTCAGCGAAATTCTATCACATTTGTTCAATTTACGCCGCTCCTATTTCAGATCGCGTATTGGGCTAAGCGGCATCTCAAAGCGCATGAAATGGCGAGTAGAATGCACTATTAAATTTCAGGGTAGGGCAAACAGAGACCCGATTAGATCATTTTATATTACGGTTAATACAAGGATTCAGCGAAATTCTATCACATTTGTTCAATTTACGTCGCTGCTATTTCAGATAGCGTATTGTACAAAGCGGCATCTCAAAGCGCATGAAATGGCGCGTAAAATGCACTGTTAAACTTCTAGGGTAGAGCGAACATAGACCCGATCAGATCATTTCATATTAGGGATAATTTAAGAATTCAGCAAGATTCTATCACATTTGTTCAATTTACGTCGCTCCTATTTCAGATAGCCTACTGGGCTAGGCGGAATCTTAAAGCGCGTGGAATGGCGAGTAAAATGCACTATTAACCTTCAATGATAGGGCAATCAGAGACCCGATTAGATCATTTTGTATTTGGGTTAATATAAGAATTCAGCGAAATTCTATCACATTTGTTCAATTTACGTCGCTCCTATTTCAGATAGCGTACTGGGCTAGGCCTCATCTTAAAGCGCATGGCATGGCGTGTAAAATGCACTGTTAAGCTTCTATGATAGGGCAATCAGAGACCCGATTTGAACCTTTTATATTTTGTTTAATAGAAGAATTCAGGGAAATTCTATCACATTTGTTCAATTTACGTCGCTCATATTTCAGATAGCGTATTGGGCTAAGCGGCATCCCAAAGCGCAAGAAATGGCGAGTGAAATGCACTATTAAATTTCTAGGGTAGGTCAAACGGAGACCCGATTAGATCATTTTATATTATGGTTAATTTAATAATTCGGCGAAATTCTATCACATTTGTTCAATTTACGTCGCTCCTGTTTCAGATAGCGCATTGGGCTGAGCGGTATCGCAAAGCGCATGTAATGGCGAGTAGAATGCACTATTAAACTTCAGGGTAGGGCAAACAGAGACCCGATTAGATCATTTTATATTATGGATAATTAAGAATTCAGCGAAATTCTATCACATATGTTCAATTTACGTCGCTCCTATTTCAGATAGCGTACTCGGCCAAGCGGCATCTCAAAGCGCATGCAATGGCGAGTAAAATGCACTATTAAACTTCTAGGGTAGGGCAAACATAGACCCGATTAGATCATTTTATATTATGGATAATTTAAGAATTCAGCGAAATTCTATCACAAATGTTCAATTTACGTCGCTCCTATTTCAGATAGCCTACTGGGCTAGGCGGCATCTTAAAGCGCGTGGAATGGCGAGTAAAATACACTATTAACCTTCTATGATAGGGCAATCAGAGACCCGATTAGATGATTTTATATTTTGTTTAATATAAGAATTCAGGAAATTCTATCACATTTATTCAATTTACGTCGCTCCTGTTTCAGATAGCGTATTGGGCTAAGGGGCATCGCAAAGCCCATGAAATGGCGAGTAAAATGCACTATTAAACTTCTAGGATAGGGCAAACAGAGATCCGATTAGATCATTTTATGTTATTGTTAATTTAAGAATTCAGCAAAATTCTATCACATAGGTTCAATTTACGTCGCTCCTATTTCAGATCGCGTATTGGGCTAAGCGACATCTCAAAGCGCATGAAATGGCGAGTAAAATGCACTATTAAACTTCTAGGGTAGGGCAAACAGAGACCCGATTAGATCATTTTATATTATGGTTAATTTAAGAATGCAGCGAAATTCTATCACATTTGTTCAATTTACGTCGCTCCTATTTCAGATAGCGAATTGGGCTAAGAGGCATCTCGAAGCGCATGAAATGGCGAGTAAAATGCACTGTTAAACATCTAGGGTAGGGCAAACAGAGACCCGATTAGATCATTTTATATTGCGGTTAATATAAGAATTTGCGTAATTCTATCACATTTGTTCAATTTACGTCGCTCCTATTTCAGATAGCGTATTGGGCTAAGCGGCATCTCAAAGCGCATGAAATGGCGAGTAAAATGCACCTTTAAACTTCTAGGGTAAGGCAAACAGAGACCCGATTAGATCATTTTATATTATGGTTAATTTAAGAATTAAGCAAAATTCTATCACATTTGTTCAATTTACGTCGCTCCTATTTTAGATAGCGTATTGGGCTAAGCGGCATCTCAAAGCGCATGAAATGTCGAGTGAAATGCACTATTAAACTTCTAGGGTAAGGCAAAGAGAGACCCGATTGGCTCATTTTATATTACGGTTAATATAAGAATTCAGCGTAATTCTATCACATTTGTTCAACTTACGCCGCTCCTATTCCAGATAGCGTACTGCGCTAGGCGGCATCTTAAATCGCGTGGAATGGCGAGTAAAATGCACTATTAAACTTCTATGATAGGGCAATCAGAGACCCGATTAGATCATTTTATATTTTGTTTAATTTAAGAATTCAAGGAAATTCTATCACATTTGTTCAATTTACGTCGCTCCTATTTCAGATAGCGTATTGGGCTAACCGGAATCGCAAAGCGCATGAAATGGCGAGTATAATGCACAATTAAACGTCTAGGATAGGGCAAACAGAGATCCGATTAGATCGTTTTATATTATGGTTAATTTAAGAATACAGCAAAATTCTATCACATAGGTTCAATTTACATCGCTCCTATTTCTGATCGCGTATTGGGCTAAGCGACATCTCAAAGCGCATGAAATGGCGAGTAAAATGCACTATTAAACTTCTAGGGTAGGGCAAACAGAGACCCGATTAGATCATTTTATATTATGGTTAATTTAAGAATTCAGCGAAATTCTATCACATTTGTTCAATTTACGTCGCTCCTATTTCAGATAGCGTATTGGGTTAAGCGGCATCTCAAAGCGCATGAAATGGCGAGTAAAATGCACCTTTAAACTTCTAGGGTAAGGCAAACCGAGACCCGATTAGATCATTTTATATTATGGTTAACTTAAGAATTAAGCAAAATTCTATCACATTTGTTCAATTTACGTCGCTCCTACTTCAGATAGCGTACTGGGCTAGGCGGCATCTTAAAGCGCGTGGCATGTCGAGTAAAATGCACTGTTAACCTTCTATGATAGGCCAATCAGAGACCCGATTAGATCATTTTATGTTTTGTTTAACAGAAGAATTCAGGGAAATTCTATCACATTTGTTCAATTTACGTTGCTCATATTTCAGATAGCGTATTGGGCTAAGCGGCATTCCAAAGCGCAAGAAATGGCGAGTAAGATGCACTATTAAACTTCTAGGGTAGGGCAAACAGAGACCCGATTAGATCATTTTATATTATGGTTAATTTAAGAATTAAGCAAAATTCTATCACATTTGTTCAATTTACGTCGCTCCTATTTGAGATAGCGTATTGGGCTAAGCGGCATCTCAAAGCGCATGAAATGTCGAGTGAAATGCACTATTAAACTTCTAGGGTAAGGCAAAGAGAGACCCGATTAGATCATTTTATATTACGGTTAATATAAGAATTCAGCGTAATTCTATCACATTTGGTCAACTTACGTCGCTCCTGTTTCAGATAGCGTATTGGGCTAAGCGGCACCTCAATGCGCATGAAATGGCGAGTAAAATGCACTATTAAACTTCTGGGATAAGGCAAACTGAGACCCGATTAGATCATTTTATATTACGGTTAATATAAGAATTCAGCGTAATTCTATCACATTTGGTCAACTTACGTCGCTCCTGTTTCAGATAGCGTATTGGGCTAAGCGGCACCTCAAAGCGCATGAAATGGCGAATAAAATGCACTATTAAACTTCTAGGCTAGGGCGAACAGAGACCCGATTAGATCATTTTACATTAAGGATAATATGAGAATTCAGCGAAATTCTATCACATTTGTTCAATTTACGTCGCTCCTATTTCAGATAGCGTATTGGGCTAAGCGGCATCTCAAAGCGCATGAAATGGCGAATAAAATGCACTATTAAACTTCTAGGCTAGGGCGAACAGAAACCCGATTAGATCATTTTACATTATGGTTAATAAAAGAATTCAGCGAAATTCTATCACATTTCCTCAATTTACGTCGCTCCTATTTCAGATAGCGTATTGGGATAAGCGGCATCTCAATGCGCATGAAATGGCGAGTAAAATGCACTATTAAACTTCTGGGATAAGGCAAACTGAGACCCGATTAGATCATTTTATATTACGGTTAATATAAGAATTCAGCGTAATTCTATCACATTTGGTCAACTTACGTCGCTCCTGTTTCAGATAGCGTATTGGGCTAAGCGGCACCTCAAAGCGCATGAAATGGCGAATAAAATGCACTATTAAACTTCTAGGCTAGGGCGAACAGAGACCCGATTAGATCATTTTACATTATGGTTAATAAAAGAATTCAGCGAAATTCTATCACACTTGTTCAAGTTACGTAGCTCCTATTTCAGATAGCGGATTGGGTTAAGCGGCATCTCAAAGGGCATGAAATGGCTAGTAAAATGCACTACTAAACTTCTATGATAGGGCAATCAGAGACCCGATTAGATCATTTTATATTTTGTTTAATATAAGATTTCAGGGAAATTCTATCACATTTGTTCAATTTACGTCGGTCCTATTTCAGATAGCGTATTGGGCTAAGCGGCATCTCAAAGCGCATGAAATCGCGAATAAAATGCACTACTAAACTTCTAGGCTAGGGCGAACAGAGACCCGATTAGATCATTTTACGTTAAGGTTAATATAAGAATTCAGCGTAATTCTATCACATTTGTTCAATTTACGTCGCTCCTGTTTCAGATAGCGTATTGGGCTGAGCGGTATCGCAAAGCGCATGTAATGGCGAGTAGAATGCACTATTAAACTTCAGGGTAGGGCAAACAGAGACCCGATTAGATCATTTTATATTATGGATAATTTAAGAATTCAGCGAAATTCTATCACATATGTTCAATTTACGTCGCTCATGTTTCAGATAGCGTATTGGGCTAAGCGGCATCCCAAAGCGCAAGAAATGGCGAGTGAAATGCACTATTAAATTTCTAGGGTAGGTCAAACGGAGACCCGATTAGATCATTTTATATTATGGTTAATTTAATAATTCGGCGAAATTCTATCACATTTGTTCAATTTACGTCGCTCCTGTTTCAGATAGCGTATTGGGCTGAGCGGTATCGCAAAGCGCATGTAATGGCGAGTAGAATGCACTATTAAACTTCAGGGTAGGGCAAACAGAGACCCGATTAGATCATTTTATATTATGGATAATTTAAGAATTCAGCGAAATTCTATCACATATGTTCAATTTACGTCGCTCCTATTTCAGATAGCGTAATCGGCCAAGCGGCATCTCAAAACGCATGCAATGGCGAGTAAAATGCACTATTAAACTTCTAGGGTAGGGCAAACATAGACCCGATTAGATCATTTTATATCATGGATAATTTAAGAATTCAGCGAAATTCTATCACAAATGTTCAATTTACGTCGCTCCTATTTCAGATAGCCTACTGGGCTAGGCGGCATCTTAAAGCGCGTGGAATGGCGAGTAAAATGCACTATTAACCTTCTATGATAGGGCAATCAGAGACCCGATTAGATGATTTTATATTTTGTTTAATATAAGAATTCAGGAAATTCTATCACATTTATTCAATTTACGTCGCTCCTGTTTCAGATAGCGTATTGGGCTAAGGGGCATCGCAAAGCCCATGAAATGGCGAGTAGAATGCACTATTAAACTTCTCGGATAGGGCAAACAGAGATCCGATTAGATCATTTTATGTTATTGTTAATTTAAGAATTCAGCAAAATTCTATCACATAGGTTCAATTTAGGTCGTTCCTATTTCAGATCGCGTATTGGGCTAACCGACATCTCAAAGCGCATGAAATGGCGAGTAAAATGCACTATTAAACTTCTAGGGTAGGGCAAACAGAGACCCGATTAGATCATTTTATATTATGGTTAATTTAAGAATTCAGCGAAATTCTATCACATTTGTTCAATTTACGTCTCTCCTATTTCAGATAGCGAATTGGGCTAAGAGGCATCTCGAAGCGCATGAAATGGCGAGTAAAATGCACTGTTAAACATCTAGGGTAGGGCAAACAGAGACCCGATTAGATCATTTTATATTGCGGTTAATATAAGAATTTGCGTAATTCTATCACATTTGTTCAATTTACTTCGCTCCTATTTCAGATAGCGTATTGGGCTAAGCGGCATCTCAAAGCGCATGAAATGGCGAGTAAAATGCACCTTTAAACTTCTAGGGTAAGGCAAACAGAGACCCGATTAGATCATTTTATATTATGGTTAATTTAAGAATTAAGCAAAATTCTATCACATTTGTTCAATTTACGTCGCTCCTATTTTAGATAGCGTATTGGGCTAAGCGGCATCTCAAAGCGCATGAAATGTCGAGTGAAATGCACTATTAAACTTCTAGGGTAAGGCAAAGAGAGACCCGATTGGCTCATTTTATATTACGGTTAATATAAGAATTCAGCGTAATTCTATCACATTTGTTCAACTTACGCCGCTCCTATTCCAGATAGCGTACTGCGCTAGGCGGCATCTTAAACCGCGTGGAATGGCGAGTAAAATGCACTATTAAACTTCTATGATAGGGCAATCAGAGACCCGATTAGATCATTTTATATTTTGTTTAATTTAAGAATTCAGGGAAATTCTATCACATTTGTTCAATTTACGTCGCTCCTATTTCAGATAGCGTATTGGGCTAACCGGAATCGCAAAGCGCATGAAATGGCGAGTATAATGCACAATTAAACGTCTAGGATAGGGCAAACAGAGATCCGATTAGATCGTTTTATATTATGGTTAATTTAAGAATTCAGCAAAATTCTATCGCATAGGTTCAATTTACATCGCTCCTATTTCTGATCGCGTATTGGGCTAAGCGACATCTCAAAGCGCATGAAATGGCGAGTAAAATGCACTATTAAACTTCTAGGGTAGGGCAAACAGAGACCCGATTAGATCATTTTATATTATGGTTAATTTAAGAATTCAGCGAAATTCTATCACATTTGTTCAATTTACGTCGCTCCTATTTCAGATAGCGTATTGGGTTAAGCGGCATCTCAAAGCGCATGAAATGGCGAGTAAAATGCACCTTTAAACTTCTAGGGTAAGGCAAACCGAGACCCGATTAGATCATTTTATATTATGGTTAATTTAAGAATTAAGCAAAATTCTATCACATTTGTTCAATTTACGTCGCTCCTACTTCAGATAGCGTACTGGGCTAGGCGGCATCTTAAAGCGCGTGGCATGTCGAGTAAAATGCACTGTTAACCTTCTATGATAGGCCAATCAGAGACCCGATTAGATCATTTTATGTTTCGTTTAACAGAAGAATTCAGGGAGATTCTATCACATTTGTTCAATTTACGTTGCTCATATTTCAGATAGCGTATTGGGCTAAGCGGCATTCCAAAGCGCAAGAAATGGCGAGTAAGATGCACTATTAAACTTCTAGGGTAGGGCAAACAGAGACCCGATTAGATCATTTTATATTATGGTTAATTTAAGAATTAAGCAAAATTCTATCACATTTGTTCAATTTACGTCGCTCCTATTTGAGATAGCGTATTGGGCTAAGCGGCATCTCAAAGCGCATGAAATGTCGAGTGAAATGCACTATTAAACTTCTAGGGTAAGGCAAAGAGAGACCCGATTAGATCATTTTATATTACGGTTAATATAAGAATTCAGCGTAATTCTATCACATTTGTTCAACTTACGCCGCTCCTATTTCAGATAGCGTACTGCGCTAGGCGGCATCTTAAACAGCGTGGAATGGCGAGTAAAATGCACTATTAAACTTCTAGGGTAGGGCAATCAGAGACCCGATTAGATCATTTTATATTTTGGTTAATATAAGAATTCAGCGAAATTCTATCACATTTGTTCAATTTTCGTCGCTCCTATTTCAGATCGCGTATTGGGCTAACCGGCATCTCAAAGCGCATTAAATGGCGAGTAAAATGCACTATTAAACTTCTAGGGTAGGGCAAACAGAGACTCGATTAGATCATTTCATATTATGGTTAATTTAAGAATTCAGCGAAATTCTATCACATATGTTCAATTTACGTCGCTCCTATTTCAGATAGCCTACCGGGCTAGGCGGCACCTTAAAGCGCGTGGAATTGCGAGTAAAACGCGCTACTAAACTTCTATGATAGGGTAATCAGAGTCCCGATTAGATCATTTTGTATTTTGTTTAATATAAGATTTCAGGGAAATTCTATCACATTTGTTCAACTTACGTCGCTCCTATTTCAGATAGCGTATTGGGCTAAGCGGCATCTCAAAGCGCATGAAATGGCGAATAAAATGCACTATTAAACTTCTAGGCTAGGGCGAACAGAGACCCGATTAGATCATTTTACGCTATGGTTAATAAAAGAATTCAGCGAAATTCTATCACAATTGTTCAAGTTACGTAGCTCCTATTTCAGATAGCGGATTGGGCTAAGCGGCATCTCAAAGCGCATGAAATGGCTAGTAAAATGCACTATTAAACTTCTATGATAGGGCAATCAGAGACCCGATTAGAAAATTTTATATTTTGGTTAATATAAGAATGCAGCGTAATTCTATCACATTCGTTCAATTTACGTCGCTGATATTTCAGATAGCGTATTGGGCTTAGCGGCATCTCAAAGCCCAAGACATGGCGAGTAAAATGCACTATTAAACTTCTGGGGTAGGGCAAACATAGACCCGATTAGATCATTTTATATTGTGGTTAATTTAAGAATTCAGCGAAATTCTATCACATTTGTTCAATTTACGTCGCTCCTATTTCAGATAGCGTATTGGGCTAAGCGGCATCTCAAAGCGCATGAAATGACGAGTAACATGCACTATTAAACTTCTAGGGTAGGGCAAACAGAGACCCGATTAGATCATTTTATATTATGGTTAATTTAAGAATTCAGCGAAATTCTATCACATTTGTTTACTTTACGTCGCTCCTATTTCAGACAGCCTATTGGGCTAAGCGGCATCTCAAAGCGCATGAAATGGCGAGTAAAGAGAACTATTGAACTTCTAGGATAAGGCAAACAGAGACCCGATTAGATCTGTTTATATTTTGGTTAATATAAGAATTCAGCGAAATTCTATCACATTTGTACAATTTACGTCGCTCCTATTTCAGATAGCGTATTGTGCCAAGCGGCATCTGAATGCGCATGAAATGGCGAGTAAAATGCACTATTAAACTTCTGGGGTAGGGCAAACATAGACCCGATTAGATCATTTTATATTGTGGTTAATTTAAGAATTCAGCGAAATTCTATCACATTTGTTCAATTTACGTCGCTCCTATTTCAGATAGCGTATTGGGCTAAGCGGCATCTCAAAGCGCATGAAATGACGAGTAACATGCACTATTAAACTTCTAGGGTAGGGCAAACAGAGACCCGATTAGATCATTTTATATTATGGTTAATTTAAGAATTCAGCGAAATTCTATCACATTTGTTTACTTTACGTCGCTCCTATTTCAGACAGCCTATTGGGCTAAGCGGCATCTCAAAGCGCATGAAATGGCGAGTAAAGAGAACTATTGAACTTCTAGGATAAGGCAAACAGAGACCCGATTAGATCTGTTTATATTTTGGTTAATATAAGAATTCAGCGAAATTCTATCACATTTGTACAATTTACGTCGCTCCTATTTCAGATAGCGTACTGGGCTAGGCGGCATCTTAAAGCGCGTGGAAGGGCGAGTAAAGTGCACTACTAAACTTCTATGATAGGGCAATCAGAGACCCGATTAGATCATTTTATATTTTGTTTAATATGAGATTTCAGGGTAATTCTATCACATTTGTTCAATTTACGTCGCTCCTATTTCAGATAGCTTATTGGGCTAAGCGGCATGTCAAAGCGCATGAAATGACGAGTGAAATGCACTATTAATCTTCTAGGGTAGGGCGAACAGAGACCCGATTAGATCATTTTACATTAAGGATAATATGAGAATTCAGCGAAATTCTATCACATTCGTTCAATTTACGTCGCTGATATTTCAGATAGCGTATTGGGCTTAGCGGCATCTCAAAGCGCAAGACATGGCGAGTAGAATGCACTATTAAACTTCTGGGGTAGGGCAAACATAGACCCGATTAGATCATTTTATATTGTGGTTAATTTAAGAATTCAGCGAAATTCTATCACATTTGTTCAATTTACGTCGCTCCTATTTCAGATAGCGTATTGGGCTAAGCGGCATCTCAAAGCGCATGAAATGACGAGTAACATGCACTATTAAACTTCTAGGGTAGGGCAAACAGAGACCCGATTAGATCATTTTATATTATGGTTAATGTAAGAATTCAGCGAAATTCTATCACATTTGTTCAATTTACGTCGCTCCTATTTCAGATAGCGTACTGGGCTAGGCGGCATCTCCAAGCGCATGAAATGGCGAGTAAAATGCACTATTAAGCGTCTAGGGTAAGGCAAACAGAGACCCGATTAGATCATTTTACATTAAGGATAATATGAGAATTCAGCGAAATTCTATCACATTTGTTCAATTTACGTCGCTCCTATTTCAGATAGCGTATTGGGCTAAGCGGCATCTCAAAGCGCATGAAATGGCGAATAAAATGCACTATTAAACTTCTAGGCTAGGGCGAACAGAAACCCGATTAACTCATTTTACATTATGGTTAATAAAAGAATTCTGCGAAATTCTATCACATTTCCTCAATTTACGTCGCTCCTATTTCAGATAGCGTATTGGGATAAGCGGCATCTCAATGCGCATGAAATGGCGAGTAAAATGCACTATTAAACTTCTAGGGTAGGGCAAACAGAGACCGGATTAGGTCATTTTATATTTTGGTTAACATAAGAATTCAGCGAAATTCTATCACATTTGTTCAACTTACGTCGCTCCTATTTCAGATAGCGTACTGGGCTAGGCGGCATCTTAAAGCGCGTGGAAGGGCGAGTAAAATGCACTACCAAACATCTATGATAGGGCAATCAGAGACCCGATTAGATCATTTTACATTATGGTTAATAAAAGAATTCAGCGAAATTCTATCACATTTGTTCAATTTACATCGCTCCTACCTCAGATAGCGTAGTGGGCTAAGCGGCAACTCAAAGGACATGAAATGACGAGTAAAATGCACTATTAAACTTCTAGGATAAGGCAAACAGAGACCCGATTAGATCATTTTACATTATGTTTAATAAAAGGATTCAGCGAAATTCCATCACATTTGTTCAATTTACATTGCTCCTATTTCAGGTAGCGTATTGGGCTAAGCGGCATCTCACAGCGCATGAAATGACGTGATAAATGCACTATTAAACTTCCATGATAGGGCAAACAGAGACCCGATTAGATCATTTTATATTTTGTTTAATATAAGCTTTCAGGGAAATTCTATCACATTCGTTCAATTTACGTCGCTCCTATTTTAGATAGCGTACTGGGCTAGGAGGCATCTTAAAGCGCGTGGAATGGCGAGTAAAATGCACGATTAAACTTCTATGATAGGGCAATCAGAGACCCGATTAGATCATTTTATATTTTGGTTAATATAAGAATTCAGCGAAATTCTATCACATTTGTTCAATTTACGTCGCTCCTATTTCAGATAGCGTATTGGGCTTAGCGGCATCTCAAAGCGCATGAAATGGCGAGTAAAATGCACTATTAAACTTCTAGGGTAGGGCAAACAGAGACCGGATTAGGTCATTTTATATTATGGTTAATTTAAGAATTCAGCAAAATTCTATCACATTTGTTCAATTTACGTCGCTCCTATTTCAGACAGCGTATTGGGCTAGGCGGCATCTCAAAGCGCATGAAATGGCGAGTAAAGGGAACAATTAAACTTCTAGGATAAGGCAAACAGGGACCCGATTAGATCATTTTACATTTTGGTTAATATAAGAATTCAGCGAAATTCTATCACATTTGTTCAATTTACGTCGCTCCTATTTCAGATAGCGTATTGGGCTAAGCGGCATCTCAAAGCGCATGAAATGGCGAGTAAAATGCAATATTAAACTTCTAGGGTAGGGCAAACAGAAACCCGATTAGATCATTTTATATTATGGTTAATTTAAGAATTCAGCGAAATTCTATCACATTTGTTCAATTTACGTCGCTCCTATTTCAGACAGCGTATTGGGCTAGGCGGCATCTCAAAGCGCATGAAATGGCGAGTAAAGGGAACAATTAAACTTCTAGGATAAGGCAAACAGGGACCCGATTAGATCATTTTACATTTTGGTTAATATAAGAATTCAGCGAAATTCTATCACATTTGTTCAATTTACGTCGCTCCTATTTCAGATAGCGTATTGGGCTAAGCGGCATCTCAAAGCGCATGAAATGGCGAGTAAAATGCAATATTAAACTTCTAGGGTAGGGCAAACAGAAACCCGATTAGATCATTTTATATTATGGTTAATTTAAGAATTCAGCGAAATTCTATCACATTTGTTCAATTTACGTCGCTCCTATTTCAGATAGCGTATTGGGCTAAGCGGCATCTCAAAGCGCATGAAATGACGAGTGAAATGCACTATTAAACTTCTAGGGTAGGGCGAACAGAGACCCGATTTGATCATTTTACATTAATGTTAATATAAGGATTCAGCGAAATTCTATCACATTTGTTCAATTTACGTCGCTCCTATTTCAGATAGCGTATTGGGCTAAGCGGCATCTCAGAGCGGATGAAATGGCGAGTAAAATGCACTATCAAATTTCTAGGGTAGGGCAAACAGAGACCCGATTAGATCATTTTATATTACGGTTAATATAAGAATTCAGCGAAATTCTATCACATTTGTTCAATTTACGTCGCTCCTATTTCAGATAGCGTATTGTGCTAAGCGGCATCTCAAAGCGGATGAAATGGCGAGTAAAATGCACTATTAAATTTCTAGGGTAGGGCAAACAGAGACCCGATTAGATCATTTTATATTACGGTTAATATAAGAATTCAGCGTAATTCTATCACATTTGGTCAACTTACGTCGCTCCGATTTCAGATGGCGTGTTGGGCTAAGCGGTATCTCAAAGCGCATGAAATGGCGAATAAAATGCACTATTAAACTTCTAGGCTAGGACGAACAGAGACCCGATCAGATCATTTTATATTATGGTTAATTTAAGAATTCAGCAAAATTCTATCACATTTGTTCAATTTACGTCGCTCCAATATCAGATAGCGTACTGGGCTAGGCGGCATCTTAAAGCGCGTGGAATGGCGAGTAAAATGCACTACTAAACTTCTATGATAGGGCAATCAGAGACCCGATTAGAACATTTTATATTTTGCTTAATAAAAGATTTCAGGGAAATTCTGACACATTTGTTCAATTTACGTCGCTGTTATTTCAGATAGCGTATTGGGCTTAGCGGCATCTCAAAGCGCAAGACATGGCGAGTAAAATGCACAATTAAACTTCTGGGGTAGGGCAAACATAGACCCGATTAGATCATTTTATATTATCGTTAATATAAGAATTCTGCGTAATTCTATCACATTTGTTCAATTTACGTCGCTTCTATTTCAGATAGCGTATTGGGCTAAGCGGAATCTTAAAGCGCATGAAATGTCGAGTAAAATGCATTACTAAACTTCTCGGGTAGGGCAATCAGAGACCCGATTAGATCATTTTATATTATGGTTAATATAAGAATTATGCGTAATTCTATCACATTTGTTCAATTTACGTATCTCCAATTTGAAATAGCGGATTGGGCTAGACGGCACCTTAAAGCGCATGAAATGACGAGTAAAATGCACTACCAAACTTCTGTGATAGAGCAATCAGAGACCCGATTAGATCATTTTATATTATCGTTAATATAAGAATTCAGCGTAATTTTATCACATTTGTTCAATTTACGTCGCGCCCTTTCAGATAGCGTAATGGGCTAGGAGGCATGTTAAAGCGCATGAAATGAAGAGTAAAATGAACTATTAAACTTCTATGGTAGGGCAATCAGAGATCCGAATAGATCGTATTATATTATAGATAATATAAGAACTCTGCGTAATTCTATCACGTTTGTTCAATTTACATAGCTCCAATTTCAGGTAGCGCATTGGACTAGGCGGTATCTTAAAACGCATGAAATGTCGAGTAAAATGCACTACTAAACTTCTCGGATAGGGCAATCAGAGACCCGATTAGGTCATCTTATACTATGGTTAATATAAGAATTCAGCGAAATTCTATCACATTTGCTCAATTTACGTCGCCCCTATTTCAGATAGCGTATTGGGATAGGCGGCATCTTAAAGCGCGTGGAATGACGAGTACAATGCACTACTAACCTTCTATGATAGGGCAATCAAAGACCCGATTATATCATTGTATATTATGGTTAATATAAGAATTCAGCGAAATTCTATCACATTTGTTCAACTTACGTCGCTCCTATTTCAGATAGCGTATTGGGATAGGCGGCATCTTAAAGCGCGTGGAATGACGAGTACAATGCACTACTAACCTTCTATGATAGGGCAATCAAAGACCCGATTATATCATTCTATATTATGGTTAATATAAGAATTCTGCGTAATTCTATCACATTAGTACAATTTACGTCGCCCCTATTTCAGATAGCGTATTGGGCTAGGTGGCATCTTAAAGCGCATGAAATGACGAGTAAAATGCACTACTAAACTTCTCGGATAGGGCAATCAGAGACCCGATTAGGTCATCTTATATTATGGTTAATATAAGAATTCTGCGAAATTCTATCACATTTGTTCAATTCACGTCGCTCCTATTTCAGATAGCGTATTGGGCTAAGCGGCACATTAAAGCGCATGAAATGATGAGTACAATGCACTATTAAACTTCTATGATAGGGCAATCAGAGACCCGAATAGATCATTTTAAATTGTGGATAATATAAGAATTCTGCGTAACTCTGTCACATTTGTGCAATTTACGTCGCTCCTATTTCAGATAGCGTATTGGGCTAATCGGCATCTTAAAGCGTATGAAATGACGAGTAAAATGCACTATTAAACTTTTATGATAGGGCAATCAGAGACCCGAAGTGATCGTTTATATTATGGTTAATATAAGGATTCTGCGTAATTCTATCACATTTGTTCAATTTACGTAGCTCCAATGTCAGATACCGTATTGGGCTAAGCGGCACCTTAAAGCGCATGAAATGTCGAGTAAAATGCGCTACTGAACTTCTCGGATAGGGCTATCAGAGACCCGATTAGATCATTTTATATTACGGTTAATATAAGAATTCGCGTAATTCTATCACATTTGTTCAACTTACGTCGCTCCTATTTCAGATAGCGTACTGGGCTAGGCGGCATCTTAAAGCGCGTGGAAGGGCTAGTAAAATGCACTACTAAACTTCTATGATAGGGTAATCAGAGACCCGATTAGATCATTTTATATTTTGTTTAATATAAGATTTCAGGGAAATTCTATCACATTTGTTAAATGTACGTCGCTCCTATTTCAGATAGCGTATTGGGCTAAGCGGCATCTCAAAGCGCATGGAATGGCGAGTACAATGCATTATTAAACTTCTAGGGTAGGGCGAACAGAGACCCGATTAGATCATTTTACATTAAGGTTAATATAAGAATTCAGGGAGATTCTACCACATTTGTTCAATTTACGTCGCTGATATTTCAGATAGCGTATTGGGCTAAGCGGCATCTCAAAGGGCACGCAATGTCGTGTAAAATGCACTTTTAAACTTCTATAATCGGGCAATCAGAGACCCGATTAGATCATTTTATATTTTGGTTAATATAAGAAATCAGCGAAATTCTATCACATTTGTTCAATTTACGTCGCTCCTATTGCAGATAGCGTATTGGGCTAAGCGGCATCTCAACGCGCATGAAATGGCGAGTAAAATGCACTATTAAACTTCTAGGGTAAGGCAAACAGAGACCCGATTAGATCATTTTATATTACGGTTAATATAAGAATTCGCGTAATTCTATCACATTTGTTCAACTTACGTCGCTCCTATTTCAGATAGCGTACTGGGCTAGGCGGCATCTTAAAGCGCGTGGAAGGGCTAGTAAAATGCACTACTAAACTTCTATGATAGGGTAATCAGAGACCCGATTAGATCATTTTATATTTTGTTTAATATAAGATTTCAGGGAAATTCTATCACATTTGTTAAATGTACGTCGCTCCTATTTCAGATAGCGTATTGGGCTAAGCGGCATCTCAAAGCGCATGAAATGGCGAGTACAATGCATTATTAAACTTCTAGGGTAGGGCGAACAGAGACCCGATTAGATCATTTTACATTAAGGTTAATATAAGAATTCAGGGAGATTCTACCACATTTGTTCAATTTACGTCGCTGATATTTCAGATAGCGTATTGGGCTAAGCGGCATCTCAAAGGGCACGCAATGGCGTGTAAAATGCACTATTAAACTTCTATAATCGGGCAATCAGAGACCCGATTAGATCATTTTATATTTTGGTTAATATAAGAAATCTGCGAAATTCTATCACATTTGTTCAATTTACGTCGCTCCTATTTCAGATAGCGTATTGGGCTAAGCGGCATCTCAACGCGCATGAAATGGCGAGTAAAATGCACTATTAAACTTCTAGGGTAAGGCAAACAGAGACCCGATTAGATCATTTTATATTACGGTTCATATAAGAATTCGCGTAATTCTATCACATTTGTTCAACTTACGTCGCTCCTATTTCAGATAGCGTACTGGGCTAGGCAGCATCTTAAAGCGCGTGGAAGGGCGAGTAAAATGCACTACTAAACTTCTATGATAGGGTAATCAGAGACCCGATTAGATCATTTCATATTTTGTCTAATGTAAGATTTCAGGGAAATTCTATCACATTTGTTAAATGTACGTCGCTCCTATTTCAGATAGCGTATTGGGCTAAGCGGCAGCTCAAAGGGCATGAAATCGCGAATAAAATGCACTATTAAACTTCTATGCTAGGACGAACAGAGACCCGATTAGATCATTTTATATTACGGTTAATATAAGAATTAAGCGAAATTCTATCACATTTGTTCAATTTACGTCGCTGATATTCCAGATAGCGTATTGGGCTAAGCGGCATATCAAAGCGCAGGAAACGGCGAGTGAAATGCGCTATTAAACTTCTAGGGTAGGGCGAACAGAGACCCGATTAGATCATTTTACATTAAGGTTAATATAAGAATTCAGGGAAATTCTATCACATTTGTTCAATTTACGTCGCTCCAATTTCAGATAGCGTATTGGGCTAAGCGGCAGCTCAAAGGACATGAAATGGCGAATAAAATGCACTATTAAACTTCTAGGCTAGGCCGAACAGAGACCCGATTAGATCATTTTACATTATGGTTAATAAAAGAATTCAGCGAAATTCTATCACATTTGTTCAATTTACATCGCTCCTATTTCAGATAGCGTATTGGGCTAGGCGGCATCTTAAAGCGCGTGGAATGGCGAGGGAAATGCACTATTAAACTTCTATGATAGGGCAATCGCAGACCCGATTAGATCATTTTATATTTTGGTTAATATAAGAATTCAGGGAAATTCTATCACATTTGTTCAATTTACGTCGCTCCTATTTCAGATAGCGTATGGGGCTAAGCGGCATCTCAAAGCGCATGAAATGACGAGCGAAATGCACTATTAAACTTCTAGGATAGGGCAAACAGAGACCCGATTAGATCATTTAAAATTAAGGTTAATATAAGAATTCTGCGAAATTCTGTCACATTTGTTCAATTTACGTCGCTCCTATTTCAGATAGCGTATTGGGCTAAGCGGCACATTAGAGCGCATGAAATGACGAGTACAATGCACAATTAAACTTCTATGATAGGCCAATCAGAGACCCGATTTGATCATTTTATATTATGGTCAATATAAGAATTATGCGTAAATCCATCACATTTGCTCAATTTACGTATGTCCAATTTGATATAGCGGATTGCGCTAGACGGCACCTTAAAGCGCATGAAATGTCGAGGAAAATGCACTACTGAACTTCTCGGATAGGGTAATCAGAGACCCGATCATGTCATCTTATACTATGGTTGATATAAGGATTCAGCCAAATTTTATCACATTTGCTCAATTTACGTCGCCCCTATTTCAGATAGCGTATTGGGCTAGGTGGCATCTTAAAGCGACTGAAATGACGAGTAAAATGCACTATTAAAATTCTATGATAGGGTAATCAGAGACCCGATTAGATCATTTTATATTATTGTTAATATAAGAATTTAACGTAATTTTATCACATTTGTTCAATTTACGTCGCTCCTATTTCAGACGGCGCACTTGGCTAAGCGGCACCATAAAGCGCATGAAATGTCGAGTAAAATTCACTATTAAACTTCTATGATAGGGCAACCAGAGACACGATTAGATCATTTTATATTATTGTTAATATAAGAATTCAACGCAAATTTATCACATTTGTTCAATTTA
The DNA here is from genome assembly GCA_916610135.2 of Macropis europaea. Taxonomy (NCBI): domain Eukaryota; kingdom Metazoa; phylum Arthropoda; class Insecta; order Hymenoptera; family Melittidae; genus Macropis; species Macropis europaea. The sequence continues at coordinate 32,998 of CAKAJE020000193.1, forward strand.
CGTCGCCCCTATTTCAGATAGCGTATTGGGCTAGGTGGCATCTTAAAGCGCATGAAATGACGAGTAAAATGCACTATTAAAATTCTGTGATAGGGTAATCAGAGACCCGAATAGATCGCATTATATTGTGGTTAATATAAGAATTCTGCGTAATTCTATCACGTTTGTTCAATTTACGTAGCTCCAATTTCAGATAGCGCATTGGACTAGGCGGCATCTTAAAGCGCATGAAATGTCGAGTATAATGTACTACTAAACTTCTCGGATAGGGCAATCAGAGACCCGATTAGGTCATCTTATATTATGGTCAATATAAGAATTCAGCGAAATTCTATCACATTTGTTCAATTTACGTCGCTCCTATTTCAGATAGCGTATTGGGCTAGGCGGCACCTTAAAGCGCATGAAATGACGAGTAAAATGCACTATTAAACTTCTATGATAGGGCAATCAGAGACCCGATTAGATCATTTTATAATATTGTTAATATAAGAATTCAACGTAATTTTATCACATTTGTTCAATTTATATCGCTCCTATTTCAGATAGCGTATTGGTCTATGCGGCACCTTAAAGCGCGTGAAATGACGAGTAAAATGCACTATTAAACTTCTATGATAGGGCAATCAGAGTATCGAATAGATAGTATTATATTTTGGTTAATATAAGAATTCTGCGTAATTCTATCACGTTTGTTCAATTTATGTAGCTCCAATTTCAGATAGGGCATTGGACTAGGCGGCATCTTAAAGCGCATGAAATGTCGAGGAAAATGCACAATTAAACTTCTAGGGTAGGGCAAACAGAGACCCGATTAGATCATTTTATATTATGGTTAATTTAAGAATACAGCGAAATTTTATCCCATTTGTTCAATTTACGTCGCCCCTATTTCAGATAGCGTATTGGGCTAGGTGGCATCTTAAAGCGCGTGGAATGTCGAGTAAAATGCACTACTAACCTTCTCTGATAGGTCAATCAAAGACCCGAGTAGATCATTCTATATTCTGGTTAATACAAGAATTCTGCGTAATTCTATCACATTTGTTCAATCTGTGTCGCTCCTATTTCAGATAGCGTAGTGGGCTAGGCGGCACCTTAAAGCGCATGACATGACGAGTAAAATGCACTGCTAGACTTGTCGGGTAGGGCAATCAGAGACCCGATTAGGTCATCTTATATTATGGTTAATTTAAGAATTCAGCGAAATTCTATCACATTTGTTCAATTTACGTCGCTCCTATTTCAGATAGCGTATTGGGCTAGCCGGCACCTTAAAGCGCATGAAATGACGAGTAAAATGCCCTATTAAACTTCTATGGTAGGGCAATCAGAGACCGAATAGATCATATTATATTATGGTTAATATAAGAATTCAACGTAATTCCATCACGTTTGTTCAATTTACGTAGCTCCAATTTCAGATAGCGTATTGTGCTATCCGGCACCTTAAATCGCATGAAATGACGAGTAAAATGCACTATCAAACTTCTATGATAGGGCAATCAGAGACCCGAATAGATCGTATTATATTATGGTTAATTCAAGAATTCTGCGTAATTCTATCACATTTATTCAATTTACGTCGCCCCTATTTCAGGTAGCGTATTGGGCTAGGTGGCATCTTAAAGCGCATGAAATGTCGAGTAAAATGCACCATTAAACTTCTAGGGTGGGGTAAACAGAGTCCCGATTAGATCATTTTATATTATGGTTAATTTAAGAATTCAGCGTAATTCTATCACGTTTGTTCATTTTACGTCGCTCCTATTGCAGATAGCGTATTGTGCTAAACGGCTCCTTAAAGCGCATGAAATGGCGAGTGAAATGCGCTATTAATCTTGTATGATAGGGCAATCAGAGACCCGATTAGATCATTCTATATTATGGTTAATATAAGAATACAGCGAAATTCTATCACATTTGTTCAACTTACGTCATTCCAATTTCAGATAGCGTATTCGGCTAGGCGGCACCATAAAGCGCATGAAGTGACGAGTAAAATGCACTATTAAACTTCTATGATAGGGTAATCACAGAACCGAATAGATCGTATTATATTATGGTTAATATAAGAATTCTGCGTAATTCTATCACGTTTGTTCAATTTACGTAGCTCCAATTTCAGACAGCGCATTGGACTAGGCGGCATCTTAAAGCGCATGAAATGTCGAGTAAAATGAACTACTAAACTTCTAGGGTAGGGCAAACAGAGACCCGAATAGATCATTATATAATATTGTTAATATAAGAATTCAACGTAATTTTATCACATTTGTTCAATTTATATCGCTCCTATTTCAGATAGCGTATTGGTCTAGGCGGCACCTTAAAGCGCATGAAATGATGAGTAAAGTGCACTATTAAACTTCTATGATAGGGCAATCAGAGTATCGAATAGATCGTATTATATTTTGGTTAATATAAGAATTCTGCGTAATTCTACCACGTTTGTTCAATTTACGTAGCTCCAATTTCAGATAGTGCATTGGACTAGGCGGCATCCTAAAGCGCATGAAATGTCGAGTAACGTGCACAATTAAACTTCTAGGGTAGGGCAAACAGAGACCCGAATAGATCGTATTATATTATGGTTAATATAAGAATTCTGCGTAATTCTATCACATTTGATCAACTTATGTCGCTCCAATTTCAGATAGCGTATTGGGCTAGTATGCACCTTAAAAGCGCATGAAATGACGAGTAAAATGCACTATAAAACTTCTATGATAGGGCAATCAGAGACCCGAATAGATCGTATTATATTATGGTTAATATAAGGATGCTGCGTAATTCTATCACGTTTGTTCAATTTACGTAGCTCCAATTTCAGAAAGCGTATTGTGCTAGGGGGCATCATAAAGCGCATGAAATGACGAGTAAGATGCACTATTGAGCTTCTATGATAGGGTAATCAGAGATCCGACTAGATCATTTTATATTATGGCTGATTTAAGAATGAAGCGAGACGTTATCACACTTGTTCAATTTACGTAGCTCCAATTTCAGATAGCGTATTCGGCTAGGCGGCACCATAAAGCGCATGAAGTGACGAGTAAAATGCACTATTAAACTTCTATGATAGGGTAATCACAGAACCGAATAGATCGTATTATATTATGGTTAATATAAGAATTCTGCGTAATTCTATCACGTTTGTTCAATTTACGTAGCTCCAATTTCAGACAGCGCATTGGACTAGGCGGCATCTTAAAGCGCATGAAATGTCGAGTAAAATGAACTACTAAACTTCTCGGATAGGGCTAACAGAGACACGATTAGATCATTTTATATTATTGTTAATATAAGAATTCAGCCAAATTTTATCACATTTGCTCAATTTACGTCGCCCCTATTTCAGATAGCGTATTGGGCTAGGTGGCATCTTAAAGCGCATGAAATGTCGAGTAAAATGCACTATTAAACTTCTATGATAGGGCAATCAGAGACCCGATTAGATCATTTTATATTATTGTTAATATAAGAATTCAACGTAATTTTATCACACTTGTTCAATTTACGTAGCTCCAATTTCAGATAGCGTACTGTGCTAGGCGGCACCTTAAAGCACATGAAATGATGACTAAAATGCACTATTAAACTTCTATGATAGGGGAATCAGAGACCCGATTAGATCATTTTAAATTATGGTTAATATAAGAATTCTGCGTAATTCTATCACATTTGTTCAATTTACGTCGCTTTTATTTCAGATAGCGTATTGGGCTAAGAGGCATCTCATAGCGCGTGAAGTGCCGAGTAAAATGCACGATTAAACTTCTAGGGTAGGTCAAACAGAGACCCGATTAGATCATTTTATATTATGTTTAATATAAGAATTCTGCGTAATTCTATCACATTTGTTCAATTTACGTCGCTCCTATTTCAGTTAGCGTACTGGGCTAGGTGGCATCTTAAAGCGCATGAAATGTCCAGTAAACTGCACTACTAAACTTCTCTGATAGGGCAATCAGACACCCGATTAGGTCATCTTATATTATAATTAATATAAGAATTCAGCGTAATTCTATCACATTTGTTCAATTTACGACGCTCCTATCTCAGATAGCGTATTGGGCGTGGCGGCATGTTAAAGCACATGAAATGTCGAGTACAATGCACCACCAAACTTCTCGGATAGGGCACTCAGAGACCCGATTAGGTCATCTTATATTATGATTAATACAAGAATTCAGCGTAATTCTATCACATTTGTTCAATTTACGTAGCTCCAATTTCAGATAGCGTATTGGGCTAGGTGGCGTCTTAAAGCACATGAAATGTCGAGTAAAATGCACTACTAAACTTCTCGGATAGGGCACTCAGAGACCCGATTAGGTCATCTTATATTATGATTAATATAAGAATGCAGCGTAATTCTGTCACATTTGTTCAATTTACGTCGCTCCTATTTCAGATAGCGTATTGGGCTAGGCGGCACCTTAAAGCCCGTGAAATGACGAGCAAGATGCACTATTAAACTTCTATGATAGGGCAATCAGAGACCCGGATAGATCGTATTATATTATGTTTAATATAAGAATTCTGCGTAATTCTATCACATTTGTTCAACTTACGTCGCTCCTATTTCACACAGCGTATTGGCCTAAACGGCACCTTAAAGCGCATAAAATGACGAGTAAAATGCACTATTAAACTTCTATGATAGGGCAATCAGAGACCCGATTAGGTCATCTTATATTATGGTCAATATAAGAATTCAGCGAAATTCTATCACATTTGTTCAATTTACGTCGCTCCTATTTCAGATAGCGTATTGGGCTAGGCGGCACCTTAAAGCGCATGAAATGACGAGTAAAATGCACTATTAAACTTCTATGATAGGGCAATCAGAGACCCGATTAGATCATTTTATAATATTGTTAATATAAGAATTCAACGTAATTTTATCACATTTGTTCAATTTATATCGCTCCTATTTCAGATAGCGTATTGGTCTATGCGGCACCTTAAAGCGCGTGAAATGACGAGTAAAATGCACTATTAAACTTCTATGATAGGGCAATCAGAGTATCGAATAGATAGTATTATATTTTGGTTAATATAAGAATTCTGCGTAATTCTATCACGTTTGTTCAATTTATGTAGCTCCAATTTCAGATAGGGCATTGGACTAGGCGGCATCTTAAAGCGCATGAGATGTCGAGTAAAATGCACAATTAAACTTCTAGGGTAGGGCAAACAGAGACCCGATTAGATCATTTTATATTATGGTTAATTTAAGAATACAGCGAAATTTTATCCCATTTGTTCAATTTACGTCGCCCCTATTTCAGATAGCGTATTGGGCTAGGTGGCATCTTAAAGCGCGTTAAATGACGAGTAAAATGCACTATTAAACTGCTAGGGTAGGGCAAACAGAGACCCGATTAGGTCATTTTATATTATGGTTAATTTAAGAATACAGCGAAATTCTATCACATTTGTTCAATTTACGTCGCTCCTATTTCAGATAGCGTATTGGGCTAGGTGGCATCTTAAAGCGCGTGGAATGTCGAGTAAAATGCACTACTAACCTTCTCTGATAGGTCAATCAAAGACCCGAGTAGATCATTCTATATTCTGGTTAATACAAGGATTCTGCGTAATTCTATCACATTTGTTCAACCTGTGTCGCTCCTATTTCAGATAGCGTAGTGGGCTAGGCGGCACCTTAAAGCGCATGACATGACGAGTAAAATGCACTGCTAGACTTGTCGGGTAGGGCAATCAGAGACCGAATAGATCATATTATATTATGGTTAATATAAGAATTCAACGTAATTCCATCACGTTTGTTCAATTTACGTAGCTCCAATTTCAGATAGCGTATTGTGCTATGCGGCACCTTAAATCGCATGAAATGACGAGTAAAATGCACTATCAAACTTCTATGATAGGGCAATCAGAGACCCGAATAGATCGTATTATATTATGGTTAATTCAAGAATTCTGCGTAATTCTATCACATTTATTCAATTTACGTCGCCCCTATTTCAGGTAGCGTATTGGGCTAGGTGGCATCTTAAAGCGCATGAAATGTCGAGTAAAATGCACCATTAAACTTCTAGGGTGGGGTAAACAGAGACCCGATTAGATCATTTTATATTATGGTTAATTTAAGAATTCAGCGTAATTCTATCACGTTTGTTCATTTTACGTCGCTCCTATTGCACATAGCGTATTGTGCTAAACGGCTCCTTAAAGCGCATGAAATGGCGAGTGAAATGCGCTATTAAACTTGTATGATAGGGCAATCAGAGACCCGACTAGATCATTCTATATTATGGTTAATATAAGAGTTCAGCGAAATTCTATCACATTTGTTCAACTTACGTCATTCCTATTTCAGATAGCGTATTGGGCTAGGCGGCATCTTAAAGCGCGTGGAATGATGAGTACAATGCACTACTAACCTTCTACGATAGGGCGATCAAAGACCCGATTATATCATTCTATATTATGGTTAATATAAGAATTCTGCGTATTTCTATCACATTTGTACAATTTACGTCGCCCCTATTTCAGATAGCGTATTGGGCTAGGTGGCATCTTAAAGCGCATGAATTGTCGAGTAAAATGCACTATTAAACTTCTAGGGTAGGGCAAACGGAGACCCGAATAGATCATTATATAATATTGTTAATATAAGAATTCAACGTAATTTTATCACATTTGTTCAATTTATATCGCTCCTATTTCAGATAGCGTATTGGTCTAGGCGGCACCTTAAAGCGCATGAAATGATGAGTAAAGTGCACTATTAAACTTCTATGATAGGGCAATCAGAGTATCGAATAGATCGTATTATATTTTGGTTAATATAAGAATTCTGCGTAATTCTACCACGTTTGTTCAATTTACGTAGCTCCAATTTCAGATAGTGCATTGGACTAGGCGGCATCTTAAAGCGCATGAAATGTCGAGTAACGTGCACAATTAAACTTCTAGGGTAGGGCAAACAAAGACCCGAATAGATCGTATTATATTATGGTTAATATAAGAATTCTGCGTAATTCTATCACATTTGTTCAACTTATGTCGCTCCTATTTCAGATAGCGTATTGGGCTAGGCGGCATGTTAAAGCGCATGAAATGTCGAGTAAAATGCACTACCAAACTTCTCGGATAGGGCTAACAGAGACCCGATTAAGTCATCTTATATTATGGTTAATAAAAGAATTCAGCGATATGTTATCACATTTGTTCAATTTACGTCGCCCCTATTTCAGATAGCGTATTGGGCTAGGTGGCATCTTAAAGCGCATGAAATGCCGAGTAAAATGCAGTATTTAACTTCTATGATAGGGCAATGAGAGACCCGATTAGATCATCTTATATTACTGTTAATATAAGAACTCAGCGTAATTTTATCACATTTGTTCAATTTACGTCGCCACTATTTCAGATAGCGTATTGGGCTAGGTGGCATCTTAAAGCGCATGAAATGTCGAGTAAAATGCACTATTAAACTGCTAGGGTAGGGCAAACAGAGACCCGATTAGGTCATTTTATATTATGGTTAATTTAAGAATACAGCGAAATTCTATCACATTTGTTCAATTTACGTCGCTCCTATTTCAGATAGCGTATTGGGCTAGGCGGCATCTTAAAGCGCGTGGAATGTCGAGTAAAATGCACTACTAACCTTCTCTGATAGGTCAATCAAAGACCCGAGTAGATCATTCTATATTCTGGTTAATACAAGGATTCTGCGTAATTCTATCACATTTGTTCAACCTGTGTCGCTCCTATTTCAGATAGCGTAGTGGGCTAGGCGGCACCTTAAAGCGCATGACATGACGAGTAAAATGCACTGCTAGACTTGTCGGGTAGGGCAATCAGAGACCGAATAGATCATATTATATTATGGTTAATATAAGAATTCAACGTAATTCCATCACGTTTGTTCAATTTACGTAGCTCCAATTTCAGATAGCGTATTGTGCTATGCGGCACCTTAAATCGCATGAAATGACGAGTAAAATGCACTATCAAACTTCTATGATAGGGCAATCAGAGACCCGAATAGATCGTATTATATTATGGTTAATTCAAGAATTCTGCGTAATTCTATCACATTTGTTCAATTTACGTCGCCCCTATTTCAGGTAGCGTATTGGGCTAGGTGGCATCTTAAAGCGCATGAAATGTCGAGTAAAATGCACCATTAAACTTCTAGGGTGGGGTAAACAGAGACCCGATTAGATCATTTTATATTATGGTTAATTTAAGAATTCAGCGTAATTCTATCACGTTTGTTCATTTTACGTCGCTCCTATTGCAGATAGCGTATTGTGCTAAACGGCTCCTTAAAGCGCATGAAATGGCGAGTGAAATGCGCTATTAAACTTGTATGATAGGGCAATCAGAGACCCGACTAGATCATTCTATATTATGGTTAATATAAGAGTTCAGCGAAATTCTATCACATTTGTTCAACTTACGTCATTCCTATTTCAGATAGCGTATTGGGCTAGGCGGCATCTTAAAGCGCGTGGAATGACGAGTACAATGCACTACTAACCTTCTACGATAGGGCGATCAAAGACCCGATTATATCATTCTATATTATGGTTAATATAAGAATTCTGCGTATTTCTATCACATTTGTACAATTTACGTCGCCCCTATTTCAGATAGCGTATTGGGCTAGGTGGCATCTTAAAGCGCATGAATTGTCGAGTAAAATGCACTATTAAACTTCTAGGGTAGGGCAAACGGAGACCCGAATAGATCATTATATAATATTGTTAATATAAGAATTCAACGTAATTTTATCACATTTGTTCAATTTATATCGCTCCTATTTCAGATAGCGTATTGGTCTAGGCGGCACCTTAAAGCGCATGAAATGATGAGTAAAGTGCACTATTAAACTTCTATGATAGGGCAATCAGAGTATCGAATAGATCGTATTATATTTTGGTTAATATAAGAATTCTGCGTAATTCTACCACGTTTGTTCAATTTACGTAGCTCCAATTTCAGATAGTGCATTGGACTAGGCGGCATCTTAAAGCGCATGAAATGTCGAGTAACGTGCACAATTAAACTTCTAGGGTAGGGCAAACAAAGACCCGAATAGATCGTATTATATTATGGTTAATATAAGAATTCTGCGTAATTCTATCACATTTGTTCAACTTATGTCGCTCCTATTTCAGATAGCGTATTGGGCTAGGCGGCATCTTAAAGCGCATGAAATGTCGAGTAAAATGCACTACCAAACTTCTCGGATAGGGCTAACAGAGACCCGATTAAGTCATCTTATATTATGGTTAATAAAAGAATTCAGCGATATGTTATCACATTTGTTCAATTTACGTCGCCCCTATTTCAGATAGCGTATTGGGCTAGGTGGCATCTTAAAGCGCATGAAATGCCGAGTAAAATGCAGTATTTAACTTCTATGATAGGGCAATGAGAGACCCGATTAGATCATCTTATATTACTGTTAATATAAGAACTCAGCGTAATTTTATCACATTTGTTCAATTTACGTCGCCACTATTTCAGATAGCGTATTGGGCTAGGTGGCATCTTAAAGCGCATGAAATGTCGAGTAAAATGCACTATTAAACTTCTAGGGTAGGGCAAACAGGGACCCGATTAGTTCATTTTATATTATGGTTAATTTAAGAATTTAGCGAAATTCTATCACATTTGATCAATTTACGTCGCTCCTATTTCAGATAGCGTATTGGGCTAGGCGGCATCTTAAAGGGAGTGGAATGACGAGTAAAATGCCCTACTAGCCTTCTATGATAGGGCAGTCAAAGAACCGATTACATCATTCTATATTATGGTTAATATAAGAATTCTGCGTAATTCTATCACATTTGTCCAATTTATGTCGCTCCTATTTCAGATAGCGTATTGGGCTACGCGGCACCTTAAAGCGCATGAAATGACGAGTAAAATGCACTATTAAACTTCTATGGTAGGGCAATCAGAGAGCGAATAGATCATATTATATTATGGTTAATATAAGAATTCTACGTAATTCCATCACGTTTGTTCAATTTACGTAGCTCCAATTTCAGACAGCGTATTGGGCTAGGCGGCACCTTAAATCGCATGAAATGACGAGTAAAATGGACTATCAAAGTTCTATGATACGGCAATCAGAGAACCGAATAGATCGTATTATATTATGGTTAATATAAGAATTCTGCGTAATTCTATCACGTTTGTTGAGTTTACGTAGCTCCAATTTCTGATAGCATATTGGGCTTGGCGGCATCTTAAAGCGCGTGGGATGACGAGTAAAATGCACTGCTAACCTTCTATGATAGGGCAATCAGAGGCCCGATTAGATCATTTCATATTACGGTTAATATAAGAATTCTGCGAAATTCTATCACATTTGTTCAATTTACGTCGCTCCTATTTCAGATAGTGTATTGTGCTAAGCAGCACCTTAAAGCGCATGAAATGACGAGTAAAATGCACTACTAAACTTCTAGGGTAGTGCAAACAGAGACCCGACTAGATCATTTTCCATTATGGTTTATTTAAGCATTCAGCGAAACTCTATCACACTTGTTCAATTTACGTAGCTCCAATTTCAGATAGCGTATTGGGCTAGTATGCACCTTAAAAGCGCATGAAATGACGAGTAAAATGCACTATCAAACTTCTATGATAGGGCAATCAGGGACCCGAATAGATCGTATTATATTATGGTTAATATAAGCATGCTGCGTAATTCTATCACGTTTGTTCAATTTACGTAGCTCCAATTTCAGAAAGCGTATTGTGCTAGGCGGCATCATAAAGCGCATGAAATGACGAGTAAGATGCACTATTGAGCTTCTATGATAGGGTAATCAGAGACCCGATTAGATCATCTTATATTATGATTAATAAAAGAATTCAGTGTAATTCTATCACATTTGTTCAATTTACGACGCTCCTATTTCAGACAGCATATTGGGCTAAACGGCAGCTTAAAGAGCATGAAATGGCGAGTAAAATGGACTATCAAACTTCTATGATACGGCAATCAGAGAACCGAATAGATCGTATTATATTATGGTTAATATAAGAATTCTGCGTAATTCTATCACGTTTGTTCAGTTTACGTAGCTCCAATTTCAGATAGCGTATTGGGCTAGTATGCACCTTAAAAGCGCATGAAATGACGAGTAAAATGCACTATCAAACTTCTATGATAGGGTAATCACAGAACCGAATAGATCGTATTATATTATGGTTAATATAAGAATTCTGCGTAATTCTATCACGTTTGTTCAATTTACGTAGCTCCAATTTCAGATAGCGCATTGGACTAGGCGGCATCTTAAAGCGCATGAAATGTCGAGTAAAATGAACTACTAAACTTCTCGGATAGGGCTAACAGAGACACGATTAGATCATTTTATATTATTGTTAATATAAGAATTCAGCCAAATTTTATCACATTTGCTCAATTTACGTCGCCCCTATTTCAGATAGCGTATTGGGCTAGGTGGCATCTTAAAGCGCATGAAATGTCGAGTAAAATGCACTATTAAACTTCTATGATAGGGCAATCAGAGACCCGATTAGATCATTTTATATTATTGTTAATATAAGAATTCAACGTAATTTTATCACATTTGTTCAATTTACGCCGCTCCTATTCCAGATA
>CAKAJE020000193.1:45132-74055 GCA_916610135.2 Macropis europaea
CGCAAGAAATGTCGAGTAAAATGAACTATTAAACTTCTCGGATAGGGCTAACAGAGACACGATTAGATCATTTTATATTATTGTTAATATAAGAATTCAGCCAAATTTTATCACATTTGCTCAATTTACGTCGCCCCTATTTCAGATAGCGTATTGGGCTAGGTGGCATCTTAAAGCGCATGAAATGTCGAGTAAAAATGCACTATTAAACTTCTATGATAGGGCAATCAGAGACCCGATTAGATCATTTTATATTATTGTTAATATAAGAATTCAACGTAATTTTATCACATTTGTTCAATTTACGCCGCTCCTATTCCAGATAGCGTATTGGGATAGGCAACACCTTAAAGCGCGTGGGATGACGAGTAAAATGCACTACTAACTTTCTGTGATAGGGCAATCAGAGACCCGATTAGATCATTTTATATTACGGTTAATTCTTATGAATTCTGCGAAATTCTATCACATTGTTCAATTTACGTCGCTCCTATTTCAGATAGCGTATTGGGCTAAGCGGCATCTTAAAGCGCATGAAATGTCGAGTAAAATACACTACTAAACTTCTATGATAGGGCAATCAGAGACCCGATTAGATCATCTTATATTATGATTAATAAAAGAATTCAGTGTAATTCTATCACATTTGTTCAATTTACGACGCTCCTATTTCAGACAGCATATGGGCTAAACGGCACCTTAAAGAGCATGAAATGGCGAGTAAAATGAACTATTAAACTTCTATGATAGGGCAATTAGTGACCAGATTAGACCATTTTATATTGTGGTTAATATAAGAATTCTGCGTAATTCTATCACAGTTGTGCAATTTACGTCGCTCCTATTTCAGATAGCGTATTGGGCTAGGCGGAACCGTAAAGCGCATGAAATGACGACGAAAATGCGCTACTAAGCTTCTATGATAGGTTAACCGGAGACCCCATTGGATAATTTAATATTATGTTTAATATAAGTATTCTGCGTAATTCTATCACATTTGTTCAATTTACGTCGCTCCAATTTCAGATAGCGTATTCGGCTGGGCGGCATCTTAAACCGCATGAAATGACGAGTAAATTTCACTACTGAGTTTCCAGAATAGGGCAACCAGAGACCCGATTAGATCATCTTATATTATGGTTAATTTAAGAATTCAGCGTAACTCTATCACATTTGTTCAACTTGCGTCGCTCCTGTTGCAGATAGCGTACTGGGCTAGCGGGCATCTTAAAGCGCGTGGAATGACGAGTGAAATGCACTATTAAACTTCTAGGGTAGGACAAACAGAGACCAGATTAGATCATTTTATATTATTGTTAATTTAAGAATTCAGGGAAATCCGATCACATTTGTTCAATTCATGTCGCTCCAATTTCAGATAGCGTATTGGGCTATGCGGCATCTTAAAGCGCATGAAATGGCGAATAATATGTGCTATTAAACTTCGAGGCTAGGGCGAACAGAGACCCGATTAGATCATTTTACATTATGGTTAATAAAAGGATTCAGCGAAATTCTATCACATTTGTTCAATTACGTAGCTCCAATTTCAGATAGCGTACTGGGCTAGGCGGCACCTTAAAGCACATGAAATGATGACTAAAATGCACTATTAAACTTCTATGATAGTTGAATCAGAGACCCGATTAGACCATTTTAAATTATGGTTAATATAAGAATTCTGCGTAATTCTATCACATTTGTTCAATTTACGTCGCTTTTATTTCAGATAGCGTATTGGGCTAAGAGGCATCTCATAGCGCGTGAAGTGCCGAGTAAAATGCACGATTAAACTTCTAGGGTAGGTCGAACAGAGACCCGATTAGATCATTTTATATTATGTTTAATATAAGAATTCTGCGTAATTCTATCACATTTGTTCAATTTACGTCGCTCCTATTTCAGATAGCGTACTGGGCTAGGTGGCATCTTAAAGCGCATGAAATGTCCAGTAAACTGCACTACTAAACTTCTCTGATAGGGCAATCAGACACCCGATTAGGTCATCTTATATTATAATTAATATAAGAATTCAGCGTAATTCTATCACATTTGTTCAATTTACGACGCTCCTATCTCAGATAGCGTATTGGGCGTGGCGGCATCTTAAAGCACATGAAATGTCGAGTACAATGCACCACTAAACTTCTCGGATAGGGCACTCAGAGACCCGATTAGGTCATCTTATATTATGATTAATATAAGAATTCAGCGTAATTCTATCACATTTGTTCAATTTACGTCGCTCCTATTTCTGATAGCGTATTGGGCTAGGCGGCACCTTAAAGCGCATGAAATGACGAGTAAAATGCACTATTTAACTTCTATGATAGGGCAATCAGAGACCCGATTAGATCATTCTATATTATGGTTAATATACGAATTCAGCGTAATTCTATCACATTTGTTCAATTTACGCCGCTCCTATTTCAGATAGCGTATTGGGGTAGGTGGCATCTTAAAGCGCATGAAATGTCGAGTAATATGCACTATTAAGCTTCTAGGGTAGGGCAAACAGAGACCCGATTACATCATTTTATATTATGGTTAATTTAAGCATTCAGCGAAACTCTATCACACTTGTTCAATTTACGTAGCTCCAATTTCAGATAGCGTATTGGGCTAGGTGGCGTCTTAAAGCACATGACATGTCGAGTAAAATGCACTACTAAACTTCTCGGATAGGGCACTCAGAGACCCGATTGGGTCATCTTATATTATGATTAATATAAGAATGCAGCGTAATTCTGTCACATTTGTTCCATTTACGTCGCTCGTATTTCAGATAGCGTATTGGGATAGGCGGCTTCTTAAAGCGCACGAAATGTCGAGTAAAGTGCACTATTAAACTTCTAGGGTAGGACAAACAGAGACCCGATTAGATCATCTTATGTTATGGTTAATTTAAGAATTCAGCGAAATTCTATCACATTTGTTCAATTTACGTCGCTCCTATTTCAGATAGCGTATTGGGCTAGGTTGCATCTTAAAGCGCATGAAATGTGTAGTAAAATGCACTATTAAACTTCTAGGGTAGGGCAAACAGAGACCCGATTATATCATTTTATATTATTGTTAATATAAGAATTCTGCGTAATTTTATCACATTTGTTCAATTTACGTCGCCCCTATTTCAGATAGCGTATTGGGCTAGGTTTCATCTTAAGGTGCATGACATGTCGAGTAAAATGCACTATTATACTTCTAGGGTAGGGCAAACAGAGACCCGATTAGATCATTTTATATTATGTTTAATTTAAGGATTCAGCGATATTCAATCACATTTGTTCAACTTACGTCGCTCCTATTTCACACAGCGTATTGGCCTAAACGGCACCTTAAAGCGCATAAAATGACGAGTAAAATGCACTATTAAACTTCAATGATGGGGCAATCAGAGACCCGAATAGATCGTATTATGTTATGGTTTATATAAGAATTCTGCGTAATTCTATCACATTTGTTCAATTTGTGTCGCTCCTATTTCAGATAGCGTATTGGGATAGGCGGCATCTTAAAGCGCATGAAATGTCGAGTAAAATACACTATTAAACTTCAAGGGTAGGGCAAAGAGAGACCCGATTAGATCATTTTGTGTTATGGTTAATTTAAGGATTCAGCGAAACTCTATCACATTTGTTGAATTTACGTCGCTCCTATTTCAGATAGCGTATTGGGCTAGCCGGCACCTTAAAGCGCATGAAATGACGAGTAAAATGCACTATTAAACTTCTATGGTAGGGCAATCAGAGACCGAATAGATCATATTATATTATGGTTAATATAAGAATTCAACGTAATTCCATCACGTTTGTTCAATTTACGTAGCTCCAATTTCAGATAGCGTATTGTGCTAGGCGGCACCTTAAATCGCATGAAATGACGAGTAAAATGCACTATCAAACTTCTATGATAGGGCAATCAGAGACCGAATAGATCATATTATATTATGGTTAATATAAGAATTCTGCGTAATTCTATCACGTTTGTTCAATTTACGTAGCTCCAATTTCAGATAGCGTATTGGGCTAGGAGGCATCTTAAAGCGCATGAAATGTCGAGTACAATGCACTACTGGACTTCTCGGATAGGGCTATCAGAGACCCGATTAGATCATTTTATATTACGGTTAATATAAGAATTCGCGTAATTCTATCACATTTGTTCAACTTACGTCGCTCCTAACTCAGATAGCGTACTGGGCTAGGCGGCATCTTAAAGCGCGTGGAAGGGCTAGTAAAATGCACTACTAAACTTCTATGATAGGGTAATCAGAGACCCGATTAGATCATTTTATATTTTGTTTAATATAAGATTTCAGGGAAATTCTATCACATTTGTTAAATGTACGTCGCTCCCATTTCAGATAGCGTATTGGGCTAAGCGGCATCTCAAAGCGCATGAAATGGCGAGTACAATGCATTATTAAACTTCTAGGGTAGGGCGAACAGAGACCCGATTAGATCATTTCACATTAAGGTTAATATAAGAATTCAGGGAGATTCTACCACATTTGTTCAATTTACGTCGCTGATATTTCAGATAGCGTATTGGGCTAAGCGGCATCTCAAAGGGCACGCAATGGCGTGTAAAATGCACTATTAAACTTCTATAATCGGGCAATCAGAGACCCGATTAGATCATTTTATATTTTAGTTAATATAAGAAATCAGCGAAATTCTATCACATTTGTTCAATTTACGTCGCTCCTATTTCAGATAGCGTATTGGGCTAAGCGGCATCTCAACGCGCATGAAATGGCGAGTAAAATGCACTATTAAACTTCTAGGGTAAGGCAAACAGAGACCCGATTAGATCATTTTATATTACGGTTAATATAAGAATTCGCGTAATTCTATCACATTTGTTCAACTTACGTCGCTCCTATTTCAGATAGCGTACTGGGCTAGGCTGCATCTTAAAGCGCGTGGAAGGGCGAGTAAAATGCACTACTAAACTTCTATGATAGGGTAATCAGAGACCCGATTAGATCATTTCATATTTTGTTTAATATAAGATTTCAGGGAAATTCTATCACATTTGTTAAATGTACGTCGCTCCTATTTCAGATAGCGTATTGGGCTAAGCGGCAGCTCAAAGCGCATGAAATGGCGAATAAAATGCACTATTAAACTTCTATGCTAGGACGAACAGAGACCCGATTAGATCATTTTATATTACGGTTAATATAAGAATTAAGCGAAATTCTATCACATTTGTTCAATTTACGTCGCTGATATTCCAGATAGCGTGTAGGGCTAAGCGGCATCTCAAAGCGCAGGAAACGGCGAGTGAAATGCGCTATTAAACTTCTAGGGTAGGGCGAACAGAGACCCGATTAGATCATTTTACATTAAGGTTAATATAAGAATTCAGGGAAATTCTATCACATTTGTTCAATTTACGTCGCTCCAATTTCAGATAGCGTATTGGGCTAAGCGGCAGCTCAAAGGGCATGAAATGGCGAATAAAATGCACTATTAAACTTCTAGGCTAGGCCAAACAGAGACCCGATTAGATCATTTTACATTATGGTTAATAAAAGAATTCAGCGAAATTCTATCACATTTGTTCAATTTACATCGCTCCTATTTCAGATAGCGTATTGGGCTAGGCGGCATCTTAAAGCGCGTGGAATGGCGAGGGAAATGCACCATTAAACTTCTATGATAGGGCAATCGGAGACCCGATTAGATCATTTTATATTTTGGTTAATATAAGAATTCAGGGAAATTCTATCACATTTGTTCAACTTACATCGCTCCTATTTCAGTTAGCGTATGGGGCTAAGCGGCATCTCAAAGCGAATGAAATGGCGAGCGAAATGCACTATTAAACTTCTAGGATAGGGCAAACAGAGACCCGATTAGATCATTTAACATTAAGGTTAATATAAGAATTCTGCGTAATTCTATCACATTTGTCCAATTTATGTCGCTCCTATTTCAGATAGCGTATTGGGCTACGTGGCACCTTAAAGCGCATGAAATGACGAGTAAAATGCACTATTAAACTTCTATGGTAGGGCAATCAGAGAGCGAATAGATCATATTATATTATGGTTAATATAAGAATTCTACGTAATTCCATCACGTTTGTTCAATTTACGTAGCTCCAATTTCAGACAGCGTATTGGGCTAGGCGGCACCTTAAATCGCATGAAATGACGAGTAAAATGGACTATCAAACTTCTATGATACGGCAATCAGAGAACCGAATAGATCGTATTATATTATGGTTAATATAAGTATTCTGCGTAATTTTATCACGTTTGTTCAATTTACGTATCTCCAATTTCAGATAGCGTATTGGGCTTGGCGGCATCTTAAAGCGCGTGGGATGACGAGTAAAATGCACTGCTAACCTTCTATGATAGGGCAATCAGAGACCCGATTAGATCATTTCATATTACGGTTAATATAAGAATTCTGCGAAATTCTATCACATTTGTTCAATTTACGTCGCTCCTATTTCAGATAGTGTATTGTGCTACGCAGCACCTTAAAGCGCATGAAATGACGAGTAAAATGCACTACTAAACTTCTAGGGTAGGGCAAACAGAGACCCGACTAGATCATTTTCCATTATGGTTTATTTAAGCATTCAGCGAAACTCTATCACACTTGTTCAATTTACGTAGCTCCAATTTCAGATAGCGTATTGGGCTAGTATGCACCTTAAAAGCACATGAAATGACGAGTAAAATGCACTATCAAACTTCTATGATAGGGCAATCAGAGACCCGAATAGATCGTATTATATTATGGTTAATATAAGGATGCTGCGTAATTCTATCACGTTTGTTCAATTTACGTAGCTCCAATTTCAGAAAGCGTATTGGGCTAGGCGGCATCATAAAGCGCATGAAATGACGAGTAAGATGCACTATTGAGCTTCTATGATAGGGTAATCAGAGATCCGACTAGATCATTTTATATTATGGCTGATTTAAGAATTAAGCGAGACGTTATCACACTTGTTCAATTTACGTAGCTCCAATTTCAGATAGCGTATTGGGCTAGGCGGCACCATAAAGCGCATGAAGTGACGAGTAAAGTGCACTATTAAACTTCTATGATAGGGTAATCACAGAACCGAATAGATCGTATTATATTATGGTTAATATAAGAATTCTGCGTAATTCTATCACGTTTGTTCAATTTACGTAGCTCCAATTTCAGATAGCGCATTGGACTAGGCGGCATCTTAAAGCGCATGAAATGTCGAGTAAAATGAACTATTAAACTTCTCGGATAGGGCTAACAGAGACACGATTAGATCATTTTATATTATTGTTAATATAAGAATTCAGCCAAATTTTATCACATTTGCTCAATTTACGTCGCCCCTATTTCAGATAGCGTATTGGGCTAGGTGGCATCTTAAAGCGCATGAAATGTCGAGTAAAATGCACTATTAAACTTCTATGATAGGGCAATCAGAGACCCGATTAGATCATTTTATATTATT
Source organism: Macropis europaea (assembly GCA_916610135.2). NCBI lineage: Eukaryota > Metazoa > Arthropoda > Insecta > Hymenoptera > Melittidae > Macropis > Macropis europaea. The sequence goes on from CAKAJE020000193.1 coordinate 52,603, forward strand.
GTTAATATAAGAATTCAACGTAATTTTATCACATTTGTTCAATTTACGCCGCTCCTATTCCAGATAGCGTATTGGGATAGACAACACCTTAAAGCGCGTGGGATGACGAGTAAAATGCACTACTAACTTTCTGTGATAGGGCAATCAGAGACCCGATTAGATCATTTTATATTACGGTTAATTCTTATGAATTCTGCGAAATTCTATCACATTTGTTCAATTTACGTCGCTCCTATTTCAGATAGCGTATTGGGCTAAGCGGCATCTTAAAGCGCATGAAATGTCGAGTAAAATACACTACTAAACTTCTATGATAGGGCAATCAGAGACCCGATTAGATCATCTTATATTATGATTAATAAAAGAATTCAGTGTAATTCTATCACATTTGTTCAATTTACGACGCTCCTATTTCAGACAGCATATTGGGCTAAACGGCACCTTAAAGAGCATGAAATGGCGAGTAAAATGAACTATTAAACTTCTATGATAGGGCAATTAGTGACCAGATTAGACCATTTTATATTGTGGTTAATATAAGAATTCTGCGTAATTCTATCACAGTTGTGCAATTTACGTCGCTCCTATTTCAGATAGCGTATTGGGCTAGGCGGAACCGTAAAGCGCATGAAATGACGACGAAAATGCGCTACTAAGCTTCTATGATAGGTTAACCGGAGACCCCATTGGATAATTTAATATTATGTTTAATATAAGTATTCTGCGTAATTCTATCACATTTGTTCAATTTACGTCGCTCCAATTTCAGATAGCGTATTCGGCTGGGCGGCATCTTAAACCGCATGAAATGACGAGTAAATTTCACTACTGAGTTTCCAGAATAGGGCAACCAGAGACCCGATTAGATCATCTTATATTATGGTTAATTTAAGAATTCAGCGTAACTCTATCACATTTGTTCAATTTACGTCGCTCCTATTTCAGATAGCGTATTGGAATAGGCGGCATCTTAAAGCGCATGGAATGACGAGTAAAATGCACTATTATACTTCTATGATAGGGCAATCGGAGAAAGGATTAGATAAGTTTATATTATTGTTAATATAAGAATTCGGCGTAATTTTATCACATTAGTTCAATTTACGTCGCATCTATTTCAGGTAGCGAATTGGGCTAGGCGGCATCTTAAAGCGTGTGGAATGGCGAGTAAAATGCACTACTAACCTTCTATGATAGGGCAATCAGACACCCGATTAGGTCATCTTATATTATGATTAATATAAGAATTCAGCAAAATTCTGTCACATTTGTTCAATTTACGTCGCTCCTATTTCAGATAGCGTATTGGGCTAAGCCGCACCGTAAAGCGCATGAAATGGCGAGTAAAATACACTATTAAACTTTTATGATAGGGCAATCAGAGACCCGATTAGATCATTTTATATTATTGTTAATACAAGAATACAGCGTAATTTTATCACATTAGTTTAATTTACGTCGCCCCTATTTCAGATAGCGTATTGGGCTAGGTGGCATCTTAAAGCGCATGAAATGTCGAGTAAAATGCACTTTTAAACTTCTAGGGTAAGGCAAACAGAGGCCCGATTAGATCATTTTATATTACGGTTAATATAAGAATTCAGCGTAATTCTATCACATTTGTTCAACTTGCGTCGCTCCTGTTGCAGATAGCGTACTGGGCTAGCGGGCATCTTAAAGCGCGTGGAATGACGAGTGAAATGCACTATTAAACTTCTAGGGTAGGACAAACAGAGACCAGATTAGATCATTTTATATTATTGTTAATTTAAGAATTCAGGGAAATCCGATCACATTTGTTCAATTCATGTCGCTCCAATTTCAGATAGCGTATTGGGCTATGCGGCATCTTAAAGCGCATGAAATGGCGAATAATATGTGCTATTAAACTTCGAGGCTAGGGCGAACAGAGACCCGATTAGATCATTTTACATTATGGTTAATAAAAGGATTCAGCGAAATTCTATCACATTTGTTCAATTTACGTAGCTCCAATTTCAGATAGCGTACTGGGCTAGGCGGCACCTTAAAGCACATGAAATGATGACTAAAATGCACTATTAAACTTCTATGATAGTTGAATCAGAGACCCGATTAGACCATTTTAAATTATGGTTAATATAAGAATTCTGCGTAATTCTATCACATTTGTTCAATTTACGTCGCTTTTATTTCAGATAGCGTATTGGGCTAAGAGGCATCTCATAGCGCGTGAAGTGCCGAGTAAAATGCACGATTAAACTTCTAGGGTAGGTCGAACAGAGACCCGATTAGATCATTTTATATTATGTTTAATATAAGAATTCTGCGTAATTCTATCACATTTGTTCAATTTACGTCGCTCCTATTTCAGATAGCGTACTGGGCTAGGTGGCATCTTAAAGCGCATGAAATGTCCAGTAAACTGCACTACTAAACTTCTCTGATAGGGCAATCAGACACCCGATTAGGTCATCTTATATTATAATTAATATAAGAATTCAGCGTAATTCTATCACATTTGTTCAATTTACGACGCTCCTATCTCAGATAGCGTATTGGGCGTGGCGGCATCTTAAAGCACATGAAATGTCGAGTACAATGCACCACTAAACTTCTCGGATAGGGCACTCAGAGACCCGATTAGGTCATCTTATATTATGATTAATATAAGAATTCAGCGTAATTCTATCACATTTGTTCAATTTACGTCGCTCCTATTTCTGATAGCGTATTGGGCTAGGCAGCACCTTAAAGCGCATGAAATGACGAGTAAAATGCACTATTTAACTTCTATGATAGGGCAATCAGAGACCCGATTAGATCATTCTATATTATGGTTAATATACGAATTCAGCGTAATTCTATCACATTTGTTCAATTTACGCCGCTCCTATTTCAGATAGCGTATTGGGGTAGGTGGCATCTTAAAGCGCATGAAATGTCGAGTAATATGCACTATTAAGCTTCTAGGGTAGGGCAAACAGAGACCCGATTACATCATTTTATATTATGGTTAATTTAAGCATTCAGCGAAACTCTATCACACTTGTTCAATTTACGTAGCTCCAATTTCAGATAGCGTATTGGGCTAGGTGGCGTCTTAAAGCACATGACATGTCGAGTAAAATGCACTACTAAACTTCTCGGATAGGGCACTCAGAGACCCGATTGGGTCATCTTATATTATGATTAATATAAGAATGCAGCGTAATTCTGTCACATTTGTTCCATTTACGTCGCTCGTATTTCAGATAGCGTATTGGGATAGGCGGCTTCTTAAAGCGCACGAAATGTCGAGTAAAGTGCACTATTAAACTTCTAGGGTAGGACAAACAGAGACCCGATTAGAACATTTTATGTTATGGTTAATTTAAGAATTCAGCGAAATTCTATCACATAAGTTCAATTTACGTCGCTCCTATTTCAGATAGCGTATTGGGCTATGCGGCATCTTAAAGCGCATGGAATGTCGAGTAAAATGCACTATGAAACTTCTATGATAGGGCAATCAGAGACCCGGTTAGATCATTCTATATTATGGTTAATATAAGAATTCTGCGTAATTCTATCACATTTGTTCAATTTATGTCGCTCCTATTTCAGATAGCGTATTGGGCTAGGCGGCACCTTAAATCGCATGAAATGACGAGTAAAATGCAGTATTAAACTTCTCGGATAGGGCAATCAGAGACCCGGATAGATCGTATTATATTATGTTTAATATAAGAATTCTGCGTAATTCTATTACATTTGTTCAATTTACGTCGCCTCTATTTCAGATAGCGTATTGGGCTAGGTGGCATCTTAAAGCGCATGAAATGTCTAGTAAAATGCACTATTAAACTTCTAGCGTAGGGCAAACAGAGACCCGATTAGATCATTTTATATTATGGTTAATTTAAGCATTCAGCGAAACTCTATCTCACTTGTTCAATTTACGTAGCTCCAATTTCAGATAGCGTATTGGGCTAGGTGGCGTCTTAAAGCACATGAAATGTCGAGTAAAATGCACTACTAAACTTCTCGGATAGGGCACTCAGAGACCCGATTAGGTCATCTTATATTATGATTAATATAAGAATGCAGCGTAATTCTGTCACATTTGTTCAATTTACGTCGCCCCTATTTCAGATAGCGTATTGGGCTATGTTTCATCTTAAAGTGCATGAAATGTCGAGTTAAATGCACTATTATACTTCTATGGTAGGGCAAACAGAGACCCGATTAGATCATTTTATATTATGTTTTATTTAAGGATTCAGCGAAATTCTATCACATTTGTTCCACTTACGTCGCTCCTGTTTCAGATAGCGTATTGGGCTAAGCGGTACATTAAAGCGCATGAAATGACGATTACAATGCACTATTAAGCTTCTATGATAGGGCAATCAGAGACCCGATTAGATCATTTTATATTATTGTTATTATAATAATTCAACGTAATTTTACCACATTTGTTCAATTTACGTCGCCCCTATTTCAGATAGCGTATTGGGCTAGGTTTCATCTTAAAGCGCATGAAATGTCGAGTAAAATGCACTATTAAACTTCTAGGGTAGGGTACACTGAGACCCGATTAGATCATTTTATGTTATGGTTAATTTAAGGATTCAGCGAAACTCTATCACATTTGCTGAATTTACGTCGCTCCTATTTCAGATAGCGTATTGGCCTGGGCGGCACATTAAAGCGCTTGAAATGACGAATAAAATGCACTATTAAGCTTCTATGATAGGGCAATCAGAGACCCGATTAAATCATTTTACATTAAGGTTAATTTAAGAATTCAGCGAAATTCTATCACATTTGTTCAATTTACGTCGCTCCTATTTCAGATAGCGTATTGGTCTAAGCGGCATCTCAAAGCGCATGAAATGGCGAATAAAATGCACTATTAAACTTCTAGGCTAGGGCGAACGGAGACCCGATTAGATCATTTTACATTATGGTTAATAAAAGAATTCAGCGAAATTCTATCACATTTGTTCAATTTACGTCGCCCCTCATTCAGGTAGCGTATTGGGCTAAGCGGCATCTGAAAGCGCATGAAATGACGAGTGAAATGCACTATTAAACTTCTAGGGTAGGGCGAACAGAGACCCGATTAGATCATTTTATATTATGGTTAATTTAAGAATTCAGCGTAATTCTATCACATTTGTTCAATTTACGTCGCTCCTCATTCAGGTAGCGTATTGGGCTAAGCGGCATCTCAAAGCGCATGAAATGGCGAATAAAATGCACTATTAAACTTCTAGGCTAGGGCGGACAGAGACCCGATTAGATCATTTTACATTATGGTTAATAAAAGAATTCAGCGAAATTCTATCACATTTGTTCAACTTACGTCGCTCCTATTTCAGATAGCGTACTGGGCTAGACGGCATCTTAAAGCGCGTGGAATTGCGAGTAAAATGCACTATTAAACTTCTATGATAGGGCAATCAGAGACCCGATTAGATCATTTTATATTTTGGTTAATACAAGAATTCAGCGAAATACTATCACATTTGTTCAATTAACGTCGCTCCTATTTCAGATAGCGTATTGGGCTAAGCGGCACCTCAAAGCGCATGAAATGGCGAGTAAAATGCACTATTAAACTTCTAGGGTACGGTAAACAGAGACCCGATTAGATCATTTTATATTATGGTTAATTTAAGAATTCAGCAAAATTCTATCACATTTGTTCAATTTACGTCGCTCCTATTTCAGATAGCGACTTGGACTAAGCGGCATCTCACAGCGCATGACATGTTGAGTGAAATGCACTATTAAACTTCTAGGATAGGACGAACAGAGACCCAATTAGATCATTTTATATTACGGTTAATATAAGAATTCAGCGTAATTCTATCACATTTTTTCAATTTACGTCGCTCCTATATCAGATAGCGTACTGGGCTAGGCGGCATCTTAAACCGCCTGGAATTGCTAGTAAAATGCACTATTAAACTTCTATGATAGGGCAATCAGAGACCCGATTAGATCATTTTATATTTTGCTTAATATAAGATTTCCGGGAGATCCTATCACATTTGTTCCATTTACGTCGCTCCTATTTCAGATAGCGTATTGGGCTAAGCGGCATCTCAAAGCGCATGAAATGGTGAATAAAATGCACTATTAAACTTCTAGGCTAGGGCGAACAGAGACCCGATTATATCATTTTACATTATGGTTAATAAAAGAATTCAGGGAAATCCTATCACATTTGTTCAATTTATGTCGCTCCTATTTCAGATAGCGTATTGGGCTAAGCGGCAACCCAAAGAGCATGAAATGGCGAGTAAAATGCACTATTAAACTTCGAGGGTACGGTAAACAGAGACCCGATTAGATCATTTTATATTATGGTTAATTTAAGAATTCAGCGAAATTCTATCACATTTGTGCAATTTACGTCGCTCCTATTTCAGATAGCCTACTGGGCTAGGCGGCATCTTAAAGCGCATGGAATGTCGAGTAAAATGCACTATGAAACTTCTATGATAGGGCAATCAGACACCCGATTAGGTCATCTTATATTATGGTTAATTTAAGAATTCAGCGAAATTCTATCACATTTGTTCAATTTACGTCGCTCCTATTTCAGATAGCGTATTGGGCTAGCCGGCACCTTAAAGCGCATGAAATGACGAGTAAAATGCACTATTAAACTTCTATGGTAGGGCAATGAGAGACCGAATAGATCATATTATATTATGGTTAATATAAGAATTCAACGTAATTCCATCACGTATGTTCAATTTACGTAGCTCCAATTTCAGATAGCGTATTGTGCTAGGCGGCACCTTAAATCGCATGAAATGACGAGTAGAATGCACTATCAAACTTCTATGATAGGGCAATCAGAGACCGAATAGATCATATTATATTATGGTTAATATAAGAATTCTGCGTAATTCTATCACGTTTGTTCAATTTACGTAGCTCCAATTTCAGATAGCGTATTGGGCTAGGAGGCATCTTAAAGCGCATGAAATGTCGAGTAAAATGCACTACTGGACTTCTCGGATAGGGCTATCAGAGACCCGATTAGATCATTTTATATTACGGTTAATATAAGAATTCGCGTAATTCTATCACATTTGTTCAACTTACGTCGCTCCTATTTCAGATAGCGTACTGGGCTAGGCGGCATCTTAAAGCGCGTGGAAGGGCGAGTAAAATGCACTACTAAACTTCTATGATAGGGTAATCAGTGACCCGATTAGATCATTTCATATTTTGTTTAATATAAGATTTCAGGGAAATTCTATCACATTTGTTAAATGTACGTCGCTCCTATTTCAGATAGCGTATTGGGCTAAGCGGCAGCTCAAAGCGCATGAAATGGCGAATAAAATGCACCATTAACCTTCTATGCTAGGACGAACAGAGACCCGATTAGATCATTTTATATTACGGTTAATATAAGAATTAAGCGAAATTCTATCACATTTGTTCAATTTACGTCGCTGATATTCCAGATAGCGTATTGGGCTAAGCGGCATCTCAAAGCGCAGGAAACGGCGAGTGAAATGCGCTATTAAACTTCTAGGGTAGGGCGAACAGAGACCCGATTAGATCATTTTACATTAAGGTTAATATAAGAATTCAGGGAAATTCTATCACATTTGTTCAATTTACGTCTTTCCAATTTCAGATAGCGTATTGGGCTAAGCGGCAGCTCAAAGGGCATGAAATGGCCAATAAAATGCACTATTAAACTTCTAGGCTAGGCCGAACAGAGACCCGATTAGATCATTTTACATTATGGTTAATAAAAGAACTCAGCGAAATTCTATCACATTTGTTCAATTTACATCGCTCCTATTTCAGATAGCGTATTGGGCTAGGCGGCATCTTAAAGCGCGTGGAATGGCGAGGGAAATGCACTATTAAACTTCTATGATAGGGCAATCGGAGACCCGATTAGATCATTTTATATTTTGGTTAATATAAGAATTCAGGGAAATTCTATCACATTTGTTCAATTTACGTCGCTCCTATTTCAGATAGCGTATTGGGCTAAGCGGCATCTCAAAGCGAATGAAATGACGAGCGAAATGCACTATTATACTTCTAGGATAGGGCAAACGGAGACCCGATTAGATCATATTATATTATGGTTAATATAAGAATTATGCGTAAATCCATCACATTTGCTCAATTTACGTATGTCCAATTTGATATAGCGGATTGAGCTAGACGGCACCTTAAAGCGCATGAAATGTCGAGGAAAATGCACTACTGAACTTCTCGGATAGGGTAATCAGAGACCCGATTATGTCATCTTATACTATGGTTGATATAAGGATTCAGCCAAATTTTATCACATTTGCTCAATTTACGTCGCCCCTATTTCAGATAGCGTATTGGGCTAGGTGGCATCTTAAAGCGCCTGAAATGACGAGTAAAATGCACTATTAAAATTCTATGATAGGGTAATCAGAGACCCGATTAGATCATTTTATATTATTGTTAATATAAGAATTTAACGTAATTTTATCACATTTGTTCAATTTACGTCGCTCCTATTTCAGATAGCGCATTTGGCTAAGCGGCACCATAAAGCGCATGAAATGTCGAGTAAAATTCACTATTAAACTTCTATGATAGGGCAACCAGAGACACGATTAGATCATTTTATATTATTGCTAATATAAGAATTCAACGTAATTTTATCACATTTGTTCAATTTACGTCGCCCCTATTTCAGATAGCGTATTGGGCTAGGTGGCATCTTAAAGCGCATGAAATGACGAGTAAAATGCACTATTAAAATTCTATGATAGGGTAATCAGAGACCCGAATAGATCGCATTATATTGTGGTTAATATAAGAATTCTGCGTAATTCTATCACGTTTGTTCAATTTATGTAGCTCCAATTTCAGATAGCGTATTGGGCTAGGTGGCATCTTAAAGCGCGTGAAATGACGAGTAAAATGCACTATTAAACTGCTAGGGTAGGGCAAACAGAGACCCGATTAGGTCATTTTATATTATGGTTAATTTAAGAATACAGCGAAATTCTATCACATTTGTTCAATTTACGTCGCTCCTATTTCAGATAGCGTATTGGGCTAGGTGGCATTTTAAAGCGCGTGGAATGTCGAGTAAAATGCACTACTAACCTTCTCTGATAGGTCAATCAAAGACCCGAGTAGATCATTCTATATTCTGGTTAATACAAGAATTCTGCGTAATTCTATCACATTTGTTCAATCTGTGTCGCTCCTATTTCAGATAGCGTAGTGGGCTAGGCGGCACCTTAAAGCGCATGACATGACGAGTAAAATGCACTGCTAGACTTGTCGGGTAGGGCAATCAGAGTCCCGAGTAGGTCATCTTATATTATGGTTAATTTAAGAATTCACCGAAATTCTATCACATTTGTTCAATTTACGTCGCCCCTATTTCAGGTAGCGTATTGGGCTAGGTGGCATCTTAAAGCGCATGAAATGTCGAGTAAAATGCACCATTAAACTTCTAGGGTGGGGTAAACAGAGACCCGATTAGATCATTTTATATTATGGTTAATTTAAGAATTCAGCGTAATTCTATCACGTTTGTTCATTTTACGTCGCTCCTATTGCAGATAGCGTATTGTGCTAAACGGCTCCTTAAAGCGCATGAAATGGCGAGTGAAATGCGCTATTAAACTTGTATGATAGGGCAATCAGAGACCCGATTAGATCATTCTATATTATGGTTAATATAAGAATTCAGCGAAATTCTATCACATTTGTTCAACTTACGTCATTCCTATTTCAGATAGCGTATTGGGCTAGGCGGCATCTTAAAGCGCGTGGAATGACGAGTACAATGCACTACTAACCTTCTACGATAGGGCGATCAAAGACCCGATTATATCATTCTATATTATGGTTAATATAAGAATTCTGCGTATTTCTATCACATTTGTACAATTTACGTCGCCCCTATTTCAGATAGCGTATTGGGCTAGGTGGCATCTTAAAGCGCATGAAATGTCGAGTAAAATGCACTACTAAACTTCTCGGATAGGGCAATCAGAGACCCGATTAGGTCATCTTATATTATGGTTAATATAAGAATTCTGCGAAATTCTATCACATTTGTTCAATTTACGTCGCTCCTGTTTCAGATAGCGTATTGGGCTAAGCGGCACATTAAAGCGCATGAAATGACGAGTACAATGCACTATTAAACTTCTGTGATAGGGCAATCAGAGACCCGATTAGATCATTATATAATATTGTTAATATAAGAATTCAACGTAATTTTATCACATTTGTTCAATTTATATCGCTCCTATTTCAGATAGCGTATTGGTCTAGGCGGCACCTTAAAGCGCATGAAATGATGAGTAAAGTGCACAATTAAACTTCTATGATAGGGCAATCAGAGTATCGAATAGATCGTATTATATTTTGGTTAATATAAGAATTCTGCGTAATTCTATCACGTTTGTTCAATTTACGTAGCTCCAATTTCAGATAGTGCATTGGACTAGGCGGCATCTTAAAGCGCATGAAATGTCGAGTAACGTGCACAATTAAACTCCTAGGGTAGGGCAAACAGAGACCCGAATAGATCGTATTATATTATGGTTAATATAAGAATTCTGCGTAATTCTATCACATTTGTTCAACTTATGTCGCTCCTATTTCAGATAGCGTATTGGGCTAGGCGGCTTCTTAAAGCGCATGAAATGATGAGTAAAGTGCACAATTAAACTTCTATGATAGGGCAATCAGAGTATCGAATAGATCGTATTATATTTTGGTTAATATAAGAATTCTGCGTAATTCTATCACGTTTGTTCAATTTACGTAGCTCCAATTTCAGATAGTGCATTGGACTAGGCGGCATCTTAAAGCGCATGAAATGTCGAGTAACGTGCACAATTAAACTCCTAGGGTAGGGCAAACAGAGACCCGAATAGATCGTATTATATTATGGTTAATATAAGAATTCTGCGTAATTCTATCACATTTGTTCAACTTATGTCGCTCCTATTTCAGATAGCGTATTGGGCTAGGCGGCTTCTTAAAGCGCATGAAATGTCGAGTAAAATGCACTACCAAACTTCTCGGATAGGGCTAACAGAGACCCGATTAAGTCATCTTATATTATGGTTAATAAAAGAATTCAGCGATATTTTATCACATTTGTTCAATTTACGTCGCCCCTATTTCAGATAGCGTATTGGGCTAGGTGGCATCTTAAAGCGCATGAAATGCCGAGTAAAATGCACTATTAAACTTCTATGATAGGGCAATCAGAGACCCGATTAGATCATCTTATATTACTGTTAATATAAGAACTCAGCGTAATTTTATCACATTTGTTCAATTTACGTCGCCACTATTTCAGATAGCGTATTGGGCTAGGTGGCATCTTAAAGCGCATGAAATGTCGAGTAAAATGCACTATTAAACTTCTAGGGTAGGGCAAACAGGGACCCGATTAGTTCATTTTATATTATGGTTAATTTAAGAATTTAGCGAAATTCTATCACATTTGATCAATTTACGTCGCTTCTATTTCAGATAGCGTATTGGGCTAGGCGGCATCTTAAAGGGCGTGGAATGACGAGTAAAATGCCCTACTAGCCTTCTATGATAGGGCAGTCAAAGAACCGATTACATCGTTCTATATTATGGTTAATATAAGAATTCTGCGTAATTCTATCACATTTGTCCAATTTATGTCGCTCCTATTTCAGATAGCGTATTGGGCTACGTGGCACCTTAAAGCGCATGAAATGACGAGTAAAATGCACTATTAAACTTCTATGGTAGGGCAATCAGAGAGCGAATAGATCATATTATATTATGGTTAATATAAGAATTCTACGTAATTCCATCACGTTTGTTCAATTTACGTAGCTCCAATTTCAGACAGCGTATTGGGCTCGGCGGCACCTTAAATCGCATGAAATGACGAGTAAAATGGACTATCAAACTTCTATGATACGGCAATCAGAGAACCGAATAGATCGTATTATATTATGGTTAATATAAGCATTCTGCGTAATTTTATCACGTTTGTTCAATTTACGTATCTCCAATTTCAGATAGCGTATTGGGCTTGGCGGCATCTTAAAGCGCGTGGGATGACGAGTAAAATGCACTATCAAACTTCTATGATAGGGCAATCAGAGACCCGAATAGATCGTATTATATTATGGTTAATATAAGGATGCTGCGTAATTCTATCACGTTTGTTCAATTTACGTAGCTCCAATTTCAGATAGCGTATTGGGCTAGGCGGCACCATAAAGCGCATGAAGTGACGAGTAAAGTGCACTATTAAACTTCTATGATAGGGTAATCACAGAACCGAATAGATCGTATTATATTATGGTTAATATAAGAATTCTGCGTAATTCTATCACGTTTGTTCAATTTACGTAGCTCCAATTTCAGATAGCGCATTGGACTAGGCGGCATCTTAAAGCGCATGAAATGTCGAGTAAAATGAACTACTAAACTTCTCGGATAGGGCTAACAGAGACACGATTAGATCATCTTATATTATGATTAATAAAAGAATTCAGTGTAATTCTATCACATTTGTTCAATTTACGACGCTCCTATTTCAGACAGCATAGTGGGCTAAACGGCACCTTAAAGAGCATGAAATGGCGAGTAAAATGAACTATTAAACTTCTATGATAGGGCAATTAGTGACCAGATTAGACCATTTTATATTGTGGTTAATATAAGAATTCTGCGTAATTCTATCACAGTTGTGCAATTTACGTCGCTCCTATTTCAGATAGCGTATTGGGCTAAGCCGCACCGTAAAGCGCATGAAATGGCGAGTAAAATACACTATTAAACTTTTATGATAGGGCAATCAGAGGCCCGATTAGATCATTTTATATTACGGTTAATATAAGTATTCTGCGTAATTCTATCACATTTGTTCAATTTACGTCGCTCCAGTTTCAGATAGCGTATTCGGCTGGGCGGCATCTTAAACCGCATGAAATGACGAGTAAATTTCACTACTGAGTTTCCAGAATAGGGCAACCAGAGACCCGATTAGATCATCTTATATTATGGTTAATTTAAGAATTCAGCGTAACTCTATCACATTTGTTCAATTTACGTCGCTCCTATTTCAGATAGCGTATTGGGCTAAGCCGCACCGTAAAGCGCATGAAATGGCGAGTGAAATACACTATTAAACTTTTATGATAGGGCAATCAGAGGCCCGATTAGATCATTTTATATTACGGTTAATATAAGAATTCAGCGTAATTCTATCACATTTGTTCAACTTGCGTCGCTCCTGTTGCAGATAGCGTACTGGGCTAGCGGGCATCTTAAAGCGCGTGGAATGACGAGTGAAATGCACTATTATACTTCTAGGGTAGGACAAACAGAGACCAGATTAGATCATTGTATATTATTGTTAATTTAAGAATTCAGGGAAATCCGATCACATTTGTTCAATTCATGTCGCTCCAATTTCAGATAGCGTATTGGGCTAAGCGGCATCTTAAAGCGCATGAAATGGCGAATAATATGTGCTATTAAACTTCGAGGCTAGGGCGAACAGAGACCCGATTAGATCATTTTACATTATGGTTAATAAAAGGATTCAGCGAAATTCTATCACATTTGTTCAATTTACGTAGCTCCAATTTCAGATAGCGTACTGGATTAGGCGGCACCTTAAAGCACATGAAATGATGACTAAAATGCACTATTAAACTTCTTTGATAGTTGAATCAGAGACTCGATTAGACCATTTTAAATTATGGTTAATATATGAATTCTGCGTAATTCTATCACATTTGTTCAATTTACGTCGCTTTTATTTCAGATAGCGTATTGGGCTAAGAGGCATCTCATAGCGCGTGAAGTGCCGAGTAAAATGCACGATTAAACTTCTAGGGTAGGTCGAACAGAGACCCGATTAGATCATTTTATATTATGTTTAATATAAGAATTCTGCGTAATTCTATCACATTTGTTCAATTTACGTCGCTCCTATTTCAGATAGCGTACTGGGCTAGGTGGCATCTTAAAGCGCATGAAATGTCCAGTAAACTGCACTACTAAACTTCTCTGATAGGGCAATCAGACACCCGATTAGGTCATCTTATATTATAATTAATATAAGAATTCAGCGTAATTCTATCACATTTGTTCAATTTACGACGCTCCTATCTCAGATAGCGTATTGGGCGTGGCGGCATCTTAAAGCACATGAAATGTCGAGTACAATGCACCACTAAACTTCTCGGATAGGGCACTCAGAGACCCGATTAGGTCATCTTATATTATGATTAATATAAGAATTCAGCGTAATTCTATCACATTTGTTCAATTTACGTCGCTCCTATTTCTGATAGCGTATTGGGCTAGGCGGCACCTTAAAGCGCATGAAATGACGAGTAAAATGCACTATTAAACTTCTATGATAGGGCAATCAGAGACCCGATTAAATCATTTTACATTAAGGTTAATTTAAGAATTCAGCGAAATTCTATCACATTTGTTCAATTTACGTCGCTCCTATTTCAGATAGCGTATTGGTCTAAGCGGCATCTCAAAGCGCATGAAATGGCGAATAAAATGCACTATTAAACTTCTAGGCTAGGGCGAACGGAGACCCGATTAGATCATTTTACATTATGGTTAATAAAAGAATTCAGCGAAATTCTATCACATTTGTTCAATTTACGTCGCTCCTCATTCAGGTAGCGTATTGGGCTAAGCGGCATCTGAAAGCGCATGAAATGACGAGTGAAATGCACTATTAAACTTCTAGGGTAGGGCGAACAGAGACCCGATTAGATCATTTTATATTATGGTTAATTTAAGAATTCAGCGTAATTCTATCACATTTGTTCAATTTACGTCGCTCCTCATTCAGGTAGCGTATTGGGCTAAGCGGCATCTCAAAGCGCATGAAATGGCGAATAAAATGCACTATTAAACTTCTAGGCTAGGGCGGACAGAGACCCGATTAGATCATTTTACATTATGGTTAATAAAAGAATTCAGCGAAATTCTATCACATTTGTTCAATTTACGTCGCTCCTCATTCAGGTAGCGTATTGGGCTAAGCGGCATCTGAAAGCGCATGAAATGACGAGTGAAATGCACTATTAAACTTCTAGGGTAGGACGAACAGAGACCCAATTAGATCATTTTATATTACGCTTAATATAAGAATTCAGCGTAATTCTATCACATTTGTTCAATTCACGTCGCTCATATATCAGGTAGCGTACTGGTCTAGGCGGCATTTTAAAGCGCGTGGAATTGCTAGTAAAATGCACTATTAAACTTCTATGATAGGGCAATCAGAGACCCGATTAGATCATTTTATATTTTGCTTAATATAAGATTTCCGGGAGATCCTATCACATTTGTTCAATTTACGTCGCCCCTATTTCAGATTGCGTATTGGGCTAAGCGGCACCTCAAAGCGCATGAAATGGCGAGTAAGATGCACTATTAAACTTCTGGGGTAGGGCGAACAGGGACCCGATTTGATTATTTTACGTTAAGGTTAATATAAGATTTCAGGGAAATTCTATCACATTTGTTCAATTTACGTCGCTCCTACTTCAGATAGCGTAATGGGCTAAGCGGCATCTCAAAGCGCATGAAATGGCGAGTAAAATGCACTATTAAACTTCTAGGGTACGGCAAACAGAGACCCGATTAGATCACTTTATATTATGTTTACTTTAAGAATTCAGCGAAATTCTATCACATTTGTTCAATTTATGTCGCTCCTATTTCAGATAGCTTATTGGGCTAAGCGGCATCTCAAAGCGCATGAAATGACGAGAGAAATGCACTATTAATCTTCTTGGGTAGGGTAAACAGAGACCCGATTAGATCATTTTATATTATGGTTAATTTAAGAATTCAGCAACATTCTATCACATTTGTTCAACTTACGTCGCTCCTATTTCAGATAGCGTATTGGGCTATGCGGCATCTCAAAGCGCATGAAATGGCGAGTAAAATGCGCTATTAAACTTCTTGGATAAGGCAAACAGAGACCCGATTAGATCATTTTATGTTACGGTTAATATAAGAATTCAGCGTAATTCTATCTCATTTCTTCAACTTACGTCGGTCCTATTTCAGTTAGCGTACTGGGCTAGGCGGCATCTTAAACCGCGTGGAGGGTGAGTAAAATGCACTACTAAACTTCTATGATAGGGCAATCAGAGACCCGATTAGATCATTTTATATTTTGGTTAATATAAGTATTCAGCGACATTCTATCACATTTGTTCAATTTACGTCGCTCCTATTTCAGATAAAATATTGGGCTAAACGGCATCTCAAAGCGCATGAAATGGCGAGTGAAATGCACTATTAAACTTCTAGGGTAGGGCGTACAGAGACCCGAATAGATCATTTTACATTAAGGTTAATATAAGAATTCAGGGAAATTCTATCACATTTGTTAAATTTACGTCGCTCCTATTTCAGATAGCATATTGGGCTAAGCGGCAACTCAAAGCACATGAAATGGCGAGTAAAACACACTATTAAACTTCTAGGGCAGGGTAAACAGAAACCCGATTAGATCATTTTATATTATGGTTAATTTAAGAATTCAGCAAAATTCTACCACATTTGTTCAATTTACGTCGCTCCTATTTCAGATAGCGTATTGCGCTAAGCGGCATCTCAAAGCGCATGAAATGGCGAGTAAAATGCACTATTAAACTTCTAGGGTACGGCAAACAGAGACCCGATTGGATCATTTTATATTATGTTTACTTTAAGAATTCAGCAAAATTCTATCACATTTGTTCAATTTACGTCGCTCCTATTTCAGATAGCGTATTGGGCTAATCGGCATCTCAAAGCGCATGAAATGGCGAGTAAAATGCACTATTAAACTTCTAGGATAAGGTAAACAGAGACCCGATTAGATCATTTTATATTACGGTTAATATAACAATTCAGCGTAATTCTATCTCATTTCTTCAACTTACGTCGGTCCTATTTCAGTTAGCGTACTGGGCTAGGCGGCATCTTAAACCGCGTGGAATGTGAGTAAAATGCACTACAAAACTTCTATGATAGGGCAATCAGAGACCCGATTAGATCATTTTATATTTTGTATAATATAAGATTTCAGGGAAATTCTATCACATTTGTTCAATTTACGTCGCTCCTATTTCAGATAGCGTATTGGGCTAAGCGGCATCTCAAAGCGCGTGGAATGGCGAGTAAAATGCACTATTAAACTTCTATGATAGGGCAATCAGAGACCCGATTAGATAATTTTATATTTTGGTTAATATAAGAATTCAGCGAAATTCTATCACATTTGTTCAATTTACGTCGCTCATATTTCAGATAGCGTATTGGGCTAAGCGGCATCTCAAAGCGCAAGAAATGGCGAGTAAAATGCACTGTTAAACTTCTAGGGTAGGACAAACAGAGACCCGATTAGATCATTTTATATTACGGTTAATTTAAGAATTCAGCAAAATTCTATCACATTTGTTCAATTTACGTCGCTCCTATTTCAGATAGCGTACTGGGCTAGACGGTATCTTAAAGCGCGTGGAATGGCGAGTAAAATGCACTATTAAACTTCTATGATAGGGCAGTCAGAGACCCGATTAGATCATTTTATATTTTGGTTAATATAAAAATTCAACAAAATTCTATCATATTTGTTCAATTTACGTCGCTCCTATTTCTGATAGCTTATTGGGCTAAGCGGCATCTCAAAGGGCATGAAATGACGAGTGAAATGCACTACTAAACTTCTAGGGTAAGGCAAAGAGAGACCCGATTGGATCATTTCATATTATGGTTAATTTAAGAATTCAGCAAAATTCCATCACATTCGTTCAATTTACGTCGCTCCTATTTCAGATAGCGTACTGGGCTAGGCGGCATCTTAAAGCGCGTGGAGTGGCGAGTAAAATGCACTATTAACCTTCTATGATAGGGCAATCAGAGACCCGATTAGGTCATTTTATATTTTCGTTAATATAAGATTTTAGCGTAATTCTATCACATTTGTTCAATTTACGTCGCCCCTATTTCAGATGGCGTATTGGGCTAGGCGGCGTCTTAAAGGGCGTGGAATGGCGAGTAAAATGCACTATTAAGCTTCTAGGGTAGGGCGGAGAGAGACCCGATTACATCATTTTACATTAAGGTTAATATAAGAATTCAGCGAAATTCTATCACATTTGTTCAATTTACGTTGCTCCTATTTCAGATTGCGTATTGGGCTAAGCGGCATCTCAAAGCGCATGAAATGGCGAGTGAAATGCTCTATTAAACTTCTAGGGTAGGGCAAACAGAGACCCGATTAGATCATTTTCTATTATGGTTAATTTAAGAATCCAGCAAAATTCTATCACATTTGTTCAATTTACGTCGCTCATATTTCAGATAGCGCATTGGGCTAAGCGGCATCTCAAAGCGCATGAAATGGCGAGTACAATGCACTATTAAACTTCTAGGGTAGGGCAAACAGAGACCCGATTAGATCATTTCATATTATGGTTAATTTAAGAATTCAGCAAAATTCCATCACATTCGTTCAATTTACGTCGCTCCTATTTCAGATAGCCTACTGGGCTAGGCGGCATCTTAAAGCGCGTGAAATGTCGAGTAAAATGCACTATTAAACTTCTAGGGTAGGGCAAACGGAGACCCGATTAGATCATTTTATATTATGGTTAATTTAAGAATTCAGCAAAATTCTATCACATTTGTTCAATTCACGTCGCTCCTATTTCAGATAGCGTATTGGGCTAAGCGGCATCTCAAAGCGCATGAAATGACGAGTGAAATGCACTATTAAACTTCTATGATAGGGCAATCGGAGACCCGATTAGATCATTTTATATTTTGGTTAATATAAGAATTCAGGGAAATTCTATCACATTTGTTCAATTTACGTCGCTCCTATTTCAGATAGCGTATTGGGCTAAGCGGCATCTCAAAGCGAATGAAATGACGAGCGAAATGCACTATTAAACTTCTAGGATAGGGCAAACAGAGACCCGATTAGATCATATTATATTATGGTTAATATAAGAATTATGCGTAAATCCATCACATTTGCTCAATTTACGTATGTCCAATTTGATATAGCGGATTGAGCTAGACGGCACCTTAAAGCGCATGAAATGTCGAGGAAAATGCACTACTGAACTTCTCGGATAGGGTAATCAGAGACCCGATTATGTCATCTTATACTATGGTTGATATAAGGATTCAGCCAAATTTTATCACATTTGCTCAATTTACGTCGCCCCTATTTCAGATAGCGTATTGGGCTAGGTGGCATCTTAAAGCGCCTGAAATGACGAGTAAAATGCACTATTAAAATTCTATGATAGGGTAATCAGAGACCCGATTAGATCATTTTATATTATTGTTAATATAAGAATTTAACGTAATTTTATCACATTTGTTCAATTTACGTCGCTCCTATTTCAGATAGCGCATTTGGCTAAGCGGCACCATAAAGCGCATGAAATGTCGAGTAAAATTCACTATTAAACTTCTATGATAGGGCAACCAGAGACACGATTAGATCATTTTATATTATTGTTAATATAAGAATTCAACGTAATTTTATCACATTTGTTCAATTTACGTCGCCCCTATTTCAGATAGCGTATTGGGCTAGGTGGCATCTTAAAGCGCATGAAATGACGAGTAAAATGCACTATTAAAATTCTATGATAGGGTAATCAGAGACCCGAATAGATCGCATTATATTGTGGTTAATATAAGAATTCTGCGTAATTCTATCACGTCTGTTCAATTTACGTAGCTCCAATTTCAGATAGCGCATTGGACTAGGCGGCATCTTAAAGTGCATGAAATGTCGAGTAAAATGTACTACTAAACTTCTCGGATAGGGCAATCAGAGACCCGATTAGGTCATCTTATATTATGGTTAATATAAGAATTCAGCGAAATTCTATCACATTTGTTCAATTTACGTCGCTCCTATTTCAGATAGCGTATTGGGCCAGGCGGCACCTTAAAGCGCATGAAATGACGAGTAAAATGTACTATTAAACTTCTATGATAGGGCAATCAGAGACCCGATTAGATCATTTTATAATATTGTTAATATAAGAATTCAACGTAATTTTATCACATTTGTTCAATTTATATCGCTCCAATTTCAGATAGCGTATTGGGCTAGGCGGCACCTTAAAGCGCATGAAATGACGAGTAAAATGCACTATTAAACTTCTATGATAGGGCAATCAGAGACCCGATTAGATCATTTTATAATATTGTTAATATAAGAATTCAACGTAATTTTATCACATTTGTTCAATTTATATCGCTCCTATTTCAGATAGCGTATTGGTCTAGGCGGCACCTTAAAGCGCGTGAAATGACGAGTAAAATGCACTATTAAACTTCTATGATAGGGCAATCAGAGTATCGAATAGATAGTATTATATTTTGGTTAATATAAGAATTCTGCGTAATTCTATCACGTTTGTTCAATTTATGTAGCTCCAATTTCAGATAGGGCATTGGACTAGGCGGCATCTTAAAGCGCATGAAATGTCGAGTAAAATGCACTATTAAACTTCTATGGTAGGGCAATCAGAGACCCGAATAGATCGCATTATATTGTGGTTAATATAAGAATTCTGCGTAATTCTATCACGTTTGTTCAATTTATGTAGCTCCAATTTCAGATAGGGCATTGGACTAGGCGGCATCTTAAAGCGCGTGAAATGACGAGTAAAATGCACTATTAAACTGCTAGGGTAGGGCAAACAGAGACCCGATTAGGTCATTTTATATTATGGTTAATTTAAGAATACAGCGAAATTCTATCACATTTGTTCAATTTACGTCGCTCCTATTTCAGACAGCGTATTGGGCTAAGCGGCACCTTAAAGCGCATGAAATGACGAGTAAAATGCACTATTAAACTTCTATGATAGGGCAATCTGAGACCCGAATAGATCGTATTATATTATGGTTAATATAAGAATTCAGCGAAATTCTTTCACATTTGTTCAATTCACGTCGCTCCTATTTCAGATAGCGTATTGGGCTAAGCGGCACCTTAAAGCGCATGAAATGACGAGTAAAATGCACTCCTAACCTTCTATGACAGGGCAATCAGAGACACGATTAGATCATCTTATATTATGGTTAATATATAAGAATTCAGCGAAATTCTATCACATTTGTTCAATTTACGTCGCTCCTATTTCAGATAGCGTATTGGGCTAAGCGGTACATTAAGGCGCTTGAAATGACGACTAAAACGCACTGTTAAGTTTCTATGATTGGGCAATCAGAGACCCGATTAGATCATTTTATATTATTGTTTATATAAGAATTCAACGTAATTTTATCACATTTGTTCAATTTATATCACTCCTATTTCAGATAGCGTATTGGGCTAGGCGACACCTTAAAGCGTATGAAATGACGAGTAAAATGCAATATTAAACTTCTATGATAGGGCAATCAGGGGCCCGAATT
>CAKAJE020000194.1:0-67253 GCA_916610135.2 Macropis europaea
AAATGACGAGTGACATGCACTATTCAACTTCTAGGGTAGGGCGAACAGAGACCCGATTAGATCATTTTACATTAAGGTTAATTTAAGTATTCAGCGAGATTCTATCACACTTGTTCAATTTGCGTCGCTTCTATTTCAGACAGCGTACTGGGCTAGGCGGCATCTTAAAGCGCGTGGAATGGCGAGTAAAATGCACTATTAACCTTCTATGATAGGGCAATCAGAGACTAGATTAGATCATTTTATACTTTGGTTAATATAAGAATTCAGCGGAATTCTATCACATTTGTTCAATTTACGTCGCTCCTATTTCATATAGCTTATTGGGCTTAGCGGCATCTCAAAGCGCATGAAATGACGAGTGAAATGCACTATTACACTTCTAGGGTAGGGCAAACAGAGACCCGATTAGACCATTTTATATTATGGTTAATTTAAGAATTCAGCAAAATTCTATCACATTTGTTCAATTTACGTCGCTCCTATTACAGATAACTCATTGTGCTTAGCGGCATCTCAAAGCGCATGAAGTGGCGAGTGAAATGCACCATTAAACTTCTAGGCTAGGGCGAACAGAGACCAGATTAGATCATTTTATATTTTGGTTAACATAAAAATTCTGCGAAATTCTATCACATTTGTTCAATTTACGTCGCTCCTATTTCGGATAGCTTATTGGGCTTAGCGGCATCTCAAAGCGCATAAAGTGACGAGTGAAATGCACTATTAAACTTCTAGGGTAGGGCAAAGAGAGACCCGATTAGATCATTTTATATTATGGTTAATTTAAGAATTCAGCAAAATTCTATCACATTTGTTCAGCTTACGTCGCTCCTATTTCAGATAGCGTATTGGGCTAGGCGGCACCTTAAAGCGCGTGGAATGACGAGTAAAATGCACTACTTAACTTCTCTGATAGGGCAATCAGAGACCCGATTAGATCATTTTATATTTTGTTTACTATAAGATTTCACTGAAATTCTATCACATTTGTTCAATTTACGTCGCTCCTATTTCAGATAGCGTATTGGGCTATGCGGCATCTCAAAGCGCATGAAATGGCGAGTAAAATGCACTATTAAACTTCTAGGGTAGGGCGAACAGAGACCCGATGAGATCATTTTATATTATGGTTAATATATGAATTCAGCGAAATTCTATCACATTTGTTGAATTTACGTCGCTCCTATTTCGGATAGCGTACTGGGCTAGGCGGCATCCTAAAGCGCGTGGAGTGGCGAGTAAAATGCACTATTAAACTTGTATGATAGGGCAATCAGAGACGCGATTAGATGATTTTATATTTTGTTTAATACAAGATTTCAGGGAAATTCTATCACATTTGTTCAATTCGTGTCGCTCCTATTTCAGATAGCGTATTGGGCTAAGGGCATCTCAAAGCGCATGAAATGGCGAGTAAAATGCACTATTAAACTCCTAGGGTAGGGCAGACAGAGACACGATTAGATCATTTTATATTATGGTTAATTTAAGAATTCAGCAAGATTCTATCACATTTGTTGAATTTACGTCGCTCCTATTTCAGATAGCGTACTGGGCTAGGCGGCATCTTAAAGCGCGTGGAATGGCGAGTAAAATGCACTGTTAAACTTCAATGATAGGGCAGTCGGAGACCAGATTAGATCATTTTATATTTTGTTTAATATAAGATTTCAGGGAAATCCTATCACATTTGTTCTATTTACGTCGCTCCTATTTCAGTTAGCGTATTGGGCTAACCAGCATCTCAAAGCGCATGAAATGGCGAATAAAATGGACTATTAAACTTCTAGGGTAGGGCAAACAGAGACCCGATTAGATCATTTTATATTACGGTTAATATAAGAATTCAGCGTAATTCTATCACATTTCTTCAAACTACGTCGCTCCTATTTCAGATAGCGTACTGGGCTGGCCGGTATCTCAATGCGCATGAAATGGCGAGTAAAATGCACTATTAAACTTGTAGGGTAGGGCAAACAGAGACCCGATTAGATCATTTTATATTATGGTTAATTTAAGAATTCAGCAAGATTCTATCACATTTGTTGGATTTACGTCGCTCCTATTTCAGATAGCGTACTGGGCTAGGCGGCATCCTAAAGCGCGTGGCGTGGCGAGTAAAATGCACTATGAATCTTCTATGATAGGGCAATCAGAGACCCGATTAGATCATTTTATATTTTGGTTAATATAAGAATTCAGTGAAATTCTATCACATTTGTTCAATTTACGTCGCTCCTATTTCAGATAGCGTATTGGGCTATGCGGCATCTTAAAGCGCGTGGAAGGGCGAGTAAAATGCACTACTAAACTTCTATGATAGAGCAATCAGAGACCCGATTAGATCATTTTATATTTTGTTTAATATAAGATTTCAGGAAAATAGTATCACATTTGTTCAATTTGCGTCGCTCCTTTTTCAGATAGCGTATTCGGCTAAGCGGCATCTCAAAGCGCATGAAGTGGCGAATAAAATGCACTATTAAACTTCTAGGCTAGGGCGAACAGAGACCCGATCAGATCATTTTACATTATGGTTAATAAAAGAATTCAGCGAAATTCTATCACATTTGTTCAACTTACGTCGCTCCTATTTCAGATAGCGTATTGGTTTAAGCGGCATCACAAACCGCATGAAATGGCGAGTGAAATGCACCATTAGACTTCTATGGTAGGGCGAACAGAGACCCGATTAGATCATTTTACATTAAGGTTAATATAAGGATTCACGGAAATTCTATCACATTTGTTCAATTTACGTCGCTCCTATTTCAGATAGCGTATTGGGCTATGCGGCATCCCAAAGCGCATGAAATGGCGAGTAAAATGCACTACTAAACTTCTATGGTAGGGCGAACAGAGACCCGATTAGATCATTTTACATTAAGGTTAATATAAGGACTCACGGAAATTCTATCACATTTGTTCAAATTACGTCGCTCCTATTTCAGACAGCGTATTGGGCTATGCGGCATCTGAAAGCGCATGAAATGGCGAGTAAAATGCACTATTAAACTTCTAGGGTAGGGCAAACAGAGACCCGATGAGATCATTTTATATTATGGTTAAATTAAGAATTCAGCGAAATTCTATCACATTTGTTCAATTTACGTCGCTCCTACTTCAGATAGCGTACTGGGCTAGGCGGCATATTAAAGCGCGTGGAATGGCGAGTAAAATGCACTATTTAACTTCTATGATAGGGCAATCAGAGACCCGATTAGATCATTTTATATTATGGTTAATTTAAGAATTCAGCGAAATTCTATCACATTCGTTCATTTTACGTCGCTCCTATTTCAGATAGCGTATTGGGCTAGGCGGCATCATAAAGCGCGTGGAATGGCGAGTAGAATGCACTATTAACCTTTCATGATAGGGCGATCAGAGACCCGACTAAATCATTTTATATTTTGTTTAATATCAGATTTCAGGGAAATTCTATCACATTTGTTCAATTTACGTCGCTCCTATTTCAGATAGCGTATTCGGCTAAGCGGCATCTCAAAGCGCATGCAATGGCGAATAAAATGCACTATTAAATTTCTAGGCTAAGGCGAGCAGAGACCCGATTAGATCATTTTACATTATGGTTAATAAAAGAATTCAGCGAAATTCTATCACATTTGTTCAACTTACGTCGCACCTATTTCAGATAGCGTATTGGGCTAAGCGTCATCTCAAAGCGCATGAAATGGCGAGTAAACTGCACTATTAAACTTCTAAGGTAGGGCAAACAGAGACCCGATTAGATCATTTTATATTATGGTTAATTTAAGAATTCAGCGAAATTCTATCATATTTGTTCAATTTACGTCGCTCCTATTTCAGATAGCGTATTGTGCTAAGCGGCATCTGAAAGCGCATGAAATGACGAGTGAAATGCACTATTATACTTCTAGGGTAGGGCGAACAGAGACCCGAAGAGATCATTTTACATTAATGTGAATATAAGAATGCAGCGTAATTCTGTCACATTTGTTCAACTTACGTCGCTCCTATTTCACATAGCGTATTGGGTTAAGCGTCATCTCAAAGCGCATGAAATGACGAGTAAAATGCACTATTAAAGTTCTAGGGAAGGGCAAACAGGGACCCGATTAGATCATTTTATATTATGGTTAATTTAAGAATTCAGCGAAATTCTATCACATTTGTTCAAGTTACGTCGCTCCTATTTCAGATAGCGTACTGGGCTAGGCGGCATCTTAAAGCGCGTGGAATGGCGAGTAAAATGCACTGCTAATCTTCTATGATAGGGCAATCAGAGACCCGATTAGATCATTTTATATTTTGTTTAATATAAGCTTTCAGGGAAATTCTATCACATTTGTTCAATTTACGTCGCTCCTATTTCAGATAGCGTATTGGGCTAAGCGGCAACTGAAAGCGCATGAAATGACGAGTGAAATGCACTATTAAACTTCTAGGCTAGGGCAAACAGAGACCCGATTAGATCATTTTACATTCTGGTTAATAAAATAATTCAGCGAAATTCTATCACATTTGTTCAACTTTCGTTGCTCCTATTTCAGATAGCGTATTGGGCTAGGCGGCATCTTAAAGCGCGTGGAATGGCGAGTAAAATGCACTATTAAACTTGTATGATAGGGCAATCAGAGACGCGATTAGATCATTTTATATTTTGTTTAATACAAGATTTCAGGGAAATTCTATCACATTTGTTCAATTCGTGTCGCTCATATTTCAGATAGCGTATTGGGCTAAGCGGCATTTCAAAGCGCATGAAATGGCGAGTAAAATGCACTATTGAACTCCTAGGGTAGGGCAAACAGAGACCCGATTAGATCATTTTATATTATGGTTAATTTAAGAATTCAGCAAGATTCTATCACATTTGTTGAATTCACGTCGGTCCTATTTCAGATAGCGTACTGGGCTAGGCGGCATCTTAAAGCGCGTGGAATGGCGAGTAAAATGCACTGTTAAACTTCAATGATAGGGCAGTCAGCGACCCGATTAGATCATTTTATATTTTGTTTAATATAAGATTTCAGGGAAATCCTATCACATTTGTTCTATTTACGTCGCTCCTATTTCAGTTAGCGTATTGGGCTAACCGGCATCTCAAAGCGCATGAAATGGCGAATAAAATGGACTATTAAACTTCTAGGGTAGGGCAAACAGAGACCCGATTAGGTCATTTTATATTACGGTTAATATAAGAATTAAGCGAAATTCTATCACATTTGTTCAATTTACGTCGCTCCTATTTCAGATAGCGTACTGGGCTAGGCGGCATATTAAAGCGCGTGGAATGGCGAGTAAAATGCACTATTTAACTTCTATGATAGGGCAATCAGAGACCCGATTAGATCATTTTATATTATGGTTAATTTAAGAATTCAGCGAAATTCTATCACATTTGTTCATTTTACGTCGCTCCTATTTCAGATAGCGTATTGGGCTAGGCGGCATCATAAAGCGCGTGGAATGGCGAGTAGAATGCACTATTAACCTTTCATGATAGGGCGATCAGAGACCCGACTAAATCATTTTATATTTTGTTTAATATAAGATTTCAGGGAAATTCTATCACATTTGTTCAATTTACGTCGCTCCTATTTCAGATAGCGTACTGGGCTAGGCGGCATCTTAAAGCGCGTGGAATGGCGAGTAAAATGCACTGCTAATCTTCTATGATAGGGCAATCAGAGACCCGATTAGATCATTTTATATTTTGTTTAATATAAGCTTTCAGGGAAATTCTATCACATTTGTTCAATTTACGTCGCTCCTATTTCAGATAGCGTATTGGGCTAAGCGGCAACTGAAAGCGCATGAAATGACGAGTGAAATGCACTATTAAACTTCTAGGCTAGGGCAAACAGAGACCCGATTAGATCATTTTACATTCTGGTTTATAAAATAATTCAGCGAAATTCTATCACATTTGTTCAACTTTCGTTGCTCCTATTTCAGATAGCGTATTGGGCTAGGCGGCATCTTAAAGCGCGTGGAATGGCGAGTAAAATGCACTATTAAACTTGTATGATAGGGCAATCAGAGACGCGATTAGATCATTTTATATTTTGTTTAATACAAGATTTCAGGGAAATTCTATCACATTTGTTCAATTCGTGTCGCTCATATTTCAGATAGCGTATTGGGCTAAGCGGCATTTCAAAGCGCATGAAATGGCGAATAAAATGGACTATTAAACTTCTAGGGTAGGGCAAACAGAGACCCGATTAGGTCATTTTATATTACGGTTAATATAAGAATTAAGCGAAATTCTATCACATTTGTTCAATTTACGTCGCTCCTATTTCAGATAGCGTACTGGGCTAGGCGGCATATTAAAGCGCGTGGAATGGCGAGTAAAATGCACTATTTAACTTCTATGATAGGGCAATCAGAGACCCGATTAGATCATTTTATATTATGGTTAATTTAAGAATTCAGCGAAATTCTATCACATTTGTTCATTTTACGTCGCTCCTATTTCAGATAGCGTATTGGGCTAGGCGGCATCATAAAGCGCGTGGAATGGCGAGTAGAATGCACTATTAACCTTTCATGATAGGGCGATCAGAGACCCGACTAAATCATTTTATATTTTGTTTAATATAAGATTTCAGGGAAATTCTATCACATTTGTTCAATTTACGTCGCTCCTATTTCAGATAGCGTATTCGGCTAAGCGGCATCTCAAAGCGCATGGAATGGCGAATAAAATGCACTATTAAACCTCTAGGCTAGGGCGAGCAGAGACCCGATTAGATCATTTTACATTATGGTTAATAAAAGAATTCAGCGAAATTCTATCACATTTGTTCAACTTACGTCGCTCCTATTACAGATAGCTTATTGGGCTTAGAGGCATCTCAAAGCGCATGAAATGACGAGTGAAATGCACTATTAAACTTCTAGGCTAGGGCAAACACAGACCCGATTAGATCATTTTATATTACGGTTAATATAAGAATTCAGCGTAATTCTATCACATTTCTTCAAATTACGTCGCTCCTATTTCAGATAGCGTACTGGGCTAGGCGGCATCTTAAAGCGGGTGGAATGGCGAGTAGAATGCACTATTAACCTTTTATGATAGGGCGATCAGAGACCCGACTAGATCATTTTATATTTTGTTTAATATAAGATGTCAGGGAAATTCTATCACATTTGTTCAATTTACGTCTCTCCTATTTCAGATAGCGTATTGGGCTAAGCGTCATCTCAAAGCGCATGAAATGGCGAGTAAACTGCACTATTAAACTTCTAAGGTAGGGCAAACAGAGACCCGATTAGATCATTTTATATTATGGTTAATTTAAGAATTCAGCGAAATTCTATCATATTTGTTCAATTTACGTCGCTCCTATTTCAGATAGCGTATTGTGCTAAGCGGCATCTGAAAGCGCATGAAATGACGAGTGAAATGCACTATTATACTTCTAGGGTAGGGCGAACAGAGACCCGAAGAGATCATTTTACATTAATGTGAATATAAGAATGCAGCGTAATTCTGTCACATTTGTTCAACTTACGTCGCTCCTATTTCACATAGCGTATTGGGTTAAGCGTCATCTCAAAGCGCATGAAATGACGAGTAAAATGCACTATTAAAGTTCTAGGGAAGGGCAAACAGGGACCCGATTAGATCATTTTATATTATGGTTAATTTAAGAATTCAGCGAAATTCTATCACATTTGTTCAAGTTACGTCGCTCCTATTTCAGATAGCGTACTGGGCTAGGCGGCATCTTAAAGCGCGTGGAATGGCGAGTAAAATGCACTGCTAATCTTCTATGATAGGGCAATCAGAGACCCGATTAGATCATTTTATATTTTGTTTAATATAAGCTTTCAGGGAAATTCTATCACATTTGTTCAATTTACGTCGCTCCTATTTCAGATAGCGTATTGGGCTAAGCGGCAACTGAAAGCGCATGAAATGACGAGTGAAATGCACTATTAAACTTCTAGGCTAGGGCAAACAGAGACCCGATTAGATCATTTTACATTCTGGTTAATAAAATAATTCAGCGAAATTCTATCACATTTGTTCAACTTTCGTTGCTCCTATTTCAGATAGCGTATTGGGCTAGGCGGCATCTTAAAGCGCGTGGAATGGCGAGTAAAATGCACTATTAAACTTGTATGATAGGGCAATCAGAGACGCGATTAGATCATTTTATATTTTGTTTAATACAAGATTTCAGGGAAATTCTATCACATTTGTTCAATTCGTGTCGCTCATATTTCAGATAGCGTATTGGGCTAAGCGGCATCTCAAAGCGCATGAAATGGCGAGTAAAATGCACTATTGAACTCCTAGGGTAGGGCAAACAGAGACCCGATTAGATCATTTTATATTATGGTTAATTTAAGAATTCAGCAAGATTCTATCACATTTGTTGAATTCACGTCGGTCCTATTTCAGATAGCGTACTGGGCTAGGCGGCATCTTAAAGCGCGTGGAATGGCGAGTAAAATGCACTGTTAAACTTCAATGATAGGGCAGTCAGCGACCCGATTAGATCATTTTATATTTTGTTTAATATAAGATTTCAGGGAAATCCTATCACATTTGTTCTATTTACGTCGCTCCTATTTCAGTTAGCGTATTGGGCTAACCGGCATCTCAAAGCGCATGAAATGGCGAATAAAATGGACTATTAAACTTCTAGGGTAGGGCAAACAGAGACCCGATTAGGTCATTTTATATTACGGTTAATATAAGAATTAAGCGAAATTCTATCACATTTGTTCAATTTACGTCGCTCCTATTTCAGATAGCGTACTGGGCTAGGCGGCATATTAAAGCGCGTGGAATGGCGAGTAAAATGCACTATTTAACTTCTATGATAGGGCAATCAGAGACCCGATTAGATCATTTTATATTATGGTTAATTTAAGAATTCAGCGAAATTCTATCACATTTGTTCATTTTACGTCGCTCCTATTTCAGATAGCGTATTGGGCTAGGCGGCATCATAAAGCGCGTGGAATGGCGAGTAGAATGCACTATTAACCTTTGATGATAGGGCGATCAGAGACCCGACTAAATCATTTTATATTTTGTTTAATATAAGATTTCAGGGAAATTCTATCACATTTGTTCAATTTACGTCGCTCCTATTTCAGATAGCGTATTCGGCTAAGCGGCATCTCAAAGCGCATGGAATGGCGAATAAAATGCACTATTAAACTTCTAGGCTAGGGCGAGCAGAGACCCGATTAGATCATTTTACATTATGGTTAATAAAAGAATTCAGCGAAATTCTATCACATTTGTTCAACTTACGTCGCTCCTATTACAGATAGCTTATTGGGCTTAGAGGCATCTCAAAGCGCATGAAATGACGAGTGAAATGCACTATTAAACTTCTAGGCTAGGGCAAACAGAGACCCGATTAGATCATTTTATATTACGGTTAATATAAGAATGCAGCGTGATTCTATCACATTTGTTCAATTTACGTCGCTCCTATTTCAGATAGCGTATTGGGCTAAGCGGCATCTCAAAGCGCATGAAATGGCGAGTAAAATGCACTATTGAACTCCTAGGGTAGGGCAAACAGAGACCCGATTAGATCATTTTATATTATGGTTAATTTAAGAATTCAGCAAGATTCTATCACATTTGTTGAATTTACGTCGCTCCTATTTCAGATAGCGTACTGGGCTAGGCGGCATCTTAAAGCGCGTGGAATGGCAAGTAAAATGCACTATTAAACTTCTATGATAGGGCAATCAGAGACCCGACTAGATCATTTTATATTTTGGTTAATATAAGAATTCAGCGAAATTCTATCACAATTGTTCTATTTACGTCGCTCCTATTTCAGTTAGCGTATTGGGCTAACCGGCATCTCAAAGCGCATGAAATGGCGAATAAAATGGACTATTAAACTTCTAGGGTAGGGCAAACAGAGACCCGATTAGGTCATTTTATATTACGGTTAATATAAGAATTCAGCGTAATTCTATCACATTTCTTCAAATTACGTCGCTCCTATTTCAGATAGCGTACTGGGCTAGGCGGCATCTTAAAGCGGGTGGAATGGCGAGTAGAATGCACTATTAACCTTTTATGATAGGGCGATCAGAGACCCGACTAGATCATTTTATATTTTGTTTAATATAAGATGTCAGGGAAATTCTATCACATTTGTTCAATTTACGTCGCTCCTATTTCAGATAGCGTATTCGGCTAAGCGGCATCTCAAAGCGCATGCAATGGCGAATAAAATGCACTATTAAATTTCTAGGCTAAGGCGAGCAGAGACCCGATTAGATCATTTTACATTATGGTTAATAAAAGAATTCAGCGAAATTCTATCACATTTGTTCAACTTACGTCGCACCTATTTCAGATAGCGTATTGGGCTAAGCGTCATCTCAAAGCGCATGAAATGGCGAGTAAACTGCACTATTAAACTTCTAAGGTAGGGCAAACAGAGACCCGATTAGATCATTTTATATTATGGTTAATTTAAGAATTCAGCGAAATTCTATCATATGTGTTCAATTTACGTCGCTCCTATTTCAGATAGCGTATTGTGCTAAGCGGCATCTGAAAGCGCATGAAATGACGAGTTACATGCACTATTATACTTCTAGGGTAGGGCGAACAGAGACCCGATTAGATCATTTTACATTAAGGTTAATATAAGTATTCAGCGAGATTCTATCACACTTGTTCAATTTGCGTCGCTTCTATTTCAGACAGCGTACTGGGCTAGGCGGCATCTTAAAGCGCGTGGAATGGCGAGTAAAATGCACTATTAACCTTCTATGATAGGGCAATCAGAGACTAGATTAGATCATTTTATACTTTGGTTAATATAAGAATTCAGCGAAATTCTATCACATTTGTTCAATTTACGTCGCTCCTATTTCAGATAGCGTATTGGGCTAAGCGGCATCTCAAAGCGCATGAAATGACGAGTGAAATGCACTATTCAACTTCTAGGGAAGGGCAAACAGGGACCCGATTAGATCATTTTATATTATGGTTAATTTAAGAATGCAGCGAAATTCTATCACATTTGTTCAATTTACGTCGCTCCTATTTCAGATAGCGTATTGGGCTACGCGGCATCTTAACGCGCTCGGAATGGCGAGTAAAATGCACTATTAAACTTCTATGCTAGGGCAATCACAGACCCGATTAGATCATTTTATATTTTGGTTAATATAAGAATTCAGTGAAATTCCATCACATTTGTTCAATTTACGTCGCTCCTATTTCAGATAGCGTATTCGGCAAAGCGGCATTCAAAGCGTATGAAATGGTGAATAAAATGCACTATTAAAGTTCTAGACTCGGGCGGACAGAGATCCGATTAGATCGTTTTACATTATGGTTAATAAAAGAATTCAGCGAAATTCTATCACATTTGTTCAACTTATATCGCTCCAATTTCAGATAGCGTATTAGGCTAAGCGGCATCTCAAAGCGCATGAAATGACGAGTAAAATGCACTATTAAAGTTCTAGGATAGGGCAAACAGAGACCCGATTAGATCATTTTATATTATGGTTAATTTAAGAATTGAGCGAAATTCTATCACATTCGTTCAATTTACGTCGCTCCTATTTCAGATAGCGTATTGGGCAAAGCGGCATCTCAAAGCGCATGAAATGACGAGTAAAATGCACTATTAAACTTCTAGGGTAGGGCAAGCAGAGACCCGATTAGATCATTTTATATTATGGTTAATTTAAGAATTCAGCAAAATTCTATCACATTTGTTCAACTTTCGTCGCTCCTATTTCAGATAGCGTATTGAGCTAAGCGGCATCTCGAAGCGCATGAAATGGCGAGTATAATGCACTATTAAACTTCTAGGATAAGGCAAACAGATACCCGATTAGATCATTTTATATTACGGTTAATATAAGAATGCAGCGTAATTCTATCACATTTGTTCAAGTTACGTCGCTCCTATTTCAGATAGCGTACTGGGCTAGGCGGCATCTTAAAGCGCGTGGAATGGCGAGTAAAATGCACTACTAATCTTCTATGATAGGGCAATCAGAGACCCGATTAGATCATTTTATATTTTGTTTAATATAAGCTTTCAGGGAAATTCTATCACATTTGTTCAATTTACGTCGCTCCTATTTCAGATAGCGTATTGGGCTAAGCGGCAACTGAAAGCGCATGAAATGACGAGTGAAATGCACTATTAAACTTCTAGGCTAGGGCGAACAGAGACCCGATTAGATCATTTTACATTCTGGTTTATAAAATAATTCAGCGAAATTCTATCACATTTGTTCAACTTTCGTTGCTCCTATTTCAGATAGCGTATTGGGCTAGGCGGCATCTTAAAGCGCGTGGAATGGCGAGTAAAATGCACTATTAAACTTGTATGATAGGGCAATCAGAGACCCGACTAGATCATTTTATATTTTGTTTAATATAAGATGTCAGGGAAATTCTATCACATTTGTTCAATTTACGTCGCTCCTATTTCAGATAGCGTATTCGGCTAAGCGGCATCTCAAAGCGCATGCAATGGCGAATAAAATGCACTATTAAATTTCTAGGCTAAGGCGAGCAGAGACCCGATTAGATCATTTTACATTATGGTTAATAAAAGAATTCAGCGAAATTCTATCACATTTGTTCAACTTACGTCGCACCTATTTCAGATAGCGTATTGGGCTAAGCGTCATCTCAAAGCGCATGAAATGGCGAGTAAACTGCACTATTAAACTTCTAAGGTAGGGCAAACAGAGACCCGATTAGATCATTTTATATTATGGTTAATTTAAGAATTCAGCGAAATTCTATCGTATTTGTTCAATTTACGTCGCTCCTATTTCAGATAGCGTATTGTGCTAAGCGGCATCTGAAAGCGCATGAAATGGCGAGTAAAATGCACTACTAAACTTCTATGATAGGGCAATCAGAGACCCGATTAGATAATTTTATATTATGGTTAATTTAAGAATTCAGCGAAATTCGATCACATTTGTTCAATTTACGTCGCTCCTATTTCAGATAGCGTACTGGGCTAAGCGGCATCTCAAAGCGCATGAAATGGCGAGTATAATGCACTATTAAACTTCTAGGATAAGGCAAACAGAGACCCGATTAGATCATTTTATAATACGGTTAATATAAGAATGCAGCGAAATTCTAACACATTTGTTCAACTTTCGTCGCTCCTATTTCAGATAGCTTACAGGGCTAGGCGGCATCTTAAAGCGCGTGGAATGGTGAGTAAAATGCACTACTAATCTTCTATGACAGGGCAATCAGAGACCCGATTAGATCATTTTACATTATGGTTAATAAAAGAATTAAGCGAAATTCTATCACATTTGTTCAATTTACGTCGCTCCTATTTCAGATAGCGTACTGGGCTAGGCGGCATATTAAAGCGCGTGGAATGTCGAGTAAAATGCACTATTTAACTTCTATGATAGGGCAATCAGAGACCCGATTAGATCATTTTATATTATGGTTAATTTAAGAATTCAGCGAAATTCTATCACATTTGTTCAATTTACGTCGCTCCTATTTCAGATAGCGTATTGGGCTAGGCGGCATCTTAAAGCGCGTGGAATGGCGAGTAGAATGCACTATTAACCTTTTATGATAGGGCGATCAGAGACCCGACTAAATCATTTTATATTTTGTTTAATATAAGATTTCAGGGAAATTCTATCACATTTGTTCAATTTACGTCGCTCCATTTCAGATAGCGTACTGGGCTAAGCGGCATCTCAAAGCGCATGAAATGGCGAGTATAATGCACTATTAAACTTCTAGGATAAGGCAAACAGAGACCCGATTAGATCATTTTATAATACGGTTAATATAAGAATGCAGCGAAATTCTATCACATTTGTTCAACTTTCGTCGCTCCTATTTCAGATAGCCTACAGGGCTAGGCGGCTTCTTAAAGCGCGTGGAATGGCGAGTAAAATGAACTACTAAACTTCTATGATAGGGCAATCAGAGACCCGATTAGATCATTTTACATTATGGTTAATAAAAGAATTAAGCGAAATTCTATCACATTTGTTCAACTTACGTCGCTCCTATTTCAGATAGCGTATTGGGTTAAGCGGCATCTCAAAGCGCATGAAATGGCGAGTAAAATGCACTGTTAAATTTCTAGGGTAGGGCAACCAGAGACCCGGTTAGATAATTTTATATTATGGTTAATTTAAGAATTCTGCAAAATCCTATCACATTTCCTCAATTTACGTCGTTCCAATTTCAGTTAGCGTACTGGGCTGGGCGGCATCTTAAAGCGCGAGGAATGGCGAGTAAAATGCACTGTTAAACTTCTAGGGTAGGGCAAACAGAGACCCGATTAGATCAGTTTATATTATGGTTAATTTAAGAATTCAGCAAAATTCTATCACATTTGTTCAATTTACGTCGTTCCTATTCCAGATAGCGTACTGGGCTAGGCGGCATCTTAAAGCGCGTGGAATGGCGAGTGAAATGCACTATTAAACTTCTATGATAGGGCAATCAGAGACCCGATTAGATCATTTTATATTTTGGTTAATACAAGGATTCAGCGAAATTCTATCACATTTGTTCAATTTACGTCGCTCCTATTTCATATAGCTAATTGGGCCATGCGGCATCTCAAAGCGCATGCAATTACGAGTGAAATGCACTATTAAACTTCTAGGGTAGGGCGAACAGAGACCCGATTAGATCATTTTACATTAAGGGTAACATAAGAATTCAGCGAAATTCTATCACATTTGTTCTATTTACGTCGCTCCTATTTCAGTTAGCGTATTGGGCTAACCGGCATCTCAAAGCGCATGAAATGGCGAATAAAATGGACTATTAAACTTCTAGGGTAGGGCAAACAGAGACCCGATTAGGTCATTTTATATTACGGTTAATATAAGAATTAAGCGAAATTCTATCACATTTGTTCAATTTACGTCGCTCCTATTTCAGATAGCGTACTGGGCTAGGCGGCATATTAAAGCGCGTGGAATGGCAAGTAAAATGCACTATTTAACTTCTATGATAGGGCAATCAGAGACCCGATTAGATCATTTTATATTATGGTTAATTTAAGAATTCAGCGAAATTCTATCACATTTGTTCATTTTACGTCGCTCCTATTTCAGATAGCGTATTGGGCTAGGCGGCATCATAAAGCGCGTGGAATGGCGAGTAGAATGCACTATTAACCTTTCATGATAGGGCGATCAGAGACCCGACTAAATCATTTTATATTTTGTTTAATATAAGATTTCAGGGAAATTCTATCACATTTGTTCAATTTACGTCGCTCCTATTTCAGATAGCGTATTCGGCTAAGCGGCATCTCAAAGCGCATGGAATGGCGAATAAAATGCACTATTAAACTTCTAGGCTAGGGCGAGCAGAGACCCGATTAGATCATTTTACATTATGGTTAATAAAAGAATTCAGCGAAATTCTATCACATTTGTTCAACTTACGTCGCTCCTATTACAGATAGCTTATTGGGCTTAGAGGCATCTCAAAGCGCATGAAATGACGAGTGAAATGCACTATTAAACTTCTAGGCTAGGGCAAACAGAGACCCGATTAGATCATTTTATATTACGGTTAATATAAGAATGCAGCGTGATTCTATCACATTTGTTCAATTTACGTCGCTCCTATTTCAGATAACGTATTGGGCTAAGCGGCATCTCAAAGCGCATGAAATGGCGAGTAAAATGCACTATTGAACTCCTAGGGTAGGGCAAACAGAGACCCGATTAGATCATTTTATATTATGGTTAATTTAAGAATTCAGCAAGATTCTATCACATTTGTTGAATTTACGTC
Source organism: Macropis europaea (assembly GCA_916610135.2). Classification (NCBI taxonomy): domain Eukaryota; kingdom Metazoa; phylum Arthropoda; class Insecta; order Hymenoptera; family Melittidae; genus Macropis; species Macropis europaea. Next base: position 15,788 of record CAKAJE020000194.1, read on the forward strand.
GCTCCTATTTCAGTTAGCGTATTGGGCTAACCGGCATCTCAAAGCGCATGAAATGGCGAATAAAATGGACTATTAAACTTCTAGGGTAGGGCAAACAGAGACCCGATTAGGTCATTTTATATTACGGTTAATATAAGAATTCAGCGTAATTCTATCACATTTCTTCAAATTACGTCGCTCCTATTTCAGATAGCGTACTGGGCTAGGCGGCATCTTAAAGCGGGTGGAATGGCGAGTAGAATGCACTATTAACCTTTTATGATAGGGCGATCAGAGACCCGACTAGATCATTTTATATTTTGTTTAATATAAGATGTCAGGGAAATTCTATCACATTTGTTCAATTTACGTCGCTCCTATTTCAGATAGCGTATTCGGCTAAGCGGCATCTCAAAGCGCATGCAATGGCGAATAAAATGCACTATTAAATTTCTAGGCTAAGGCGAGCAGAGACCCGATTAGATCATTTTACATTATGGTTAATAAAAGAATTCAGCGAAATTCTATCACATTTGTTCAACTTACGTCGCACCTATTTCAGATAGCGTATTGGGCTAAGCGTCATCTCAAAGCGCATGAAATGGCCAGTAAACTGCACTATTAAACTTCTAAGGTAGGGCAAACAGAGACCCGATTAGATCATTTTATATTATGGTTAATTTAAGAATTCAGCGAAATTCTATCATATGTGTTCAATTTACGTCGCTCCTATTTCAGATAGCGTATTGTGCTAAGCGGCATCTGAAAGCGCATGAAATGACGAGTTACATGCACTATTATACTTCTAGGGTAGGGCGAACAGAGACCCGATTAGATCATTTTACATTAAGGTTAATATAAGTATTCAGCGAGATTCTATCACACTTGTTCAATTTGCGTCGCTTCTATTTCAGACAGCGTACTGGGCTAGGCGGCATCTTAAAGCGCGTGGAATGGCGAGTAAAATGCACTATTAACCTTCTATGATAGGGCAATCAGAGACTAGATTAGATCATTTTATACTTTGGTTAATATAAGAATTCAGCGAAATTCTATCACATTTGTTCAATTTACGTCGCTCCTATTTCAGATAGCGTATTGGGCTAAGCGGCATCTCAAAGCGCATGAAATGACGAGTGAAATGCACTATTCAACTTCTAGGGAAGGGCAAACAGGGACCCGATTAGATCATTTTATATTATGGTTAATTTAAGAATGCAGCGAAATTCTATCACATTTGTTCAATTTACGTCGTTCCTATTTCAGATAGCGTATTGTGCTAAGCGGCATCTCAAAGTGCATGAAATGGCAAGTAAAATGCACTATTAAACTTCTAGGGTAGGGCAACCAGTGACCCGATTAGATCATTTTATATTATAGTTAATTTAAGAATTCAGCGAAATTCTATCACATTTGTTCAATTTACGTCGCTCCTATTTCAGATAGCGTATTGGGCTACGCGGCATCTTAACGCGCTCGGAATGGCGAGTAAAATGCACTATTAAACTTCTATGCTAGGGCAATCAGAGACCCGATTAGATCATTTTATATTTTGGTTAATATAAGAATTCAGTGAAATTCTATCACATTTGTTCAATTTACGTCGCTCCTATTTCAGATAGCGTATTCGGCAAAGCGGCATTCAAAGCGTATGAAATGGTGAATAAAATGCACTATTAAAGTTCTAGACTCGGGCGGACAGAGATCCGATTAGATCGTTTTACATTATGGTTAATAAAAGAATTCAGCGAAATTCTATCACATTTGTTCAACTTATATCGCTCCAATTTCAGATAGCGTATTAGGCTAAGCGGCATCTCAAAGCGCATGAAATGACGAGTAAAATGCACTATTAAAGTTCTAGGATAGGGCAAACAGAGACCCGATTAGATCATTTTATATTATGGTTAATTTAAGAATTGAGCGAAATTCTATCACATTCGTTCAATTTACGTCGCTCCTATTTCAGATAGCGTATTGGGCAAAGCGGCATCTCAAAGCGCATGAAATGACGAGTAAAATGCACTATTAAACTTCTAGGGTAGGGCAAGCAGAGACCCGATTAGATCATTTTATATTATGGTTAATTTAAGAATTCAGCAAAATTCTATCACATTTGTTCAACTTTCGTCGCTCCTATTTCAGATAGCGTATTGAGCTAAGCGGCATCTCGAAGCGCATGAAATGGCGAGTATAATGCACTATTAAACTTCTAGGATAAGGCAAACAGATACCCGATTAGATCATTTTATATTACGGTTAATATAAGAATGCAGCGTAATTCTATCACATTTGTTCAAGTTACGTCGCTCCTATTTCAGATAGCGTACTGGGCTAGGCGGCATCTTAAAGCGCGTGGAATGGCGAGTAAAATGCACTGCTAATCTTCTATGATAGGGCAATCAGAGACCCGATTAGATCATTTTATATTTTGTTTAATATAAGCTTTCAGGGAAATTCTATCACATTTGTTCAATTTACGTCGCTCCTATTTCAGATAGCGTATTGGGCTAAGCGGCAACTGAAAGCGCATGAAATGACGAGTGAAATGCACTATTAAACTTCTAGGCTAGGGCGAACAGAGACCCGATTAGATCATTTTACATTCTGGTTTATAAAATAATTCAGCGAAATTCTATCACATTTGTTCAACTTTCGTTGCTCCTATTTCAGATAGCGTATTGGGCTAGGCGGCATCTTAAAGCGCGTGGAATGGCGAGTAAAATGCACTATTAAACTTGTATGATAGGGCAATCAGAGACGCGATTAGATCATTTTATATTTTGTTTAATACAAGATTTCAGGGAAATTCTATCACATTTGTTCAATTCGTGTCGCTCATATTTCAGATAGCGTATTGGGCTAAGCGGCATCTCAAAGCGCGTGGAATGGCGAGTAAAATGCACTATTAAACTTGTATGATAGGGCAATCAGAGACCCGACTAGATCATTTTATATTTTGTTTAATATAAGATGTCAGGGAAATTCTATCACATTTGTTCAATTTACGTCGCTCCTATTTCAGATAGCGTATTCGGCTAAGCGGCATCTCAAAGCGCATGCAATGGCGAATAAAATGCACTATTAAATTTCTAGGCTAAGGCGAGCAGAGACCCGATTAGATCATTTTACATTATGGTTAATAAAAGAATTCAGCGAAATTCTATCACATTTGTTCAATTTACGTCGCTCCTATTTCAGATAGCGTACTGGGCTAGGCGGCATATTAAAGCGCGTGGAATGGCGAGTAAAATGCACTATTTAACTTCTATGATAGGGCAATCAGAGACCCGATTAGATCATTTTATATTATGGTTAATTTAAGAATTCAGCGAAATTCTATCACATTTGTTCATTTTACGTCGCTCCTATTTCAGATAGCGTATTGGGCTAGGCGGCATCATAAAGCGCGTGGAATGGCGAGTAGAATGCACTATTAACCTTTCATGATAGGGCGATCAGAGACCCGACTAAATCATTTTATATTTTGTTTAATATAAGATTTCAGGGAAATTCTATCACATTTGTTCAATTTACGTCGCTCCTATTTCAGATAGCGTATTCGGCTAAGCGGCATCTCAAAGCGCATGAAATGGCGAGTATAATGCACTATTAAACTTCTAGGATAAGGCAAACAGAGACCCGATTAGATCATTTTATAATACGGTTAATATAAGAATGCAGCGAAATTCTATCACATTTGTTCAACTTTCGTCGCTCCTATTTCAGATAGCCTACAGGGCTAGGCGGCATCTTAAAGCGCGTGGAATGGCGAGTAAAATGCACTACTAAACTTCTATGATAGGGCAATCAGAGACCCGATTAGATAATTTTATATTATGGTTAATTTAAGAATTCAGCAAAATTCTATCACATTTGTTCAATTTACGTCGTTCCTATTCCAGATAGCGTACTGGGCTAGGCGGCATCTTAAAGCGCGTGGAATGGCGAGTGAAATGCACTATTAAACTTCTATGATAGGGCAATCAGAGACCCGATTAGATCATTTTATATTTTGGTTAATACAAGGATTCAGCGAAATTCTATCACATTTGTTCAATTTACGTCGCTCCTATTTCATATAGCTAATTGGGCCATGCGGCATCTCAAAGCGCATGCAATTACGAGTGAAATGCACTATTAAACTTCTAGGGTAGGGCGAACAGAGACCCGATTAGATCATTTTACATTAAGGGTAACATAAGAATTCAGCGAAATTCTATCACATTTGTTCAATTTACGTCTTTGATATTTCAGATAGCGTACTGGGCTAAGCGGCATCTCAAAGCGCATGAAATGGCGAGTATAATGCACTATTAAACTTCTAGGATAAGGCAAACAGAGACCCGATTAGATCATTTTATATTACGGTTAATATAAGAATGCAGCGTAATTCTATCACATTTGTTCAACTTATATCGCTCCAATTTCAGATAGCGTATTAGGCTAAGCGGCATCTCAACGCGCATGAAATGACGAGTAAAATGCACTATTAAAGTTCTAGGGTAGGGCAAGCAGAGACCCGATTAGATCATTTTATATTATGGTTAATTTAAGAATTCAGCATAATTCTATCACATTCGTTCAATTCAGGTCGCTCCTATTTCAGATAGCGTATTGGGCTAGGCGGCATCTTAAAGCGCGTGGAATGGCGAGTAGAATACACTATTAACCTTTTATGATAGGGCGATCAGAGACCCGATTAGATCATTTTATATTTTGTTTAATATAAGATGTCAGGGAATTCTATCACATTTGTTCAATTTACGTCGCTCCTATTTCAGATAGCGTATTCGGCTAAGCGGCATCTCAAAGCGCATGCAATGGCGAATAAAATGCACTATTAAATTTCTAGGCTAAGGCGAGCAGAGACCCGATTAGATCATTTTACATTATGGTTAATAAAAGAATTCAGCGAAATTCTATCACATTTGTTCAACTTACGTCGCACCTATTTCAGATAGCGTATTGGGCTAAACGTCATCTCAAAGCGCATGAAATGGCGAGTAAACTGCACTATTAAACTTCTAAGGTAGGGCAAACAGAGACCCGATTAGATCATTTTATATTATGGTTAATTTAAGAATTCAGCGAAATTCGATCACATTTGTTCAATTTACGTCGCTCCTATTTCAGATAGCGTACTGGGCTAAGCGGCATCTCAAAGCGCATGAAATGGCGAGTATAATGCACTATTAAACTTCTAGGATAAGGCAAACAGAGACCCGATTAGATCATTTTATAATACGGTTAATATAAGAATGCAGCGAAATTCTATCACATTTGTTCAACTTTCGTCGCTCCTATTTCAGATAGCCTACAGGGCTAGGCGGCTTCTTAAAGCGCGTGGAATGGCGAGTAAAATGAACTACTAAACTTCTATGATAGGGCAATCAGAGACCCGATTAGATCATTTTACATTATGGTTAATAAAAGAATTAAGCGAAATTCTATCACATTTGTTCAACTTACGTCGCTCCTATTTCAGATAGCGTATTGGGTTAAGCGGCATCTCAAAGCGCATGAAATGGCGAGTAAAATGCACTGTTAAATTTCTAGGGTAGGGCAACCAGAGACCCGATTAGATAATTTTATATTATGGTTAATTTAAGAATTCTGCAAAATCCTATCACATTTCTTCAATTTACGTCGTTCCTATTTCAGTTAGCGTACTGGGCTGGGCGGCATCTTAAAGCGCGTGGAATGGCGAGTAAAATGCACTGTTAAACTTCTAGGGTAGGGCAAACAGAGACCCGATTAGATCAGTTTATATTATGGTTAATTTAAGAATTCAGCAAAATTCTATCACATTTGTTCAATTTACGTCGTTCCTGTTCCAGATAGCGTACTGGGCTAGGCGGCATCTTAAAGCGCGTGGAATGGCGAGTGAAATGCACTATTAAACTTCTATGATAGGGCAATCAGAGACCCGATTAGATCATTTTATATTTTGGTTAATACAAGGATTCAGCGAAATTCTATCACATTTGTTCAATTTACGTCGCTCCTATTTCATATAGCTAATTGGGCCATGCGGCATCTCAAAGCGCATGCAATTACGAGTGAAATGCACTATTAAACTTCTAGGGTAGGGCGAACAGAGACCCGATTAGATCATTTTACATTAAGGGTAACATAAGAATTCAGCGAAATTCTATCACATTTGTTCAATTTACGTCTTTGATATATCAGATAGCGTACTGGGCTAAGCGGCATATCAAAGCGCATGAAATGGCGAGTATAATGCACTATTAAACTTCTAGGATAAGGCAAACAGAGACCCGATTAGATCATTTTATATTACGGTTAATATAAGAATGCAGCGTAATTCTATCACATTTGTTCAACTTATATCGCTCCAATTTCAGATAGCGTATTAGGCTAAGCGGCATCTCAACGCGCATGAAATGACGAGTAAAATGCACTATTAAAGTTCTAGGGTAGGGCAAGCAGAGACCCGATTAGATCATTTTATATTATGGTTAATTTAAGAATTCAGCATAATTCTATCACATTCGTTCAATTTAGGTCGCTCCTATTTCAGATAGCGTATTGGGCTAGGCGGCATCTTAAAGCGCGTGGAATGGCGAGTAGAATACACTATTAACCTTTTATGATAGGGCGATCAGAGACCCGATTAGATCATTTTATATTTTGTTTAATATAAGATTTCAGAGAAATTCTATCACATTTGTTCAATTTACGTCGCTCCTATTTCAGATAGCGTATTCGGCTATGCGGCATCTCAAAGCGCATGAAATGGCGAGTATAATGCACTATTAAACTTCTAGGATAAGGCAAACAGAGACCCGATTAGATCATTTTATATTACGGTTAATATAAGAATGCAGCGTAATTCTATTACATTTGTTCAACTTTTGTCGCTTCTATTTCAGATAGCCTACAGGGCTAGGCGGCTTCTTAAAGCGCGTGGAATGGCGAGTAAAATGCACTACTAAACTTCTATGATAGGGCAATCAGAGACCCGATTAGATCATTTTACATTATGGTTAATAAAAGAATTAAGCGAAATTCTATCACATTTGTTCAACTTACGTCGCTCCTATTTCAGATAGCGTATTGGGCTAAGCGGCAACTCAAAGCGCATGAAATGGCGAGTAAAATGCACTGTTAAATTTCTAGGGTAGGGAAACCAGAGACCCGATTAGATCATTTTATATTATGGTTAATTTAAGAATTCTGCAAAATCCTATCACATTTGTTCAATTTACGTCGTTCCTATTTCAGATAGCGTACTGGGCTAGGCGGCATCTTAAAGCGCGTGGAATGGCGAGTGAAATGCACTATTAAACTTCTATGATAAGGCAATCAGAGACCCGATTAGAACATTTTATATTTTGGTTAATACAAGAATTCAGCGAAATTCTATCACATTTGTTCAATTTACGTCGCTCCTATTTCAGATAGCTAATTGGGCTATGCGGCATCTCAAAGCGCATGCAATTACGAGTGACATGCACTATTAAACTTCTAGGGTAGGGCGAACAGAGACCCGATTAGATCATTTTACATTAAGGTTAATATAAGAATTCAGGGAAATTCTATCACATTTTTCAATTTACGTGACTCCTATTTCAGATAGCGTATTGTGCTATGCGGCTTCTCAAAGCGCATGAAATGGCGAGTAAAATGCACTATTAAACTTCTAGGGTAGCGCAAACAGAGACCCGATTATATCATTTTATATTATGGTTAATTTAAGAATTCAGCAAAATTCTATCACATTTGTTCAATTTACGTCGTTCCTATTTCAGATAGCGTATTGGGCTAAGCGGCATCTGAAAGCGCATGGAATGACGAGTGAAAGGCACTATTAAACTTCTAGGGTAGGGTGAACAGAGAACCGATTAGATCATTTTACATTAAGGTTAATATAAGAATTCAGGGAAATTCTATCACATTTGTTCAGTTTACGTCGTTCCTATTTCAGATAGCGTATTGGGCTAAGCGGCATCTCAAAGCGCATGAAATGGCGAGTAAAATGCACGATTAAACTTCTAGGCTAGGGCGAACAGAGACCCGATTAGATCATTTTACATTTTGTTTAATATAAGATTTCAGGGAAATTCTATCACATTTGTTCAATTTACGTCGCTCCTATTTCAGATAGCTTATTGGGCAAAGCGGCATCTCAAAGCGCCTGAAATGATGAGTGAAATGCACTGTTAAACTTCTATGATAGGGCAATCAGAGACCCGACTAGATCATTTTATATTATGGTTAATTTAAGAATTCAGCGAAACTCTATCACATTTGTTCAACTTACGTCGCTCCTATTTCAGATAGCGTATTGGGCTAAGCGGCATCTCAAAGCGCATGAAATGGCGAGAAAAATGCACTGTTAAATTTCTAGGGTAGGGCAACCAGAGACCCGATTAGATCATTTTATATTATGGTTAATTTAAGAATTCTGCAAAATCCTATCACATTTGTTCAATTTACGTCGTTCCTATTTCAGATAGCGTACTGGGCTAGGCGGCATCTTAAAGCGCGTGGAATGGCGAGTGAAATGCACTATTAAACTTCTATGATAGGGCAATCAGCGACCCGATTAGATCATTTTATATTTTGGTTAATACAAGAATTCAGCGAAATTCTATCACATTTGTTCAATTTACGTCGCTCCTATTTCATATAGCTAATTGGGCTATGCGGCACCTCAAAGCGCATGCAATTACGAGTGAAATGCACTCTTAAACTTCTAGGGTAGGGCGAACAGAGACCCGATTAGATCATTTTACATTAAGGGTAATATAAGAATTCAGCGAAATTCTATCACATTTGTTCAATTTACGTCTTTGATATTTCAGATAGCGTATTGGGCTAAGCGCATCTGAAAGCGCATGAAATGGCGAGTAAAACGCACTATTAAACTTCTAGGGTAGGGCAAACAGAGACCCGAGTAGATCACTTTATATTATGGTTAATTTAAGAAGTCAGCAAAATTCTATCACATTTGTTCAATTTACGTCGCTCCTATTTCAGATAGCGTATTGGGCTAAGCGGCATCTCAAAGCACATCAAATGTCGAGTGAAATGCACTATTAGACTTCTATGGTAGGGCGAACAGAGACCCGATTAGATCATTTTACATTCAGGTTAATATAAGAATTCAGGGAAATTATATCACATTTTTCAATTTACGTGACTCCTATTTCAGTTAGCGTATTGTGCTATGCGGCTTCTCAAAGCGCATGAAATGGCGAGTAAAATGCACTATTAAACTTCTAGGGTAGGGCAAACAGAGACCCGATTATATCATTTTATATTATGGTTAATTTAAGAATTCAGCGTAATTCTATCACATTTGTTCAAGTTACGTCGCTCCTATTTCAGATAGCGTACTGGGCTATGCGGCATCTTAAAGCGCGTGGAATGGCGAGTAAAATGCACTATTAAACTTCTATGATAGGGCAATCAGAGACCCGATAAGATCAATTTATATTTTGGTTAATATAAGAATTCAGGTAAATTCTATCACATTTTTCAATTTACGTTGCTCCTATTTCAGATAGCGTATTGGGCTAAGCGGCATCTCAAAGCGCATGAAATGGCGAGTAAAATGCACGATTAAACTTCTAGGCTGGGGCGAACAGAGACCCGATTAGATCATTGTACATTTTGTTTAATATAAGATTTCAGGGAAATTCTATCACATTTGTTCAATTTACGTCGCTCCTATTTCAGATAGCTTATTGGGCAAAGCGGCATCTCAAAGCGCATGAAATGGCGAGTAAAATGCACTATTAAACTTCTAGGGTAGGGCAAACAGAGACCCGATTAGATCATTTTATGTTATGGTTAATTTAAGGATTCAGCAAAATTCTATCACACTTGTTGAATTTACGTCGCTCCTATTTCAGATAGCGCACTGGGCAAAGCGGCATCTCAAAGCGCACGAAATGACGAGTGAAAGGCACTATTAAACTTCTAGGGTAGGGCGAACAGAGAACCGATTAGATCATTTTACATTAAGATTAATATAAGAATTCAGGGAAATTCTATCACATTTGTTCAATTTACGTCGTTCCTATTTCAGATAGCGTATTGGGCTAAGCGGCATCTCAAAGCGCATGAAATGGCGAGTTAAATTCACTATTAAACTTCTAGGGTAGGGCAAGCAGAGACCCGATTAGATCATTTTATATTATGGTTAATTTAAGAATTCAGGGAAAGTCTATCACATTTGTTCAGTTTACGTCGTTCCTATTTCAGATAGCGTATTGGGCTAAGCGGCATCTCAAAGCGCATGAAATGGCGAGTAAAATGCACTATTAAACTTCTAGGCTAGGGCGAACAGTGACCCGATTAGATCATTTTACATTTTGTTTAATATAAGATTTCAGGGAAATTCTATCACATTTGTTCAATTTACGTCGCTCCTATTTCAGATAGCTTATTGGGCAAAGCGGCATCGCAAAGCGCATGAAATGGCGAGTAAAATGCACTATTAAACTTCTAGGGTAGGGCAAACAGAGACCCGATTAGATCATTTTATGTTATGGTTAATTTAAGAATTCAGCAAAATTCTATCACATTTGTTCAATTTACGTCGCTCCTATTTCAGATAGCGTACTGGGCTAGGCGGTAACTTAAAGCGCGTGGAATGGCGAGTAATATGCACTATTAAACTTCTATGATAGGGCAATCAGTGACCCGGTTAGATCATTTTATATTATAGTTAATTTAAGAATTCAGCGAAATTTTATCACATTTGTTCAATTTACGTCGTTCCTATTTCAGATAGCGTATTGGGCTAAGCGGCATCTCAAAGCGCATGAAATGGCGAGTAAAATTCACTATTAAACATCTAGGGTAGGGCAAGCAGAGACCCGATTAGATCATTTTATATTATGGTTAATTTAAGAATTCAGGGAAAGTCTATCACATTTGTTCAGTTTACGTCGTTCCTATTTCAGATAGCGTATTGGGCTAAGCGGCATCTCAAAGCGCATGAAATGGCGAGAAAAATTCACTATTAAACTTCTAGGGTAGGGCAAGCAGAGACCCGATTAGATCATTTTATATTATGGTTAATTTAAGAATTCAGGGAAAGTCTATCACATTTGTTCAGGTTACGTCGTTCCTATTTCAGATAGCGTATTGGGCTAAGCGGCATCTCAAAGCGCATGAAATGGCGAGTAAAATGCACGATTAAACTTCTAGGCTAGGGCGAACAGTGACCCGATTAGATCATTTTACATTTTGTTTAATATAAGATTTCAGGGAAATTCTATCACATTTGTTCAATTTACGTCGCTCCTATTTCAGATAGCTTATTGGGCAAAGCGGCATCGCAAAGCGCATGAAATGGCGAGTAAAATGCACTATTAAACTTCTAGGGTAGGGCAAACAGAGACCCGATTAGATCATTTTATGTTATGGTTAATTTAAGGATACAGCAAAATTCTATCACATTTGTTCAATTTACGTCGCTCCTATTTGAGATAGCGCACTGGGCTAAGCGGCATCTCAAAGCGCATGAAATGACGAGTGAAAGGCACTATTAAACTTCTAGGGTAGGGCGAACAGAGAACCGATTAGATCATTTTACATTAAGATTAATATAAGAATTCAGGGAAATTCTATCACATTTGTTCAATTTACGTCGTTCCTATTTCAGATAGCGTATTGGGCTAAGCGGCATCTCAAAGCGCATGAAATGGCGAGTAAAATGCACTATTAAACTTCTAGGGTAGGGCAAGCAGAGACCCGATTAGATCATTTTATATTATGGTTAATTTAAGAATTCAGGGAAATTCTATCACATTTGTTCAGTTTACGTCGTTCCTATTTCAGATAGCGTATTGTGCTAAGCGGCATCTCAAAGCGCATGAAATGGCGAGTAAAATGCACTATTAAACTTCCAGGGTAGGGCAAACAGAGACCCGATTAGATCATTTTATGTTATGGTTAATTTAAGAATTCAGCAAAATTCTATCACATTTGTTCAATTTACGTCGCTCCTATTTCAGATAGCGTACTGGGCTAGGCGGTAACTTAAAGCGCGTGGAATGGCGAGTAATATGCACTATTAAACTTCTATGATAGGGCAATCAGTGACCCGGTTAGATCATTTTATATTATAGTTAATTTAAGAATTCAGCGAAATTTTATCACATTTGTTCAATTTACGTCGATCCTATTTCAGATAGCGTATTGGGCTAAGCGGCATCTGAAAGCGCATGAAATGGCGAGTAAAATGCACTATTAAACTTCTAGGGTAGGGCAAACAGAGACCCGATTAGATCATTTTATGTTATGGTTAATTTAAGGATTCAGCAAAATTCTATCACATTTGTTCAATTTACGTCGCTCCTATTTGAGATAGCGCACTGGGCAAAGCGGCATCTCAAAGCGCATGAAATGACGAGTGAAAGGCACTATTAAACTTCTAGGGTAGGGCGAACAGAGAACCGATTAGATCATTTTACATTAAGATTAATATAAGAATTCAGGGAAATTCTATCACATTTGTTCAATTTACGTCGTTCCTATTTCAGATAGCGTATTGGGCTAAGCGGCATCTCAAAGCGCATGAAATGGCGAGTAAAATTCACTATTAAACATCTAGGGTAGGGCAAGCAGAGACCCGATTAGATCATTTTATATTATGGTTAATTTAAGAATTCAGGGAAAGTCTATCACATTTGTTCAGTTTACGTCGTTCCTATTTCAGATAGCGTATTGGGCTAAGCGGCATCTCAAAGCGCATGAAATGGCGAGTAAAATGCACGATTAAACTTCTAGGCTAGGGCGAACAGTGACCCGATTAGATCATTTTACATTTTGTTTAATATAAGATTTCAGGGAAATTCTATCACATTTGTTCAATTTACGTCGCTCCTATTTCAGATAGCTTATTGGGCAAAGCGGCATCGCAAAGCGCATGAAATGGCGAGTAAAATGCACTATTAAACTTCTAGGGTAGGGCAAACAGAGACCCGATTAGATCATTTTATGTTATGGTTAATTTAACGATTCAGCAAAATTCTATCACATTTGTTCAATTTACGTCGCTCCTATTTGAGATAGCGCACTGGGCTAAGCGGCATCTCAAAGTGCATGAAATGACGAGTGAAAGGCACTATTAAACTTCTAGGGTAGGGCGAACAGAGAACCGATTAGATCATTTTACATTAAGATTAATATAAGAATTCAGGGAAATTCTATCACATTTGTTCTATTTACGTCGTTCCTATTTCAGATAGCGTATTGGGCTAAGCGGCATCTCAAAGCGCATGAAATGGCGAGTAAAATGCACTATTAAACTTCTAGGGTAGGGCAAGCAGAGACCCGATTAGATCATTTTATATTATGGTTAATTTAAGAATTCAGGGAAATTCTATCACATTTGTTCAGTTTACGTCGTTCCTATTTCAGATAGCGTATTGGGCTAAGCGGCATCTCAAAGCGCATGAAATGACGAGTAAAATGCAATACTAAACTTCTAGGATAAGGCAAACAGAGACCCGATTAGATCATTTTATATTACGGTTAATATAAGAATTCAGCGTAATTCTATCACATTTGTTCAACTTACGTCGCTCCTATTTTAGATAGCGTACTGGGCTAGGCGGCATCTTAAAGCGCGTGGAATGGCGAGTAAAATGCACTACTAAACTTCTATGATAGGGCAATCAGAGACCCGATTAGATCATTTTACATTAAGGATAATATAAGAATTCAGCGAAATTCTATCACATTTGTTCAATTTACGTCGCTGATATTTCAGATAGCGTATTGGGCTAAGCGGCATCTCAAAGCGCATGAGATGGCGAATAAAATGCACTATTAAACTTCTAGGGTATGGCAGGCAGAGACCCGATTTGATCATTTTATATTATGGTTAATTTAAGAATTCAACGAAATTCTATCCACTTGTTCAATTTACGTCGTTCCTATTTCAAATAGCGTACTGGGCTAGGCGGCATCTTAAAGCGCGTGGAATGGCGAGTAAAATGCCCTATGAAACTTCTATGATAGGGCAATAAGAGACCCGATTAGATCATTTTCTATTTTGGTTAATATAAGGATTCAGCTAAATTCTATCACATTTGTTCAATTTACGTCGCTCCTATTTCAGATAGCGTACTGGGCTAGGTGTCATCTTAAAGCGCGTGGAATGGCGAGTAAAATGCACTATTAAACTTCTATGATAGGGCAATCAGAGACCCGATTAGATCATTTTATATTTTGGTTAATATAAGGATTCAGCAAAATTCAATCACATTTGTTCTATTTACGTCGCTCCTATTTCAGGTAGCGTATTGGGCTAAGCGGCATCTCAAAGCGCATGACATGGCGAGTGAAGTGCACTCTTAAACTTCTAGGGTAAGGGAAAGAGAGACCCGATTAGATCATTTTATATTACGGTTAATATAAGAATTAAGCGTAATTCTATCACATTTGTTCAACTTACGTCGCTCCTATTTTAGATAGCGTACTGGGCTAGGCGGCATCTTAAAGCGCGTGGAATGGCGAGTAAAATGTACTACTAAACTTCTATGATAGGCCAATCAGAGACCGGATTAGATAATTTTATATTTTGTTTAATATAAGATTTCAGGGAAATTCTATCACATTTGTTCAATTTACGTTGCTTCTATTTCTGATAGCGTATTGGGCTAAGCGGCATCTCAAAGCATATGAAATGGCGAGTAAAATGCAATACTAAACTTCTAGGATAAGGCAAACAGAGACCCGATTAGATCATTTTATATTACGGTTAATATAAGAATTAAGCGTAATTCTATCACATTTGTTCAATTTACGTCGCTCCTATTTCAGTTAGCGTATTGGGCTAAGCGGCTTCTCAAAGCGCATGAAGTGAGGAGTAAAATGCACTATTAAACTTCTAGGGTAGGACAAACAGAGACCCGATTAGATCATTTTATATTATGGTTAATTTAAGAATTCAGCGAAATTCTATCACATTTGTTCAATTTACGTCGCTCCTATTTCAGATAGCGTATTGGCCTAAGCGGCATCTCAAAGCGCATGAAATGGCGAATAAAATGCACTATTAAACTTCTAGGCTAGGGCGAACAGAGACCCGATTAGATCATTTTACATTATGGTTAATAGAAGAATTCAGCGAAATTCTATCACATTTGTTCAACTTACGTCGCTCCTATTTCAGGTAGCGTATTGGGCTAAGCGGCATCTCAAAGCGCATGAAATGGCGAATAAAATGCACTATTAAACTTCTA
This sequence comes from Macropis europaea, assembly GCA_916610135.2. Classification (NCBI taxonomy): domain Eukaryota; kingdom Metazoa; phylum Arthropoda; class Insecta; order Hymenoptera; family Melittidae; genus Macropis; species Macropis europaea. The sequence goes on from CAKAJE020000194.1 coordinate 31,000, forward strand.
GGGTATGGCAGACAGAGACCCGATTTGATCATTTTATATTATGGTTAATTTAAGAATTCAACGAAATTCTATCACACTTGTTCAATTTACGTCGTTCCTATTTCAGATAGCGTACTGGGCTAGGCGGCATCTTAAAGCGAGTGGAATGGCGAGTAAAATACCCTATGAAACTTCTATGATAGGGCAATAAGAGACCCGATTAGATGATTTCATATTTTGGTTAATATAATGATTCAGCGAAATTCTATCACATTTGTTCAATTTACGTCGCTCCTATTTCAGATAGCGTACTGGGCTAGGCGTCATCTTAAAGCGCGTGGAATGGCGAGTACAATGCACTATTAAACTTCTAGGGTAAGGCAAACAGAGACCCGGTTAGATCATTTTATATTACGGTTAATATAAGAATTCAGCGTAATTCTATTACATTTGTTCAACTTACGTCGCTCCCATTTCAGATAGCGTATTGGGCTAAGCGGCATCTCAATGCGCATGAAATGGCGAGTAAAATGCACTATTTAACTTCTAGGGTAGGGCGAACAGAGACTCGATTAGATCAGTTTACATTAATGTTAATATGAGAATTCAGCGAAATTCTATCACATTTGTTCAATTTACGTCGCTCCTATTTCAGATAGCTTATTGGGCTAAGCGGCATCTCAAAGCGCATGAAATGTCGAGTGAAATGCACTATTAAACTTCTAGGGTAGGGCGAACAGAGACTCGATTAGATCATTTTGTATTATGGTTAATTTAAGAATTCAGCGAAATTCTATCACATTTGTTCAATTTACGTCGCTCCCATTTCAGATAGCGTATTGGGCTACGCGGCATCTCAAAGCGCATGAAATGGCGAGTACAATGCACTATTAAACTTCTAGGGTAAGGCAAACAGAGACCCGGTTAGATCATTTTATATTACGGTTAATATAAGAATTCAGCGTAATTCTATTACATTTGTTCAACTTACGTCGCTCCTATTTCAGATAGCGTACTGGGCTAGGCGGCATCTTAAAGCGCGTGGAATGGCGAGTAAAATGCTCTACTAAACTTCTATGATAGGGCAATCAGAGCCCCAATTAGATCATTTTATATTTTGTTCAATATAAGATTTCAGGGAAATTCTATCACATTTGTTCAATTTACGTCGCTCCTATTTCAGATAGCGTATTGGGCTAAGCGGCATCTCAAAGCGCATGAAATGGCGAATAAAATGCACCATTAAACTTCTAGGCTAGGGCGAACGCAGACCCGATTAGATCATTTTACATTATGGTCAATATATGAATTCAGCGAAATTCTATCACATTTGTTCAATTTACATCGCTCCTATTTCAGATAGCATATTGGGCTAAGCGGCATCTCAAAGCGTATGAAATGGCGAATAAAATGCACTATTAAAGTTCTATGATAGGGCGAACAGAGACCCGATTAGATCATTTTACATTAAGGTTAATATAAGAATTCAGCGAAATTCTATCACATTTGTTCAATTTACGTCGCTCATATTTCAGATATCGTATTGGGCTAAGCGGCACCTCAAAGCGCATGAAATGGCGAGTGAAATGCACTATTAAACTTCTAGGGTAGGGCAATCAGAGACCCGATTAGATCATTTTATATTTTGGTTAATATAAGAATTCAGCGAAATTCAATCACATTTGTTCAATTTCCGTCGCTCCTATTTCAGATGGCGTACTGGGCTAGACGGCATCTTAAAGCGCGTGGAAGGGCGAGTAAAATGCACTATTAAACTTCGATGATAGGGCAATCAGAGACCCGATTAGATCATTTTATATTTTGGTTAATATAAGGATTCAGCGAAATTCTATCACTTTTGTTCAACTTACGTCGCTCCTATTTCAGATAGCGTACTGGGCTATGCGGCATCTCAAAGCGCATGAAATGGCGAGCAAAATCCACAATTAAACTTCTAGGGTATGGCAAACAGAGACCCGATTAGATCATATTACATTATGGTTAATAAAAGAATTAAGAGTAATTCTATCACATTTGTTCAATTTACGTCACTCCTATTTCAGATAGCCTACTGGGCTAGCCGGCACCATAAAGCGCGTGGAATAGCGAGTAAAATGCACTATTAGCCTTCTATGATAGGGCAATCAGAGACCCGATTAGATCATTTTATATTTTGGTTAATATAAGAATTCAGCGAAATCCTATCACGTTTGTTCAATTTACGTCGCTCCTATTCCAGATAGCGTATTGGGCTTAGCGGCATCTTAAAGCGCGTGGAATGGCGAGTAAAATGCTCTACTAAACTTCTATGGTAGGGCAATCAGAGACCCGATTAGATCATTTTATATTTTGTTTAATATAAGATTTCAGGGAAATTGTATCACATTTGTTCAATTTACGTCGCTCCTATTTCAGATAGCGTATTCGGCTAAGCGGCATCTCAAAGCGCATGAAGTGGCGAATAAAATTCACTATAAAACTTCTAGGCTAGGGCGAACAGAGACCCGATCAGATCATTTTACATTATGGTTAATAAAAGAATTCAGCGAAATTCTACCACATTTGTTCAACTTACGTCGCTCCTATTTCAGATAGCGTATTGGGCTAAGCGGCATCTCAATGCGCATGAAATGGCGAGTGAAATGCACCATTAGACTTCTATGGTAAGGCGAACAGAGACCCGATTAGATCATTTTATATTACGGTTAATATAAGAATTCAGCGAAATTCTATCACATTTGTTCAATTTACGTCGCTCCTATTTCAGATAGCGTACTGGGCTAGGCGGAAACTTAAAGCGCGTGGAATGGCGAGTAACATGCACTATTAAACTTCTATGATAGGGCAATCAGAGACCCGATTAGATCATTTCATATTTTGGTTAATATAAGAATTCAGCGAAATTCTATCACATTTGCTCAATTTACGTCGCTCCTATTTCAGATAGCTTATTGGGCTAAGCGGCATCTCAAAGCGCATGAAATGACGAGTGAAATGCACTATTAAACTTCTAGGGTAGGGCGAACAAAGACCTGATTATATCATTTTACATTAAGGTTAATATAAGAATTCAGCGACATTCTATCACATTTGTTCAATTTACATCGGTCCTATTTCAGATAGCGACTTGTGCTAAGCGTCATTTCAAAGCGCAAGAAATGGCGAGTAAAATGCACTATTAAACTTCTAGGATAAGGCAAACAGAAACCCGATTAGATCATTTTATATTACGGTTAATATAAGAATTCAGCGTAATTCTGTGACATTTGTTCAACTTACGTAGCTCCTATTTCGGATAGCGTGCTGGGCTAGGCGGCAACTTAACTCGCGTGGAATGGCGAGTAAAATGCACTATTAAACTTCTATGATAGGGCAATCAGAGACCCGATTAGATCATTTTATATTTTGGTTAATATAAGAATTCAGCGAAATTCTATCACATTTGTTCAATTTACGTCGCTCCTATTTCAGATAGCGTATTGGGCTAAGGGGCATCTCAAAGCGCATGAAATGGCGTGTAAAATACACTATTAAGCTTCTACGCTAGGGCGAAGAGAGACCCGATTAGATCATTTAACATTATGGTTAATAAAAGGATTCAGCGAAATTCTATCACATTTGTTCAACTTACGTCGCTCCTATTTCAGATAGCGTACTGGGCTGGGCGGCATCTTAAATCGCGTGGAAGGGCGAGTAAAATGCACTACTAAACTTCTATGATAGGGCAATCAGAGAGCCGATTAGATCATTTTATATTTTGGTTAATATAAGAATTCAGCGTAATTCTATCACATTTGTTCAATTTACGTCGCTCCTATTTCAGATTGCGTATTGGGCTAAGCGGCATCTCAAAGCGCATGAAATGACGAGTGAAAGGCACTATTAAACTTCTAGGGTAGGGCGAACAGAGAACCGATTAGATCATTTTACATTAAGGTTAATATAAGAATTCAGGGAAATTCTATCACGTTTGTTCAATTTACGTCGCTACTATTTCAGATAGCGTATTGGGCAAAGCGGCATCTCAAAGCGCATGAAATGGCGACTAAAATGCACTGTTAACCTTCTAGGATGAGGCAAACAGAGACCCGATTAGATCATTTTATATTACGGTTAATATAAGAATTCAGCGTAATTCTGTGACATTTGTTCAACTTACGTAGCTCCTATTTCAGATAGCGTACTGGGCTAGGCGGCAACTTAAAGCGCGTGGAATGGCGAGTAAAATGCACTATTAAGCTTCTATGATAGGGCAATCAGAGACCCGCTTAGATCATTTTATATTTTGGTTAATATAAGAATTCAGCGAAATTCTATCACATTTGTTCAATTTATGTCGCTCCTATTTCAGATGGCGTATTGGGCTAAGCGGCATCTCAATGCGCATGAAATGGCGAGTAAAATGCACTATTAAACTTCTAGGATAAGGCAAACGGAGACCCGATTAGATCATTTTATATTACGGTTAATATAAGAATGCAGCGTAATTCTATCACATTTGTTCAACTTACGTCGCTCCTATTTCAGATAGCATACTGGGCTAGGCGGCATCTTAAAGCGCGTGGAATGGCGAGTAAAATGCACTATTAAACTTCTATGATAGGGCAATCAGAGACCCGATTATATCATTTTATATTTTGGTTAATATAAGAATCCAGCGAAATTCTATCACATTTGTTCAATTTACGTCGCTCCTATTTCAGATAGCGTATTGGGCTAAGCGGCATCTCAAAGCGCACGAAAGGGCGAGTAAAATGCACTATTAAACTTCTAGGGTAGGGCAATCAGAGACCCGATAAGATCATTTTATATTTTGGTTAACATAAGAATTCAGCGAAATTCTATCACATTTGTTCAATTTACGTCGCTCCTATTTCAGATAGCGTATTGGGCTAAGCGGCATCTCAAGGCGCATGGAATGGCGAGTGAAATGCACTATTAAACTTATAGGGTAGGGCGAACAGAGACCCGAATAGATCATTTTATATTACGGTTAGTATAAGAATTCAGCGTAATTCTATCACATTTGTTCAACTAACGTCGCTCCTATTTCAGATAGCGTATTGGGCTAAGCGGCATCTCAAAGCGCAGGAAATGGCGAGTAAAATGCACTATTAAGCTTCTAGGGTTGGGCACATAGAGACCCGATTAGATCATTTTATATTATGGTTAATTTAAGTATTCAGCGGAATCCTATCACATTTGTTCAATTTACGTCGCTCCTATTTCAGATAGCGTATTGGGCTAAGCGGCATCTCAAGGCGCATGGAATGGCGAGTGAAATGCACTATTAAACTTATAGGGTAGGGCGAACAGAGACCCGAATAGATCATTTTATATTACGGTTAATATAAGAATTCAGCGTAATTCTATCACATTTGTTCAACTAACGTCGCGCCTATTTCAGATAGCGTACTCTGATAGGCGGCATCCTAAAGCGCGTGGAATGGCGAGTAAAATGCACTATTAAACTTCTAGGGTAATGCAAACAGAGACCCGATTAGATCATTTTATATTACGGTTAATATAAGATTTCAGGGAAATTCTATCACATTTGTTCAATTTACGTCGCTCCTATTTCAGATAGCTATTGGGCTAAGCGGCATCTCAAAGCGCATGAAATGACGAGTGAAATGCACTATTAAACTTCTTTGGTAGGGCGTACAGAGACCCGATTACATCATTTTATATTTTGGTTAATATAAGAATTCAGCGAAATTCTATCACATTTGTTCAATTTACGTCGCTCCTATTTCAGATAGCGTACTCGGATAGGCGGCATCTTAAAGCGCGTGGAATGGTGAGTAAAATTCACTATTAAACTTCTAGGGTAGGGCAATCAGAGACCCGATCAGATCATTTTATATTATGGTTAATATAAGAATTCAGCGAAATTCTATCACATTTGTTCAACTTACGTCGCTCCTATTTCAGAAAGCGTACTCGGATAGGCGGCATCTTAAAGCGCGTGGAATGGCGAGTAAAATGCACTATTAAACTTCTATGATAGGGCAATCAGAGTCCCGTTTAGATCATTTTATATTTTCTTTAATATAAGATTTCAGGGAAATTCTATCACATTTGTTCAACTTACGTCGCTCCTATTTCAGATAGCGTACTGGGCTAGGCGGCATCTCAAAGCGGGTGGAATGGCGAGTAAAATGCACTCTTAAACATCTATGATAGGGCAATCAGAGACCCGATTAGATCATTTTATATTTTGGTTAATATAAGAATTCAGCGAAATTCTATCACATTTGTTCAATTTACGTCGTTCCTATTTCAGATAGCATACTGGGCTAGGCGGCATCTTAAAGCGCGTGGAATGGCGAGTAAAATGCACTATTAATCTTCTATGATAGGGCAATCAGAGTTCCGAATAGATCATTTTATATTTTGTTTACTATAACATTTCAGGGAAATTCTATCACATTTGTTCAATTTACGTCGCTCCTATTTCAGATAGCGTATTGGGCTATGCGGCATCTCAAAGCGCATGAAATGACGAGAGCAATGCACTATTAAACTTCTTGGGTAGGGCGAACAGAGACCCGATTACATCATTTTATATTATGGTTAATTTAAGAATTCAGCAAAATTCTATCACATTTGTTCAATTTACGTCGCTCCTAATTCAGATAGCGTACTGGGCTACGCGGTATCTTAAAGCGCGTGGGATGGCGAGTAAAATGCACTATTAAACTTCTAGGATAAGGCAAACGGAGACCCGTTTAGACCATTTTATATTACGGTTAATATAAGAATTCAGCGTTATTCTATCACATTTGTTCAACTTACGTCGCTCCTATTTCAGAAAGCGTACTCGGATAGGCGGCATCTTAAAGCGCGTGGAATGGCGAGTAAAATGCACTATTAAACTTCTCGGGTAATGCAAACAGAGACCCGATTAGATCATTTTATTTTACGGTTAATATAAGATTTCAGGGAAATTCTATCACATTTGTTCAATTTACGCCGCTCCTATTTCAGATAGCTATTGGGCTAAGCGGCATCTCAAAGCGCATGAAATGACGAGAGAAATGCACTATCAAACTTCTTGGGTAGGGCGAACAGAGACCCGATTACATCATTTTATATTATGGTTAATATAAGAATTCAGCGAAATTCTATCACATTTGTTCAATTTACGTCGCTCCTATTTCAGATAGCTTATTGGGCTAAGCGGCATCGGAAAGCGCATGAATTGACGAGTAAAATGCACTATTAAACTTCTAGGATAAGGCAAACAGAGACCCGATTAGATCATTTTATATTACGGTTAAGATAAGAATTCAGCGTAATTCTGTGACATTTGTTCAACTTACGTAGCTCCTATTTCAGATAGCGTACTGGGCTAGGCGGCAACATAAAGCGCGTGGAATGGTGAGTAAAATGCACTATTAAACTTCTAGGGTAGGGCAATCAGAGACCCGATTAGATCATTTTATATTATGGTTAATACAAGAATTCAGCGAAGTTCTATCACATTTGTTTAATTTACGTCGCTCCTATTTCAGATAGCTTATTGGGCTAAGCGGCATCTCAAAGCGCATGAAATGGCGAGTAAAATGCACTATTAAACTTCTAGGGTAGGGCAATCAGAGACCCGATTAGATCATTTTATATTTTGGTTAATATAAGAATTCAGCGAAATTCTATCACATTTGTTCAATTTACGTCGCTCCTATTTCAGATAGCGTATTGGGCTAAGCGGCATCTCAAAGCGCATGAAATGGCGAGTAAAATGCCCTATTAAACTTCTAGGGTAGGGCAATCAGAGACCCGATTAGATCATTTTATATTTTGGTTAATATAAGAATCCAGCGAAATTCTATCACATTTGTTCAATTTACGTCGCTCCTATTTCAGATAGCGTATTGGGCTAAGCGGCATCTCACAGCGCACGAAAGGGCGAGTAAAATGCACTATTAAGCTTCTAGGGTTGGGCACATAGAGACCCGATTAGATCATTGTATATTATGGTTAATTTAAGAATTCAGCGAAATTCTATCACACTTGTTCGATTTACGTCGCTCCTATTTCAGATAGCGTATTGGGCTAAGCGGCATATCAAAGCGGATGAAATGGCGAGTAAAATGCACTATTAAACTTCTAGGGTAAGGCAAACAGAGACCCGATTAGATCATATTACATTATGGTTAATAAAAGAATTAAGAGTAATTCTATCACATTTGTTCAATTTACGTCACTCCTATTTCAGATAGCCTACTGGGATAGCCGGCATCTTAAAGCGCGTGGAATAGCGAGTAAAATGCACTATTAGCCTTCTATGATACGGCAATCAGAGACCCGATTAGATCATTTTATATTTTGGTTAATATAAGAATTCAGCGAAATCCTATCACGTTTGTTCAATTTACGTCGCTACTATTTCAGATAGCGTATTGGGCTAAGCGGCATCTCAAAGCGCATGAAATGACGAGTGAAAGGCACTATTAAACTTCTAGGGTAGGGCGAACAGAGAACCGATTAGATCATTTTACATTAAGGTTAATATAAGAATTCAGGGAAATCCTATCGCGTTTGTTCAATTTACGTCGCTCCTATTTCAGATAGCGTATTGGGCTAAGCGGCATCTCAAAGCGTAAGAAATGGCGAATAAAATGCACTATTAAAGTTCTATGATAGGGCGAACAGAGACCCGATTAGATCATTTTACATTAAGGTTAATATAAGAATTCAGCGAAATTCTATCACATTTGTTCAATTTACGTCGCTAATATTTCAGATAGCGTATTGAGCTAAGCGGCACCTCAAAGCGCATGAAATGGCGAGTAAAATGCACTATTAAACTTCTAGGGTAGGGCAATCAGAGACCCGATTAGATCATTTTATATTTTGGTTAATATAAGAATTCAGGAAAATTCTATCACATTTGTTCAATTTACGTCGCTCCTATTTCAGATGGCGTACTGGGCTATGCGGCATCTCAGAGCGCATGAAATGGCGAGTGAAATGCACCATTAAACTTCTCGGCTAGGGCGAACAGAGACCCGATTAGATCATTTTATATTATGGTTAATTTAAGAATTCAGCAAAATTCTATCACATTTGTTCAACTTACGTCGCTCCTATTTCAGATAGCATACTGGGCTAGGCGGCATCTTAAAGCGCGTGGAATGGCGAGTAAAATGCACTATTAAACTTCTATGATAGGGCTATCAGAGACCCGATTAGATCATTTTATATTTTGGTTAATATAAGAATTCAGCGAAATTCTGTCACATTCGTTCAATTTACGTCGCTCCTATTTCAGATACCGTATTGGGCTAAGCGGCATCTCAAAGCGCATGAAATGGCGAGTAAAATGCACTATTAAACTTCTAGGGTTGGGCGAACAAAGACCCGATTAGATCATTTTACATTGAGGTTAATATAAGAATTCAGGCAAATTCTATCACATTTGTTCAATTTACGTCGCTCCTATTTCAGATAGCGTACTGCGCTAGGCGGAATCTTAAAGCGCGTGGAATGGCGAGTAAAATGCACTATTAATCTTCTATGATAGGGCTATCAGAGACCCGATTACATCATTTTATATTTTGGTTAATATAAGAATTCAGCGTCATTCTATCGCATTTGTTCAATTTACGTCGCTCCTTTATCAGATAGCATATTGGGCTAAGCGGCACCTCAAAGCGCATGAAATGGCGAGTAATATGCACTATTAAACTTCTAGGGTAAGGCAAACAGAGACCCGATTAGATCATTTTATATTACGGTTAATATAAGTATTCAGCGAAATTCTATCACATTTGTTCAATTTACGTCGCTCCTATTTCAGATAGCGTATTGGTCTAAGCGGCATCTCAAGGCGCATGGAATGGCGAGTGAAATGCACTATTAAACTTGTAGGGTAGGGCGAACAGAGACCCGAATAGATCATTTTATATTACGGTTAATATAAGAATTCAGCGTAATTCTATCACATTTGTTCAATTTACGTCGCTCCTATTTCAGATAGCGTATTGGGCTAAGCGGCATCTCAAAGCGCACGAAAGGGCGAGTAAAATGCAATATTAAACTTCTAGGGTAGGGCAATCAGAGACCAGATAAGATCATTTTATATTTTGGTTAATATAAGAATTCAGCGAAATTCTATCACATTTGTTCAATTTACGTCGCTCCTATTTCAGATAGCGTACTGGGCTAGGCGGCAACTTAAAGCGCGTGGAATGGCGAGTAAAATGCACTATTAAACTTCTATGATAGGGCAATCAGAGACCCGATTATATCATTTTATATTATGGTTAATTTAAGTATTCAGCGAAATCCTATCACATTTGTTCATTTTACGTCGCTCCTATTTCAGATAGCGTATTGGGCTAAGCGGCATCTCAAAGCGCATGAAATGGCGAGTAAAATGCACTATTAAACTTCTAGGGCAGGGAGAACAGAGACCCGATTAGATCATTTTACATTAAGGTTAATATAAGTATTCAGGGAACTTCTATCACATTTGTTCAATTTACGTCGCTCCTATTTCAGACAGCTTATTGGGCTAAGCGGCATCTCCAAGCGCATGAAATGACGAGTAAAATGCACTATTAAACTTCTAGGGAAGGGTAATCAGAGACCCGATTAGGTCATTTCATATTATGGTTAATTTAAGAATTCAGCGAAATTCTATCACATTTGTTCAAGTTACATCGCTCCTATTTCAGATAGCTTATTGGGCTAAGCGGCATCTCAAAGCGCATGAAATGGCGAGTAAAATGCACTAATAAACTTCTAGGATAAGGCAAACAGAGACCCGGTTAGATCATTTTATATTACGGTTAATATAAGAATTCAGCGTAATTCTGTCACATTTGTTCAAGTTACGTAGCTCCTATTTCAGATAGCGTACTGGGCTAGACGGCAACTTAAACCGCGTGGAATGGCGAGTAAAATGCACTATTAAACTTCTATGATAGGGCAATCAGTGACCCGATTAGTTCATTTTATATTTTGGTTAATATAAGAATCCAGCGAAATTCTATCACATTTGTTCAATTTACGTCGCTCCTATTTCAGATAGCGCATTGGGCTAAGCGGCATCTCAAAGCGCACGAAAGGGCGAGTAAAATGCACTATTAAACTTCTTGGGTGGGGCAAGCAGAGACCCGATCAGATCATTTTATATTACGGCTAATATAAGAATTCAGCGAAGTTCTATCACATTTGTTCAATTTACGTCGCTCCTATTTCAGATAGCGTATTGGGCTAAGCGGCATCTCAAAGCGCATGAAATGGCGCGTAAAATGCACTATTAAACTTCTGGGGTAGGGCAATCGGAGACCCGATTAGATCATTTTATATTTTGGTTAATAAATGAATTCATCGAAATTCTATCTCATTTGTTCAATTTACATCGCTCCTATTTCAGATAGCGTACTGGGCTAAGCGGCATCTCAAAGCGCAAGAAATGGCGAGTAAAATGCACTATTAAACTTCTAGGATAAGGCAAACAGAGACCCGATTAGATCATTTTATATTACGGTTAATATAAGAATTCAGCGTAATTCTGTGACATTTGTTCAACTTACGTAGCTCCTATTTCAGATAGCGTGCTGGGCTAGGCGGCAACTTAAAGCGCGTGGAATGGCGAGTAAAATGCACTGTTAAACTTCTATGATAGGGCAATCAGAGACCCGATTAGGTCATTTTATATTTTGGTTAATATAAGAATTCAGCGAAATTCTATCACATTTGTTCAATTTACGTCGCTCCTATTTCAGATAGCTTATTGGGCTAAGCGGCATCGCAAAGCGCATGAATTGACGAGTAAAATGCACTATTAAACTTCTAGGATAAGGCAAACAGAGACCCGATTAGATCATTTTATATTACGGTTAAGATAAGAATTCAGCGTAATTCTGTGACATTTGTTCAACTTACGTAGCTCCTATTTCAGATAGCGTACTGGGCTAGGCGGCAACATAAAGCGCGTGGAATGGTGAGTAAAATGCACTATTAAACTTCTAGGGTAGGGCAATCAGAGACCCGATTAGATCATTTTATATTATGGTTAATACAAGAATTCAGCGAAGTTCTATCACATTTGTTTAATTTACGTCGCTCCTATTTCAGATAGCGTATTGGGCTAAGCGGCATCTCAAAGCGCATGAAATGGCGAGTAAAATGCACTATTAAACTTCTAGGGTAGGGCAATCAGAGACCCGATTAGATCATTTTATATTTCGGTTAATATAAGAATTCAGCGAAATTCTATCACATTTGTTCAATTTACGTCGCTGCTATTTCAGATAGCGTATTGGGCTAAGCGGCATCTCAAAGCGCATGAAATGGCGAGTAAAATGCCCTATTAAACTTCTAGGGTAGGGCAATCAGAGACCCGATTAGATCATTTTATATTTTGGTTAATATAAGAATTCAGCGAAATTCTATCACATTTGTTCAATTTACGTCGCTCCTATTTCAGATAGCGTATTGGGCTAAGCGGCATCTCAAAGCGCATGAAATGGCGAGTAAAATGCACTATTAAACTTCTAGGGCAGGGCGAACAGAGACCCGATTAGATCATTTTATATTACGGTTAACATAAGAATTCAGCGTAATTCTGTGACATTTGTTCAATTTACGTCGCTCCTATTTCAGATAGCGTATTGGGCTAAGCGGCATCTCAAAGCGCATGAAGTGGCGAGTAAAATGCACTATTAAACTTCTAGGATAAGGCAAACAGAGACCCGATTAGATCATTTTATATTACGGTTAACATAAGAATTTAGCGTAATTCTGTGACATTTGTTCAACTTACGTAGCTCCTAATTCAGATAGCGTACTGGGCTAGGCGGCAACTTAAAGCGCGTGGAATGGCGAGTAAAATGCACTATTAATCTTCTATGATAGGGCAATCAGAGTTCCGAATAGATCATTTTATATTTTGTTTACTATAACATTTCAGGGAAATTCTATCACATTTGTTCAATTTACGTCGCTCCTATTTCAGATAGCGTATTGGGCTATGCGGCATCTCAAAGCGCATGAAATGACGAGAGAAATGCACTATTAAACTTCTTGGGTAGGGCGAACAGAGACCCGATTACATCATTTTATATTATGGTTAATTTAAGAATTCAGCAAAATTCTATCACATTTGTTCAATTTACGTCGCTCCTAATTCAGATAGCGTACTGGGCTACGCGGTATCTTAAAGCGCGTGGAATGGCGAGTAAAATGCACTATTAAACTTCTAGGATAAGGCAAACGGAGACCCGATTAGACCATTTTATATTACGGTTAATATAAGAATTCAGCGTTATTCTATCACATTTGTTCAACTTACGTCGCTCCTATTTCAGAAAGCGTACTCGGATAGGCGGCATCTTAAAGCGCGTGGAATGGCGAGTAAAATGCACTATTAAACTTCTCGGGTAATGCAAACAGAGACCCGATTGGATCATTTTATATTACGGTTAATATAAGATTTCAGGGAAATTCTATCACATTTGTTCAATTTACGTCGCTCCTATTTCAGATAGCTATTGGGCTAAGCGGCATCTCAAAGCGCATGAAATGACGAGAGAAATGCACTACTAAACTTCTTGGGTAGGGCGAACAAAGACCCGATTACATCATTTTATATTATGGTTAATATAAGAATTCAGCGAAATTCTATCACATTTGTTCAATTTGCGTCGCTCCTATTCCAGATAGCGTATTGGGCTAAGCGGCATCTCAAAGCGCATGAAATGACGAATAAAATGCACTATTAAGCTTGTACGCTAGGGCGAACAGAGACCCGATTAGATCATTTAACATTATTGTAAATAAAAGAATTCAGCGAAATTCTATCACATTTGTTCAATTTACGTCGCTCCTATTTCAGATAGCGTACTGGGCTAGGCGGCATCTCAAAGCGCATGAAATGACGAGTAAAATGCTGTATTCAACTTCTAGGGTAGGGCAAACAGAGACCCGATTAGGTCATTTCATATTATGGTTAATTTAAGAATTCAGCGAAATTCTATCACATTTGTTCAAGTTACATCGCTCCTATTTCAGATAGCTTATTGGGCTAAGCGGCATCTCAAAGCGCATGAAATGGCGAGTAAAATGCACTATTAAACTTCTAGGATAAGGCAAACAGAGACCCGGTTAGATCATTTTATATTACGGTTAATATAAGAATTCAGCGTAATTCTGTCACATTTGCTCAAGTTACGTAGCTCCTATTTCAGATAGCGTACTGGGCTAGGCGGCAACTTAAACCGCGTGGAATGGCGAGTAAAATGCACTATTAAACTTCTATGATAGGGCAATCAGAGACCCGATTAGTTCATTTTATATTTTGGTTAATATAAGAATCCAGCGAAATTCTATCACATTTGTTCAATTTACGTCGCTCCTATTTCAGATAGCGCATTGGGCTAAGCGGCATCTCAAAGCGCACGAAAGGGCGAGTAAAATGCACTATTAAACTTCTTGGGTGGCGCAAGCAGAGACCCGATCAGATCATTTTATATTACGGTTAATATAAGAATTCAGCGAAGTTCTATCACATTTGTTCAATTTACGTCGCTCCTATTTCAGATAGCGTATTGGGCTAGGCGGCATCTCAAAGCGCATGAAATGGCGAGTAAAATGCCCTATTAAACTTCTAGGGTAGGGCAATCAGAGACCCGATTAGATCATTTTATATTTTGGTTAATATAAGAATTCAGCGAAATTCTATCACATTTGTTCAATTTACGTCGCTCCTATTTCAGATAGCGTATTGGGCTAAGCGGCATCTCAAAGCGCATGAAATGGCGAGTAAAATGCACTATTAAACTTCTAGGATAAGGCAAACAGAGACCCGATTACATCATTTTATATTACGGTTAACATAAGAATTCAGCGTAATTCTGTGACATTTGTTCAACTTACGTAGCTCCTATTTCAGATAGCGTACTGGGCTAGGCGGCAACTTAAAGCGCGTGGAATGTCCAGTAAAATGCACTATTAAACTTCTATGATAGGGCAATCAGAGACCCGATTAGATCATTTTATATTTTGGTTAATATAAGAATCCAGCGAAATTCTATCACATTTGTTCAATTTACGTCGCTCCTATTTCAGATAGCGGATTGGGCTAAGCGGCATCTCAAAGCGCATGAAGTGGCGAGTAAAATGCACTATTAAACTTCTAGGATAAGGCAAACAGAGACCCGATTAGATCATTTTATATTACGGTTAACATAAGAATTTAGCGTAATTCTGTGACATTTGTTCAACTTACGTAGCTCCTATTTCAGATAGCGTACTGGGCTAGGCGGCAACTTAAAGCGCGTGGAATGGCGAGTAAAATGCACTATTAATCTTCTATGATAGGGCAATCAGAGTTCCGAATAGATCATTTTATATTTTGGTTAATATAAGAATCCAGCGAAATTCTATCACATTTGTTCAATTTACGTCGCTCCTATTTCAGATAGCGTATTGGGCTAAGCGGCATCTCACAGCGCACGAAAGGGCGAGTAAAATGCACTATTAAGCTTCTAGGGTTGGGCACATAGAGACCCGATTAGATCATTTTATATTATGGTTAATTTAAGAATTCAGCGAAATCCTATCACATTTGTTCATTTTACGTCGCTCCTATTTCAGATAGCGTATTGGGCTAAGCGGCATCTCAAAGCGCATGAAATGGCGAGTAAAATGCACTATTAAACTTCTAGGGCAGGGCGAACAGAGACCCGATTAGATCATTTTACATTAAGGTTAATATAAGATTTCAGGGAACTTCTATCACATTTGTTCAATTTACGTCGCTCCTATTTCAGACAGCTTATTGGGCTAAGCGGCATCTCAAAGCGCATGAAATGACGAGTAAAATGCACTATTAAACTTCTAGGGTAGGGCAATCAGAGACCCGATTAGATCATTTTATATTATGGTTAATTTAAGAATTCAGCAAAATTCTATCACATTTGTTCAATTTACGTCGTTCCTATTTCAGATAGGATACTGGGCTAGGCGGCATCTTAAAGCGCGTGGAATGGCCAGTGAAATGCACTATTAATCTTCTATGATAGGGCAATCAGAGACCCGATTAGATCATTTTATATTTTGGTTAATATAAGAATTCAGCGTAATTCTATCACATTTGTTCAATTTACGTCGCTCCTATATCAGATAGCATATTGGGCTAAGCGGCATCTCAAAGCGCATGAAATGGCGAGTAAAATGCACTATTAAACTTCTAGGGTAAGGCAAACAGAGACCCGATTAGATCATTTTATATTACGGTTAACATAAGAATTCAGCGTAATTCTGTGACATTTGTTCAACTTACGTAGCTCCTATTTCAGATAGCGTACTGGGCTAGGTGGCAACTTAAAGCGCGTGGAATGTCCAGTAAAATGCACTATTAAACTTCTATGATAGGGCAATCAGAGACCCGATTAGATCATTTTATATTTTGGTTAATATAAGAATCCAGCGAAATTCTATCACATTTGTTCAATTTACGTCGCTCCTATTTCAGATAGCGTATTGGGCTAAGCGGCATCTCACAGCGCACGAAAGGGCGAGTAAAATGCACTATTAAGCTTCTAGGGTTGGGCACATAGAGACCCGATTAGATCATTTTATATTATGGTTAATTTAAGAATTCAGCGAAATCCTATCACATTTGTTCATTTTACGTCGCTCCTATTTCAGATAGCGTATTGGGCTAAGCGGCATCTCAAAGCGCATGAAATGGCGAGTCAAATGCACTATTAAACTTCTAGGGCAGGGCGAACAGAGACCCGATTAGATCATTTTACATTAAGGTTAATATAAGATTTCAGGGAAATTCTATCACATTTGTTCAATTTACGTCGCTCCTATTTCAGATAGCGTATTGGGCTAAGCGGCATCTCAAAGCGTATGAAATGACGAGAGAGATGCACTATTAAATTTCTTGGGTAGGGCGAACAGAGACCCGATTAGGTCATTTCATATTATGGTTAATTTAAGAATTCAGCGAAATTCTATCACATTTGTTCAATTTACATCGCTCCTATTTCAAATAGCGTATTGGGCTAAGCGGCATCTCCATGCGCATGAAATAGCGAGTAAAATGCACTATTACACTTCTAGGATAAGGCAAATGGATACCCGATTAGACCATTTTATATTACGGTTAATATAAGAATTCAGCGTTATTCTATCACATTTGTTCAACTTACGTCGCTCCTATTTCAGATAGCGTACTCGGATAGGCGACATCTTAAAGCGCGTGGAAAGGCGAGTAAAATGCACTATTAAACTTCGAGGGTAATGCAAACAGTGACCCGATTAGATCATTTTATATTACGGTTAATATAAGATTTCAGGGAAATTCTATCACATTTGTTCAATTTACGTCGCTCCTATTTCAGATAGCAATTGGGCTAAGCGGCATCTCAAAGCGCATGAAATGACGAGAGAAATGCACTATTAAACTTCTTGGGTAGGGCGAACAGAGACCCGATTACATCATTTTATATTATGGTTAATATAAGAATTCAGCGATATTCTATCGCATTTGTTCAATTTGCGTCGCTCCTATTTCAGATAGCGTATTGGGCTAAGCGGCATCTCAAAGCGCATGAAATGACGAATAAAATGCACTATTAAGCTTCTACGCTAGGGCGAACAGAGACCCGATTAGATCATTTAACATTATGGTAAATAAAAGAATCCAGCGAAATTCTATCACATTTGTTCAATTTACGTCGCTCCTATTTCAGATAGCGTACTGGGCTAGGCGGCATCCCAAAGCGCATGGAATGACGAGTAAAATGCTCTATTAAACTTCTAGGGTAGGGCAAACAGAGACCCGATTAGGTCATTTCATATTATGGTTAATTTAAGAATTCAGCGAAATTCTATCACATTTGTTCAAGTTACATCGCTCCTATTTCAGATAGCTTATTGGGCTAAGCGGCATCTCAAAGCGCATGAAATGGCGAGTAAAATGCACTATTAAACTTCTAGGATAAGGCAAACAGAGACCCGATTAGATCATTTTATATTACGGTTAATATAAGAATTCAGCGTAATTCTGTTACATTTGTTCAAGTTACGTAGCTCATATGTCAGATAGCGTATTGGGCTATGCGGCATCTCGAAGCGCATGAAATGACGAGTAAAATGCACTGTTAAACTTCTAGGGTAGGGCAAACAGAGACCCGATTAGATCATTTTATATTACGGTTAATATAAGAATTCAGCGAAGTTCTATCACATTTGTTCAATTCACGTCACTCCTATTTCAGATAGCGTATTGGGCTAAGCGGCATCTCAAAGCGCATGAAATGGCGAGTAAAATGCACTATTAAACTTCTAGGATAAGGCAAACAGAGACCCGATTAGACCATTTTATATTACGGTTAACATAAGAATTCAGCGTAATTCTGTGACATTTGTTCAACTTACGTAGCTCCTATTTCAGACAGCGTACTGGGATAGGCGGCAACTTAAAGCGCGTGGAATGGCGAGTAAAATGCACTACTAAACTTCTATGATAGGGCAATCAGAGACCCGATTAGATCATTTTATATTTTGGTTAATATAAGATTCCAGCGAAATTCTATCACATTTGTTCAATTTACGTCGCTCCTATTTCAGATAGTGTATTGGGCTAAGCGGCATCTCACAGCGCACGAAAGGGCGAGTAAAATGAACTATTAAACTTCTAGGGTAGGGCAATCAGAGACCCGATAAGATCATTTCAAATTTTGGTTAATATAAGAATTCAGCGAAATTCTATCACATTTGTTCAATTTACGTCGCTCCTATTTCAGATAGCGTATTGGGCTAAGCGGCATCTCAAAGCGCAAGAAATGGCGAGTAAAATGCACTATTAAACTTCCAGGATAAGGCAAACAGAGACCCGATTAGACCATTTTATATTACGGTTAACATAAGAATTCAGCGTAATTCTGTGACATTTGTTCAACTTACGTAGCTCCTATTTCAGATAGCGTACTGGGATAGGCGGCAACTGAAAGCGCGTGGAATGGCGAGTAAAATGCACTACTAAACTTCTATGATAGGGCAATCAGAGTCCCGATTAGATCATTTTATATTTTGGTTAATATAAGATTCCAGCGAAATTCTATCACATTTGTTCAATTTACGTCGCTCCTATTTCAGATAGCGTATTGGGCTAAGCGGCATCTCACAGCGCACGAAAGGGCGAGTAAAATGCACTATTAAGCTTCTAGGGTTGGGCACATAGAGACCCGATTAGATCATTTTATATTATGGTTAATTTAAGAATTCAGCGAAATCCTATCACATTTGTTCATTTTACGTCGCTCCTATTTCAGATAGCGTATTGGGCTAAGCGGCATCTCAAAGCGCATGAAATGGCGAGTCAAATGCACTATTAAACTTCTAGGGCAGGGCGAACAGAGACCCGATTAGATCATTTTACATTAAGGTTAATATAAGATTTCAGGGAACTTCTATCACATTTGTTCAATTTACGTCGCTCCTATTTCAGACAGCTTATTGGGCTAAGCGGCATCTCAAAGCGCATGAAATGACGAGTAAAATGCACTATTAAACTTCTAGGGTAGGGCAATCAGAGACCCGATTAGATCATTTTATATTATGGTTAATTTAAGAATTCAGCAAAATTCTATCACATTTGTTCAATTTACGTCGTTCCTATTTCAGATAGGATACTGGGCTAGGCGGCATCTTAAAGCGCGTGGAATGGCCAGTGAAATGCACTATTAATCTTCTATGATAGGGCAATCAGAGACCCGATTAGATCATTTTATATTTTGGTTAATATAAGAATTCAGCGTAATTCTATCACATTTGTTCAATTTACGTCGCTCCTATATCAGATAGCATATTGGGCTAAGCGGCATCTCAAAGCGCATGAAATGGCGAGTAAAATGCACTATTAAACTTCTAGGGTGAGGCAAACAGAGACCCGATTAGATCATTTTATATTACGGTTAACATAAGAATTCAGCGTAATTCTGTGACATTTGTTCAACTTACGTAGCTCCTATTTCAGATAGCGTACTGGGCTAGGTGGCAACTTAAAGCGCGTGGAATGTCCAGTAAAATGCACTATTAAACTTCTATGATAGGGCAATCAGAGACCCGATTAGATCATTTTATATTTTGGTTAATATAAGAATCCAGCGAAATTCTATCACATTTGTTCAATTTACGTCGCTCCTATTTCAGATAGCGTATTGGGCTAAGCGGCATCTCACAGCGCACGAAAGGGCGAGTAAAATGCACTATTAAGCTTCTAGGGTTGGGCACATAGAGACCCGATTAGATCATTTTATATTATGGTTAATTTAAGAATTCAGCGAAATCCTATCACATTTGTTCATTTTACGTCGCTCCTATTTCAGATAGCGTATTGGGCTAAGCGGCATCTCAAAGCTCATGAAATGGCGAGTCAAATGCACTATTAAACTTCTAGGGCAGGGCGAACAGAGACCCGATTAGATCATTTTACATTAAGGTTAATATAAGATTTCAGGGAAATTCTATCACATTTGTTCAATTTACGTCGCTCCTATTTCAGATAGCGTATTGGGCTAAGCGGCATCTCAAAGCGTATGAAATGACGAGAGAGATGCACTATTAAATTTCTTGGGTAGGGCGAACAGAGACCCGATTAGGTCATTTCATATTATGGTTAATTTAAGAATTCAGCGAAATTCTATCACATTTGTTCAATTTACATCGCTCCTATTTCAAATAGCGTATTGGGCTAAGCGGCATCTCCATGCGCATGAAATAGCGAGTAAAATGCACTATTACACTTCTAGGATAAGGCAAATGGATACCCGATTAGACCATTTTATATTACGGTTAATATAAGAATTCAGCGTTATTCTATCACATTTGTTCAACTTACGTCGCTCCTATTTCAGATAGCGTACTCGGATAGGCGACATCTTAAAGCGCGTGGAAAGGCGAGTAAAATGCACTATTAAACTTCGAGGGTAATGCAAACAGTGACCCGATTAGATCATTTTATATTACGGTTAATATAAGATTTCAGGGAAATTCTATCACATTTGTTCAATTTACGTCGCTCCTATTTCAGATAGCAATTGGGCTAAGCGGCATCTCAAAGCGCATGAAATGACGAGAGAAATGCACTATTAAACTTCTTGGGTAGGGCGAACAGAGACCCGATTACATCATTTTATATTATGGTTAATATAAGAATTCAGCGATATTCTATCGCATTTGTTCAATTTGCGTCGCTCCTATTTCAGATAGCGTATTGGGCTAAGCGGCATCTCAAAGCGCATGAAATGACGAATAAAATGCACTATTAAGCTTCTACGCTAGGGCGAACAGAGACCCGATTAGATCATTTAACATTATGGTAAATAAAAGAATCCAGCGAAATTCTATCACATTTGTTCAATTTACGTCGCTCCTATTTCAGATAGCGTACTGGGCTAGGCGGCATCCCAAAGCGCATGGAATGACGAGTAAAATGCTCTATTAAACTTCTAGGGTAGGGCAAACAGAGACCCGATTAGGTCATTTCATATTATGGTTAATTTAAGAATTCAGCGAAATTCTATCACATTTGTTCAAGTTACATCGCTCCTATTTCAGATAGCTTATTGGGCTAAGCGGCATCTCAAAGCGCATGAAATGGCGAGTAAAATGCACTATTAAACTTCTAGGATAAGGCAAACAGAGACCCGATTAGATCATTTTATATTACGGTTAATATAAGAATTCAGCGTAATTCTGTTACATTTGTTCAAGTTACGTAGCTCATATGTCAGATAGCGTATTGGGCTATGCGGCATCTCGAAGCGCATGAAATGACGAGTAAAATGCACTGTTAAACTTCTAGGGTAGGGCAAACAGAGACCCGATTAGATCATTTTATATTACGGTTAATATAAGAATTCAGCGAAGTTCTATCACATTTGTTCAATTCACGTCACTCCTATTTCAGATAGCGTATTGGGCTAAGCGGCATCTCAAAGCGCATGAAATGGCGAGTAAAATGCACTATTAAACTTCTAGGATAAGGCAAACAGAGACCCGATTAGACCATTTTATATTACGGTTAACATAAGAATTCAGCGTAATTCTGTGACATTTGTTCAACTTACGTAGCTCCTATTTCAGACAGCGTACTGGGATAGGCGGCAACTTAAAGCGCGTGGAATGGCGAGTAAAATGCACTACTAAACTTCTATGATAGGGCAATCAGAGACCCGATTAGATCATTTTATATTTTGGTTAATATAAGATTCCAGCGAAATTCTATCACATTTGTTCAATTTACGTCGCTCCTATTTCAGATAGTGTATTGGGCTAAGCGGCATCTCACAGCGCACGAAAGGGCGAGTAAAATGAACTATTAAACTTCTAGGGTAGGGCAATCAGAGACCCGATAAGATCATTTCAAATTTTGGTTAATATAAGAATTCAGCGAAATTCTATCACATTTGTTCAATTTACGTCGCTCCTATTTCAGATAGCGTATTGGGCTAAGCGGCATCTCAAAGCGCAAGAAATGGCGAGTAAAATGCACTATTAAACTTCCAGGATAAGGCAAACAGAGACCCGATTAGACCATTTTATATTACGGTTAACATAAGAATTCAGCGTAATTCTGTGACATTTGTTCAACTTACGTAGCTCCTATTTCAGATAGCGTACTGGGATAGGCGGCAACTGAAAGCGCGTGGAATGGCGAGTAAAATGCACTACTAAACTTCTATGATAGGGCAATCAGAGACCCGATTAGATCATTTTATATTTTGGTTAATATAAGATTCCAGCGAAATTCTATCACATTTGTTCAATTTACGTCGCTCCTATTTCAGATAGTGTACTGGGCTAGGCGGCATCTTAAAGCGCGTAGAAGGTCGAGTAAAATGCACTACTAAACGTCTATGATAGGGCAATCAGAGTCCCGTTTAGATCATTTTATATTTTCTTTAATATAAGATTTCAGGGAAATTCTATCACATTTGTTCAATTTATGTCGCTCCTATTTCAGATAGCTATTGGGCTAAGCGGCATCTCAAAGCGCATGAAATGACGAGAGAAATGCACTATTAAACTTCTTGGGTAGGGCGAACAGAGACCCGATTACATCATTTTATATTATGGTTAATTTAAGAATTCAGCAAAATTCTATCACATTTTTTCAATTTACATCGCTCCTATTTCAGATAGCGTATTGGGCTAAGCGGCATCTCAAAGCGCATGGAATGGCGAGTAAAATGCACTAATAAACTTCTAGGATAAGGCAAACGGAGATCTGATTAGACCATTTTATATTACGGTTAATATAAGAATTCAGCGTAATTCTATCACATTTGTTCAATTTACGTCGTTCCTATTTCAGATTGCATACTGGGCTAGGCGGCATCTTAAAGCGCGTGGAATGGCGAGTAAAATGCACTATTAAACTTCTATGATAGGGCAATCAGAGACCCGATTAGATCATTTTATATTTTGGTTAATATAAGAATTCAGCGAAATTCAATCACATTTGTTCAATTTACGTCGCTCCTATGTCAGATAGCGTATTGGGCTCAGCGGCATCTCAAAGCGCATGAAATGGCGAGTGAAATGCACTATTAATCTTCTAGGGTAGGGCAATCAGAGACCCCATTAGATCATTTTATATTATGGTT
Organism: Macropis europaea; assembly: GCA_916610135.2. Classification (NCBI taxonomy): domain Eukaryota; kingdom Metazoa; phylum Arthropoda; class Insecta; order Hymenoptera; family Melittidae; genus Macropis; species Macropis europaea. Next base: position 54,624 of record CAKAJE020000194.1, read on the forward strand.
AATTTAAGAATTCAGCGAAATTCTATCCCATTTGTTCAATTTACGTCGCTCCTATGTCAGATAGCGTATTGGGCTATGCGGCATCTCGAATCGCATGAAATGACGAGTAAAATGCACTGTTAAACTTCTAGGGTAGGGCAAACAGAGACCCAATTAGATCATTTTATATTACGGTTAATATAAGAATTCAGCGAAATTCTATCACATTTGTTCAATTTACGTCGCTCCTATTTCAGATAGCGTACTGGGCTAGGCGGCACCTTAAAGCGCGTGGAATGGCGAGTAAAATGCACTATTAAACTTCTATGATAGGGCAATCAGAGACCCGACTAGATCATTTTATATTTTGGTTAATATAAGAATTCAGCGAAATTCTATCACATTTGTTCAATTTACGTCGATCCTATTTCAGATAGCTTATTGGGCTAAGCGGCATCGCAAAGCGCATGAAATGACGAGTGAAATGCACTATTAAACTTCTAGGGTAGGGCAAACAGAGACCCGATTAGATCATTTTACATTAAGGTTAATATAAGAATTCAGGGAAATTCTATCACATTTGTTCAACATACGTCGCTCCTATTTCAGATAGCGTACTGGGCTAGGCGGCATCTTAAACCGCGTGGAATGGCGAGTAAAATGCACTATTAAACTTCTATGATAGGGCAATCAGAGACCCGATTAGATCATTTTATATTTTGGTTAATATAAGAATTCAGCGAAATTCTATCACATTTGTTCAATTTACGTCGCTCCTATTTCAGATAGCTTATTGGGCGAAGCGGCATCGCAAAGCGCATGAAACGACGAGTGAAATGCACTATTAAACTTCTAGGGTAGGGCAAACAGAGACCCGATTAGATCATTTTATATTATGGTTAATATAAGAATTCAGCGTAATTCTGTCACATTTGTTCAACTTACGTCGCTCCTATTTCAGATAGCGTACTGGGCTAGGCGGCAACTTAAAGCGAGTGGAATGGCGAGTAAAATGCACTATTAAACTTCTATGATAGGGCAATCAGAGACCCGATTAGATCATTTTATATTTTGGTTAATATAAGAATTCAGCGAAATTCTATCACATTTGTTCAATTTACGTCGCTCCTATATCAGATAGCATATTGGGCTAAGCGGCATCTCAAAGCGCATGAAATGGCGAGTAAAATGCACTATTAAACTTCTAGGGCAGGGCGAACAGAGACCCGATTAGATCATTTTACATTAAGGTTAATATAAGTATTCAGGGAACTTCTATCACATTTGTTCAATTTACGTCGCTCCTATTTCAGACAGCTTATTGGGCTAAGCGGCATCTCAAAGCGCATGAAATGACGAGTAAAATGCAATATTAAACTTCTAGGGTAGGGCAATCAGAGACCCGATTAGATCATTTTATATTATGGTTAATTTAAGAATTCAGCAAAATTCTATCACATTTGTTCAATTTACGTCGTTCCTATTTCAGATAGGATACTGGGCTAGGCGGCATCTTAAAGCGCGTGGAATGGCCAGTGAAATGCACTATTAATCTTCTATGATAGGGCAATCAGAGACCCGATTAGATCATTTTATATTTTGGTTAATATAAGAATTCAGCGTAATTCTATCACATTTGTTCAATTTACGTCGCTCCTATATCAGATAGCATATTGGGCTAAGCGGCATCTCAAAGCGCATGAAATGGCGAGTAAAATGCACTATTAAACTTCTAGGGTAAGGCAAACAGAGACCCGATTAGATCATTTTATATTACGGTTAACATAAGAATTCAGCGTAATTCTGTGACATTTGTTCAACTTACGTAGCTCCTATTTCAGATAGCGTACTGGGCTAGGTGGCAACTTAAAGCGCGTGGAATGTCCAGTAAAATGCACTATTAAACTTCTATGATAGGGCAATCAGAGACCCGATTAGATCATTTTATATTTTGGTTAATATAAGAATCCAGCGAAATTCTATCACATTTGTTCAATTTACGTCGCTCCTATTTCAGATAGCGTATTGGGCTAAGCGGCATCTCACAGCGCACGAAAGGGCGAGTAAAATGCACTATTAAGCTTCTAGGGTTGGGCACATAGAGACCCGATTAGATGATTTTATATTATGGTTAATTTAAGAATTCAGCGAAATCCTATCACATTTGTTCATTTTACGTCGCTCCTATTTCAGATAGCGTATTGGGCTAAGCGGCATCTCAAAGCGCATGAAATGGCGAGTCAAATGCACTATTAAACTTCTAGGGCAGGGCGAACAGAGACCCGATTAGATCATTTTACATTAAGGTTAATATAAGTATTCAGGGAACTTCTATCACATTTGTTCAATTTACGTCGCTCCTATTTCAGACAGCTTATTGGGCTAAGCGGCATCTCAAAGCGCATGAAATGGCGAGTAAAATGCACTATTAAACTTCTAGGGTAAGGCAAACAGACACCCGATTAGATCATTTTATATTACGGTTAATATAAGAATTCAGCGAAATTCTATCACATTAGTTCAATTTACGTCGCGCCTATTTCAGATAGCCTATTGGGCTAAGCGGCATCTCAAAGCGCATGAAATGACGAGAGAAATGCACTATTAAACTTCTTGGGTAGGGCGAACAGAGACCCGATTACATCATTTTATATTATGGTTAATTTAAGAATTCAGCAAAATTCTATCACATTTGTTCAATTTACGTCGCTCCTATTTCAGATAGCGTGCTGGGCTACGCGGTATCTTAAAGCGCGTGGACGGGCGAGTAAAATGCACTACTAAACTTCTATGATAGGGCAATCAGAGTCCCGTTTAGATCATTTTATATTTTCTTTAATATAAGATTTCAGGGAAATTCTATCACATTTGTTCAACTTACGTCGCTCCTATTTCAGATCGCGTACTGGGCTAGGCGGCATCTCAGAGCGGGTGGAATGGAGAGTAAAATGCACTCTTAAACATCTATGATAGGGCAATCAGAGACCCGATTAGATCATTTTATATTTTGGTTAATATAAGAATTCAGCGAAATTCTATCACATTTGTTCAATTTACGTCGCTCCTATTTCAGATAGCGTATTGGGCTAAGCGGCATCTCAAAGCACATGGAATGGCGAGTGAAATGCACTATTAAACTTCTAGGGTAGGGCGAACAGAGACCCGAATAGATCATTTTATATTACGGTTAATATAAGAATTCAGCGTAATTCTATCACATTTGTTCAACTAACGTCGCTCCTATTTCAGATAGCGTATTGGGCTAAGCGGCATCTCAAAGCGCAAGAAATGGCGAATAAAATGCACTATTAAGCTTCTAGGGTTGGGCACATATAGACCCGATTAGATCATTTTATATTTTGGTTAATATAAGAATTCAGCGAAATTCTATCACATTTGTTCAACATACGTCGCTCCTATTTCAGATAGTGTACTGGGCTAGGCGGCATCTTAAAGCGCGTGGAAGGGCGAGTAAAATGCACTACTAAACTTCTATGGTAGGGCAATCAGAGTCCCGTTTAGATCATTTTATGTATTGTTTAATATAAGATTTCAGGGAAATTCTATCACATTTGTTCAATTTACGTCGCTCCTATTTCAGATAGCGTATTGGGCTAAGCGGCATCTCAAAGCGTATGAAATGACGAGAGAGATGCACTATTAAATTTCTTGGGTAGGGCGAACAGAGACCCGATTAGGTCATTTCATATTATGGTTAATTTAAGAATTCAGCGAAATTCTATCACATTTGTTCAATTTACATCGCTCCTATTTCAAATAGCGTATTGGGCTAAGCGGCATCTCCATGCGCATGAAATAGCGAGTAAAATGCACTATTAAACTTCTAGGATAAGGCAAATGGATACCCGATTAGACCATTTTATATTACGGTTAATATAAGAATTCAGCGTTATTCTATCACATTTGTTCAACTTACGTCGCTCCTATTTCAGATAGCTTACTCGGATAGGCGACATCTTAAAGCGCGTGGAAAGGCGAGTAAAATGCACTATTAAACTTCGAGGGTAATGCAAACAGTGACCCGATTAGATCATTTTATATTACGGTTAATATAAGATTTCAGGGAAATTCTATCACATTTGTTCAATTTACGTCGCTCCTATTTCAGATAGCAATTGGGCTAAGCGGCATCTCAAAGCGCATGAAATGACGAGAGAAATGCACTATTAAACTTCTTGGGTAGGGCGAACAGAGACCCGATTACATCATTTTATATTGTGGTTAATATAAGAATTCAGCGATATTCTATCGCATTTGTTCAATTTGCGTCGCTCCTATTTCAGATAGCGTATTGGGCTAAGCGGCATCTCAAAGCGCATGAAATGACGAATAAAATGCACTATTAAGCTTATACGCTAGGGCGAACAGAGACCCGATTAGATCATTTAACATTATGGTAAATAAAAGAATCCAGCGAAATTCTATCACATTTGTTCAATTTATGTCGCTCCTATTTCAGATAGCGTACTGGGCTAGGCGGCATCTCAAAGCGCATGAAATGACGAGTAAAATGCTCTATTAAACTTCTAGGGTAGGGCAAACAGAGACCCGATTAGGTCATTTCATATTATGGTTAATTTAAGAATTCAGCGAAATTCTATCACATTTGTTCAAGTTACATCGCTCCTATTTCAGATAGCTTATTGGGCTAAGCGGCATCTCAAAGCGCATGAAATGGCGAGTAAAATGCACTATTAAACTTCTAGGATAAGGCAAACAGAGACCCGATTAGATCATTTTATATTACGGTTAATATAAGAATTCAGCGTAATTCTGTTACATTTGTTCAAGTTACGTAGCTCATATGTCAGATAGCGTATTGGGCTATGCGGCATCTCGAAGCGCATGAAATGACGAGTAAAATGCACTGTTAAACTTCTAGGGTAGGGCAAACAGAGACCCGATTAGATCATTTTATATTACGGTTAATATAAGAATTCAGCGAAGTTCTATCACATTTGTTCAATTCACGTCACTCCTATTTCAGATAGCGTATTGGGCTAAGCGGCATCTCAAAGCGCATGAAATGGCGAGTAAAATGCACTATTAAACTTCTAGGATAAGGCAAACAGAGACCCGATTAGACCATTTTATATTACGGTTAACATAAGAATTCAGCGTAATTCTGTGACATTTGTTCAACTTACGTAGCTCCTATTTCAGATAGCGTACTGGGATAGGCGGCAACTTAAAGCGCGTGGAATGGCGAGTAAAATGCACTACTAAACTTCTATGATAGGGCAATCAGAGACCCGATTAGATCATTTTATATTTTGGTTAATATAAGATTCCAGCGAAATTCTATCACATTTGTTCAATTTACGTCGCTCCTATTTCAGATAGTGTATTGGGCTAAGCGGCATCTCACAGCGCACGAAAGGGCGAGTAAAATGCACTATTAAACTTCTAGGGTAGGGCAATCAGAGACCCGATAAGATCATTTCAAATTTTGGTTAATATAAGAATTCAGCGAAATTCTATCACATTTGTTCAATTTACGTCGCTCCTATTTCAGATAGCGTATTGGGCTAAGCGGCATCTCAAAGCGCATGGAATGGCGAGTGAAATGCACTATTAAACTTCTAGGGTAGGGCGAACAGACACCCGAATAGATCATTTTATATTACGGTTAATATAAGAATGCAGCGTAATTCTATCACATTTGTTCAACTAACGTCGCTCCTATTTCAGATAGCGTACTGGGCTAGGCGGCATCTTAAAGCGCGTGGAAGGGCGAGTAAAATGCACTTCTAAACTTCTATGATAGGGCAATCAGAGTTCCGAATAGATCATTTTATATTTTGTTTACTATAACATTTCAGGGAAATTCTATCACATTTGTTCAATTTACGTCGCTCCTATTTCAGATAGCTTATTGGGCTAAGCGGCATCTCAAAGCGCAAGAAATGGCGAGTAAAATGCATTATTAAACTTCCAGGATAAGGCAAACAGAGACCCGATTAGACCATTTTATATTACGGTTAACATAAGAATTCAGCGTAATTCTGTGACATTTGTTCAACTTACGTAGCTCCTATTTCAGATAGCGTACTGGGATAGGCGGCAACTGAAAGCGCGTGGAATGGCGAGTAAAATGCACTACTAAACTTCTATGATAGGGCAATCAGAGACCCGATTAGATCATTTTATATTTTGGTTAATATAAGATTCCAGCGAAATTCTATCACATTTGTTCAATTTACGTCGCTCCTATTTCAGATAGTGTACTGGGCTAGGCGGCATCTTAAAGCGCGTGGAAGGTCGAGTAAAATGCACTACTAAACGTCTATGATAGGGCAATCAGAGTCCCGTTTAGATCATTTTATATTTTCTTTAATATAAGATTTCAGGGAAATTCTATCACATTTGTTCAATTTATGTCGCTCCTATTTCAGATAGCTATTGGGCTAAGCGGCATCTCAAAGCGCATGAAATGACGAGAGAAATGCACTATTAAACTTCTTGGGTAGGGCGAACAGAGACCCGATTACATCATTTTATATTATGGTTAATTTAAGAATTCAGCAAAATTCTATCACATTTTTTCAATTTACATCGCTCCTATTTCAGATAGCGTATTGGGCTAAGCGGCATCTCAAAGCGCATGGAATGGCGAGTAAAATGCACTAATAAACTTCTAGGATAAGGCAAACGGAGATCTGATTAGACCATTTTATATTACGGTTAATATAAGAATTCAGCGTAATTCTATCACATTTGTTCAATTTACGTCGTTCCTATTTCAGATTGCATACTGGGCTAGGCGGCATCTTAAAGCGCGTGGAATGGCGAGTAAAATGCACTACTAAACTTCTGTAATAGGGCAATCAGAGACCCGATTAGATCATTTTATATTTTGGTTAATATAAGGATTCAGCGTAATTCTATCACATTTGTTCAATTTACGTCGCTCCTATTTCAGATAGCGTATTGGGCTAAGCGGCATCTCAAAGCGCACGAAAGGGTGAGTAAAATGCACTATTAAACTTCTAGGGTGGGGCAATCAGAGACCCGATAAGATCATTTTATATTACGGTTAATATAAGAATTCAGCGAAGTTCTATCACATTTGTTCAATTTTCGTCGCTCCTATTTCAGATAGCTTATTGGGCTAAGCGGCAACTCAAAGCGCATGAAATGACGAGTGAAATGCACTATTAAACTTCTAGGGTAGGGCGAACAAAGACCCGATTAGATCATTTTACATTCAGGTTAAAATAAGAATTCAGCGAAATTCTATCACATTTGTTCAATTTACGTCGCTCCTATTTCAGATAGCGTACTGGGCTAGGCGGCATCTTAAAGCGCGTGGAGTGGAGAGTAAACTGCACTATTAATCTTCTATGATAGGGCAATCAGAGACCCGATTAGATCATTTTATATTTTGGTGAATATAAGAATTCAGCGAAATTCTATCACATTTGTTCAATTTACGTCGCTCCTATTTCAGATAGCATATTGGGCTAAGCGGCATCGCAAAGCGCATGAAATGACGAGTGAAATGCGCTATTAAACTTCTTGGGTAGGGCGAACAGAGAGCCGATTACATCATTTTATATTATGGTTAATTTAAGAATTCGGCAAAATTCTATCACATTCGTTCAATTTACGTGGCTCCTATTTCAGATAGCTTATTGGGCTCAGCGGCATCTCAAAGCGCATGAAATGACGAGTGAAATGCACTATTAATCTTCTAGGGTAGGGCGAACAGAGACCCGATTAGATCATTTTACATTAAGGTTAATATAAGAATTCAGCGAGATTCTCTCACATTTGTTCAATTTACGTCGCTGATATTTCAGATAGCGTATTGGGCTAAGCGGCATCTCAAAGCGCAAGAAATGGCGAGTAAAATGAACTATTAAACTTCTAGGGTAGGGCAATCAGAGACCCGATTCGATCATTTTACATTATGGTTAATTTAAGAATTCAGAAAAATTCTATTACATTTGTTCAACTTACGTCGCTCCTATTTCAGATAGCGTACTGGGCTAGGCGGCACCTTAAAGCGCGTGGAATGGCGAGTAAAATGCACTATTAAACTTCTATGATAGGGCAATCAGAGACCCGATTAGATCATTTTATATTTTGGTTAATATAAGAATTCAGCGAAATTCAATCACATTTGTTCAATTTACGTCGCTCCTATGTCAGATAGCGTATTGGGCTAAGCGGCATCTCAAAGCGCATGAAATGGCGAGTGAAATGCACTATTAATCTTCTAGGGTAGGGCAATCAGAGACCCCATTAGATCATTTTATATTATGGTTAATTTAAGAATTCAGCGAAATTCTATCCCATTTGTTCAATTTACGTCGCTCCTATGTCAGATAGCGTATTGGGCTATGCGGCATCTCGAATCGCATGAAATGACGAGTAAAATGCACTGTTAAACTTCTAGGGTAGGGCAAACAGAGACCCAATTAGATCATTTTATATTACGGTTAATATAAGAATTCAGCGAAATTCTATCACATTTGTTCAATTTACGTCGCTCCTATTTCAGATAGCGTACTGGGCTAGGCGGCATCTTAAAGCGCGTGGAATGGCGAGTAAAATGCACTTTTAAACTTCTATGATAGGGCAATCATAGACCCGAGTAGATCTTTTTATATTTTGGTTAATATAAGAATTCAGCGAGATTCTCTCACATTTGTTCAATTTACGTCGCTGATATTTCAGATAGCGTATTGGGCTAAGCGGCATCTCAAAGCGCAAGAAATGGCGAGTAAAATGAACTATTAAACTTCTAGGGTAGGGCAATCAGAGACCCGATTCGATCATTTTACATTATGGTTAATTTAAGAATTCAGCAAAATTCTATCACATTTGTTCAACTTACGTCGCTCCTATTTCAGATAGCGTACTAGGCTAGGCGGCACCTTAAAGCGCGTGGAATGGCGAGTAAAATGCACTATTAAACTTCTATGATAGGGCAATCAGAGACCCGACTAGATCATTTTATATTTTGGTTAATATAAGAATTCAGCGAAATTCTATCACATTTGTTCAATTTACGTCGATCCTATTTCAGATAGCTTATTGGGCTAAGCGGCATCGCAAAGCGCATGAAATGACGAGTGAAATGCACTATTAAACTTCTAGGGTAGGGCAAACAGAGACCCGATTAGATCATTTTACATTAAGGTTAATATAAGAATTCAGGGAAATTCTATCACATTTGTTCAACATACGTCGCTCCTATTTCAGATAGCGTACTGGGCTAGGCGGCATCTTAAACCGCGTGGAATGCCGAGTAAAATGCACTATTAAACTTCTATGATAGGGCAATCAGAGACCCGATTAGATCATTTTATATTTTGGTTAATATAAGAATTCAGCGAAATTCTATCACATTTGTTCAATTTACGTCGCTCCTATTTCAGATAGCTTATTGGGCGAAGCGGCATCGCAAAGCGCATGAAACGACGAGTGAAATGCACTATTAAACTTCTAGGGTAGGGCAAACAGAGACCCGATTAGATCATTTTATATTATGGTTAATATAAGAATTCAGCGTAATTCTGTCACATTTGTTCAACTTACGTCGCTCCTATTTCAGATAGCGTACTGGGCTAGGCGGCAACTTAAAGCGAGTGGAATGGCGAGTAAAATGCACTATTAAACTTCTATGATAGGGCAATCAGAGACCCGATTAGATCATTTTATATTTTGGTTAATATAAGAATTCAGCGAAATTCTATCACATTTGTTCAATTTACGTCGCTCCTATGTCAGATAGCGTATTGGGCTAAGCGGCATCTCAAAGCGCATGAAATGGCGAGTGAAATGCACTATTAATCTTCTATGGTAGGGCAATCAGAGACCCCATTAGATCATTTTATATTATGGTTAATTTAAGAATTCAGCGAAATTCTATCACATTTGTTCAATTTACGTCGCTCCTATGTCAGATAGCGTATTGGGCTAAGCGGCTTCTCAAAGCGCATGAAATGGCGAGTGAAATGCACCATTAATCTTCTAGGGTAGGGCAATCAGAGACCCCATTAGATCATTTTAAATTATGGTTAATTTAAGAATTCAGCGAAATTCTATCACATTTGTTCAATTTACGTCGCTCCTATGTCAGATAGCGTACTGGGCTAGGCGGCATCTCAAAGCGCATGAAACGGCGAGTAAAATGCACTATTAAACTTCTAGGATAAGGCAAACAGAGACCCGATTACATCATTTTATATTACGGTAAATATAAGAATTCAGCGTAATTCTGTCACATTTGTTCAACTTACGTAGCTCCTATTTCAGATAGCGTACTGGGCTAGGCGGCAACTTAAAGCGCGTGGAATGTCGAGTAAAATACACTATCAAACTTCTATGATAGGGCAATCAGAGACCCGATTAGATCATTTTATATTTTGGTTAATATAAGAATTCAGCGAAATTCTATCACATTTGTTCAATTTACGTCGCTCCTATTTCAGATAGCGTATTGGGCTAAGCGGCATCTCAAAGCGCATGAAATGGCGAGTAAAATGCACTGTTAAACCTCTAGGGTAGGGCAAACAGAGACCCGATTAGATCATTTCATATTATGGTTTATTTAAGAATTCAGAAAAATTCTATCACATTTGTCCAATTTACGTCGCTCCTATTTCAGATAGCTTATTGAGCTAAGCGGCATCTCAAAGCGCATGAAATGACGTGTGAAATGCACTAGTAATCTTCTAGGGTAGGGCGAACAGAGACCCGATTAGATCATTTTACATTAAGGTTAATATAAGAATTCAGCGAGATTCTCTCACATTTGTTCAATTTACGTCGCTGTTATTTCAGATAGCGTATTGGGATAAGCGGCATCTCAAAGCGCAAGAAATGGCGAGTGAAATGCACTATTAATCTTCTAGGGTAGGGCGAACAGAGACCCGATTAGATCATTTTACATTAAGGTTAATATAAGAATTCAGCGAGATTCTCTCACATTTGTTCAATTTACGTCGCTGATATTTCAGATAGCGTATTGGGCTAAGCGGCATCTCAAAGCGCAAGAAATGGCGAGTAAAATGAACTATTAAACTTCTAGGGTAGGGCAATCAGAGACCCGATTCGATCATTTTACATTATGGTTAATTTAAGAATTCAGCAAAATTCTATCACATTTGTTCAACTTACGTCGCTCCTATTTCAGATAGCGTACTAGGCTAGGCGGCACCTTAAAGCGCGTGGAATGGCGAGTAAAATGCACTATTAAACTTCTATGATAGGGCAATCAGAGACCCGACTAGATCATTTTATATTTTGGTTAATATAAGAATTCAGCGAAATTCTATCACATTTGTTCAATTTACGTCGATCCTATTTCAGATAGCTTATTGGGCTAAGCGGCATCGCAAAGCGCATGAAATGACGAGTGAAATGCACTATTAAACTTCTAGGGTAGGGCAAACAGAGACCCGATTAGATCATTTTACATTAAGGTTAATATAAGAATTCAGGGAAATTCTATCACATTTGTTCAACATACGTCGCTCCTATTTCAGATAGCGTACTGGGCTAGGCGGCATCTTAAACCGCGTGGAATGGCGAGTAAAATGCACTATTAAACTTCTATGATAGGGCAATCAGAGACCCGATTAGATCATTTTATATTTTGGTTAATATAAGAATTCAGCGAAATTCTATCACATTTGTTCAATTTACGTCGCTCCTATTTCAGATAGCTTATTGGGCGAAGCGGCATCGCAAAGCGCATGAAACGACGAGTGAAATGCACTATTAAACTTCTAGGGTAGGGCAAACAGAGACCCGATTAGATCATTTTATATTATGGTTAATATAAGAATTCAGCGTAATTCTGTCACATTTGTTCAACTTACGTCGCTCCTATTTCAGATAGCGTACTGGGCTAGGCGGCAACTTAAAGCGAGTGGAATGGCGAGTAAAATGCACTATTAAACTTCTATGATAGGGCAATCAGAGACCCGATTAGATCATTTTATATTTTGGTTAATATAAGAATTCAGCGAAATTCTATCACATTTGTTCAATTTACGTCGCTCCTATGTCAGATAGCGTATTGGGCTAAGCGGCATCTCAAAGCGCATGAAATGGCGAGTGAAATGCACTATTAATCTTCTATGGTAGGGCAATCAGAGACCCCATTAGATCATTTTATATTATGGTTAATTTAAGAATTCAGCGAAATTCTATCACATTTGTTCAATTTACGTCGCTCCTATGTCAGATAGCGTATTGGGCTATGCGGCATCTCAAAGCGCATGAAATGACGAGTAAAATGCACTGTTAAACTTCTAGGGTAGGGCAAACAGAGACCCGATTAGATCATTTTATATTACGGTAAATATAAGAATTCAGCGTAATTCTGTCACATTTGTTCAACTTACGTAGCTCCTATTTCAGATAGCGTACTGGGCTAGGCGGCAACTTAAAGCGCGTGGAATGTCGAGTAAAATACACTATCAAACTTCTATGATAGGGCAATCAGAGACCCGATTAGATCATTTTATATTTTGGTTAATATAAGAATTCAGCGAAATTCTATCACATTTGTTCAATTTACGTCGCTCCTATGTCAGATAGCGTATCGGGCTAAGCGGCATCTCAAAGCGCATGAAATGGCGAGTGAAATGCACTATTAATCTTCTAGGGTAG
>CAKAJE020000195.1:0-28383 GCA_916610135.2 Macropis europaea
TCGCTCCTATTTCAGATAGCGTATTCGGCTAGGCGGCACATTAAAGCGCATTAAATGACGAGTAAAATGCCCTATTAAACTTCTATGATAGGGCAATCAGGGGCCCGAATTGATCGTATTATGTTATGGTTAATATAAGAATGCTGCGTAATTCTATCATATTTGTTCAATTTACGTCGCCCCTATTTCAGATAGCGTATTGGGCTAGGTGGCATCTTAAAGCGCATGAAATGTCGAGTAAAATGCACTACTAAACTTGTCGGATAGGGCAATCACAGACCTGATTAGGTCATCTTATATTATGGTTAATACAATAATTCAGCGAAATTTTATCACATTTGTTCAATTTACGTCGCCCCTATTTCAGATAGCGTATTGGGCTAGGTGGCATCTTAAAGAGCATGAAATGTCGAGTAAAATGCACTATTAGACTTCTCGGATAGGGCTAACAGAGACCCGATTAGGTCATCTTATATTATGCTTAATATAAGAATTCTGCGTAATTCTATCACGTTTGTTCAATTTACGTAGCTCCAATTTCAGATAGCGTATTGGGCTAGGTGGCATCTTAAAGCGCATGAAATGATGAGTAAAATGCACTATTAAACTTCTATGATAGGGCAATCAGAGACCCAAATAGATCGTATTATATTATGGTTAATATACGAATTCTGCGTAATTCTATCACATTTGTTCAATTTATGTCGCTCCTATTTCAGATAGCGTATTGGGCTATGTGGCATCTTAAAGCGCATGGAATGACGACTAAAATGCACTATTAAACTTCTAGGGTAGTGCAAACAGAGACCCGATTAGTTCATTTTATGTTATGGTTAATTTAAGAATTCAGCGAAATTCTATCACATTTCTTGAATTTGTGTCGCTCCTATTTCAGATAGCGTAGTGGGCTAGGCGGCACCTTAAAGCGCATGACATGACGAGTAAAATGCACTGCTAGACTTGTCGGGTAGGGCAATCAGAGACCCGATTAGGTCATCTTTTATTATGGTTAATTTAAGAATTCAGCGAAATTCTATCACATTTGTTCAATTTACGTCGCTCCTATTTCAGATAGCGTATTGGGCTAGCCGGCACCTTAAAGCGCATGAAATGACGAGTAAAATGCGCTATTAAACTTCTATGATAGGGCAATCAGAGACCGAATAGATCATATTATATTATGGTTAATATAAGAATTCTACGTAATTCCATCACGTTTGTTCAATTTACGTAGCTCCAATTTCAGATAGCGTATTGGGCTAGGCGGCACCTTAGAGCGTGTGAAATGACGAGTAAAATGCACTATTAAACTTCTATGATATGCCAATCGGAGACCCGAATAGATCATTTTATATTATGGTTAATATAAGAATTCTGCGTAATTCTATCACGTTTGTTCAATTTACGTCGCTCCTACTTCAGATAGCGTATTGGGCTAAGCGGCATCTTAAAACTCATGAAATGTCGAGTAAAATGCACTACAAAACTTCTAGGATAGGGCAATCAGAGACCCGCTTAGATCAACTTATATTATGATAAATATAAGGATTCAGTGTAATTCTATCACATTTGTTCAATTTACGACGCTCCGACTTCAGATAGCGTATTCGACTAAACGGCACCATAATGCGCATGAAATGGCGAGTAAAATGCACTATTAGGCTTCTATGATAGGGCAATCAGAGGCCCGATTAGATCATCTTATATTATTGTTAATATAAGAATTCAACGTAATTTTATCACATTTGTTCAATTTATATCGCTCCTATTTCAGATAGCGTATTGGTCGAGGCGGCACCTTAAAGCGCGTGAAATGACGAGTAAAATGCACTATTAAACTTCTATGATAGGGCAATCAGAGTATCGAATAGATAGTATTATATTTTGGTTAATATAAGAATTCTGCGTAATTCTATCACGTTTGTTCAATTTACGTAGCTCCAATTTCAGATAGGGCATTGGACTAGGCGGCATCTTAAAGCGCATGAAATGTCGAGTAAAATGCATAATTAAACTTCTAGGGTAGGGCAAACAGAGACCCGATTAGATCATTTTATATTATGGTTAATTTAAGAATACAGCGAAATTTTACCCCATTTGTTCAATTTACGTCGCCCCTATTTCAGATAGCGTATTGGGCTAGGTGGCATCTTAGAGCGCGTGAAATGACGAGTAAAATGCACTATTAAACTTCTATGACAGGGCAATCAGAGAACCGAATAGTTCGTATTATATTTTGGTTAATATAAGAATTCTGCGTAATTCTAACTCGTTTGTTCAATATACGTAGCTCCAATTTCAGATATCGCATTGGGCTAGCCGGCACCTTAAAGCGCATGAAATGACGAGTAAAATGCACTATTAAACTTCTATGATAGGGCAATCAGAGACCGAATAGATCATATTATATTATGGTTAATTTAAGAATTCTGCGTAATTCTATTACATTTGTTCAATTTATGAACGCTCCTACTTCAGATAGCGTATTGGGCTAAGCGGCATCTTAAAGCGCATGAAATGTCGAGTAAAATGCACTGCTAAACTTCTCGGATAGGGCTAAGAGAGACCCGATTAGGTCATCTTATATTATGGTTAATATAAGAATTCAGCGAAATTTTATCACATTTGTTCAATTTACGTCGCCCCGATTTCAGATTGCGTATTGGGCTAGGAGGCATCTTAAGGCGCATGAAATGTCGAGTAAAATGCACAATTAAACTGCTCGGGTAGGGCAAACAGAGACCCGATTAGGTCATTTTATATTATGGTTAATTTAAGAATACAGTGAAATTCTATCACATTTGTTCAATTTACGTCGCTCCTATTTCAGATAGCGTATTGGGCTAGGTGGCATCTTAAAGCGCGTGGAATGTTGAGTAAAATGCACTACTAACCTTCTATGATAGGGCAATCAAAGACCCGAGTAGATCATTCTATATTATGGTTAACACAAAAATTCTGCGTAATTCTATCACATTTGTTCAATTTGTGTCGCTCCTATTTCAGATAGCGTAGTGGGCTAGGCGGCTCCTTAAAGCGCATGAAATGACGAGTAAAATGCCCTATTAAACTTCTATGATAGGGCAATCAGAGACCGAATAGATCATATTATATTATGGTTAATATAAGAATTCTACGTAATTCCATCACGTTTGTTCAATTTACGTCGCTCCAATTTCAGATAGCGTATTGGGCTAGGTGGCATCTTAAAGCGCATGAAATGATGAGTAAAATGCACTATTAAACTTCTATGATAGGGCAATCAGAGACCCGAATAGATCGTATTATATTATGGTTAATATAAGAATTCAGCGAAATTCTATCACATTTGTTCAATTTACGTCGCTCCTATTTCGGATAGCGTATTGAGCCAGGCGGCACCTTAAAGCGCATGAAATGACGAGTAAAATGCACTATTAAACTTCTATGATAGGGCAATCCGAGCCCCGAATTGATCGTATTATATTATGGTTAATATAAGAATTCAACGTAATTTTATCACATTTGTTCAATTTACGTCGCCCCAATTTCAGACAGCGTATTGGGCTAGGTGGCATCTTAAAGCGCATGAAATGTCGAGTAAAATGCAATATTAAACTTCTAGGGTAGGGCAATCAGAGTCCCGAATAGATCGTAGTATATTATGGTTAATATAAGAATTCTGCGTAATTCTATCACATTTGTTCAATTTATGTCGCTCCTATTTCAGATAGCGTATTGGGCTATGTGGCATCTTAAAGCGCATGGAATGACGAGTAAAATGCACTATTAAACTTCTAGGGTAGGGCAAACAGAGACCCGATTAGTTCATTTTATGTTATGGTTAATTTAAGAATTCAGCGAAATTCTATCACATTTCTTGAATTTGTGTCGCTCATATTTCAGATAGCGTAGTGGGCTAGGCGGCACCTTAAAGCGCATGACATGACGAGTAAAATGCTCTGCTAGACTTGTCGGGTAGGGCAATCAGAGACCCGATTAGGTCATGTTTTATTATGGTTAATTTAAGAATTCAGCGAAATTCTATCACATTTGTTCAATTTACGTCGCTCCTATTTCAGATAGCGTATTGGGCTAGACGGCACCTGAAAGCGCATGAAATGACGAGTAAAATGCACTATTAAACTTCTATGATAGGGCAATCAGAGACCGAATAGATCATATTATATTATGGTTAATATAAGAATTCTACGTAATTCCATCACGTTTGTTCAATTTACGTAGCTCCAATTTCAGATAGCGTATTGGGCTAGGCGGCACCTTAGAGCGTGTGAAATGACGAGTAAAATGCACTATTAAACTTCTAGGATAGGGCAATCAGAGACCCGCTTAGATCATCTTATATTATGATAAATATAAGGATTCAGTGTAATTCTATCACATTTGTTCTATTTACGACGCTCCGATTTCAGATAGCGTATTCGACTAAACGGCACCATAATGCGCATGAAATGGCGAGTAAAATGCACTATTAAACTTCTATGATAGGGCAATCAGAGACCGAATAGATCATATTATATTATGGTTAATATAAGAATTCTACGTAATTCCATCACGTTTGTTCAATTTACGTAGCTCCAATTTCAGATAGCGTATTGGGCTAGGCGGCACCTTAAATCGCATGATATGACGAGTAAAATGCACTATCAAACTTCTATGATAGGGCAATCAGAGAACCGAATAGATCGTATTATATTATGGTTAATATAAGAATTCTGCGTAATTTTATCACATTTGTTCAATTTACGTCGCCCCAATTTCAGATAGCGTATTGGGCGAGGTGGCATCTTAAAGCACATGAAATGTCGAGTAAAATGCACTACTAAACTTCTAGGGTAGGGCAAACAGAGACCCGATTAGACCATTTTCCATTATGGTTTATTTAAGAATTCAGCGAAACTCTATCACACTTGTTCAATTTACGTAGCTCCTATTTCAGATAGCGTATTGGGCTAGTATGCACCTTAAAAGCGCATGAAATATCGAGTAAAATGCACTATTAAACTTCTAGGGCAGGACAAACAGAGACCCGATTAGTTCATTTTATGTTATGGTCAATATAAGAATTCTGCGAAATTCTATCACATTTGTTCAATTTACGTCGCTGCTATTTCTGCTAGCGTATCGGGCTATGTGGCATCTTAAAGCGCATGAAATGTCGAGTAAAATGCACTATTAAACTTCTAGGGTAGGGTAATCAGAGACCCGATTAGGTCATCTTATAGTATGGTTAATATAAGAATTCAGCGAAATTCTATCACATTTGTTCAATTTACGTCGCTCCTATTTCAGATGGCGTATTTGGCTAAGCGGAACTATAAAGCGCATGAAATGTCGAGTAAAATGCACTATTACACTTCTATGATAGGGCAACCAGAGACACGATTAGATCATTTTATATTATTGTTAATATAAGAATTCAACGTAATTTTATCACATTTGTTCAATTTACGTCGCCCCAATTTCAGATAGTGTATTGTGCTAAGCGGCACCTTAAAGCGCATGAAATGGCAAGTAAAACACACTATTAAACTTCTATGATAGGGCAATCAGAGAACCGAATAGATCGTATTATATTATGGTTAATATAAGAATTCTGCGTAATCCTATCACGTTTGTTCAATTTACGCAGCTCCAATTTCAGATAGCGCATTGGGCTAGGCGGCACCTTAAAGCGCATGAAATGGCGAGTAAAATGCACTACTAAACTTCTAGGATAGGGCAATCAGAGACCCGGTAAGGTCAGCTTATGTTTTGATTAATTTAAGGATACAGCGTAATTCTATCACATTTGTTCAATTTACGTCGGTCCTATTTCAGATAGTGAATTGGGCTAAGCGGCACCTTAAAGCGCATGGAATGACGAGTAAAATGCACTATTAAACTTCTAGGGTAGGGCAAACAGAGACCCGATTAGTTCATTTTATGTTATGGTTAATTTAAGAATTCAGCGTAATTCTATCACATTTCTTCAATTTGTGTCGCTCCTATTTCAGACAGCGTAGTGGGCTAGGCGGCACCTTAAAGCGCATGAAATGGCGAGTAAAATGAACTATTAAACTTCTATGATAGGGCAATCAGAGACCGAATAGATCATATTATATTATGGTTAATATAAGAATTCTACGTAATTCCATCACGTTTGTTCAATTTACGTAGCTCCAATTTCAGATAGCGTATTGGGCTAGGCGGCACCTTAGAGCGTGTGAAATGACGAGTAAAATGCACTATTAAACTTCTATGATAAGCCAATCAGAGACCCGAATAGATCATTTTATATTATGGTTAATATAAGAATTCTGCGTAATTCTATCACGTTTGTTCAATTTACGTCGCTCCTACTTCAGATAGCGTATTGCGCTAAGCGGCATCTTAAAACTCAACAAATGTCGAGTAAAATGCACTACAAAACTTCTAGGATAGGGCAATCAGAGACCCGCTTAGATCATCCTATATTATGATAAATATAAGGATTCAGTGTAATTCTATCACATTTGTTCAATTTATATCGCTCCTATTTCAGATAGCGTATTGGTCTAGGCGGCACCTTAAAGCGCGTGAAATGACGAGTAAAATGCACTATTAAACTTCTATGGTAGGGCAATCAGAGTATCGAATAGATAGTATTATATTTTGGTTAATATAAGAATTCTGCGTAATTCTATCACGTTTGTTCAATTTACGTAGCTCCTATTTCAGATAGGGCATTGGACTAGGCGGCATCTTAAAGCGCATGAAATGTCGAGTAAAATGCATAATTAAACATCTAGGGTAGGGCAAACAGAGACCCGATTAGATCATTTTGTATTATGGTTAATTTAAGAATACAGCGAAATTTTATCCCATTTGTTCAATTTACGTCGCCCCTATTTCAGATAGCGTATTGGGCTAGGTGGCATCTTAAAGCGCGTGAAATGACGAGTAAAATGCACTATTAAACTTCTATGACAGGGCAATGAGAGAACCGAATAGTTCGTATTATATTTTGGTTAATATAAGAATTCTGCGTAATTCTAACTCGTTTGTTCAATATACGTAGCTCCAATTTCAGATATCGCATTGGACTAGGCGTCATCTTAAAGCGCATGAAATGTCGAGTAAAATGCACTGCTAAACTTCTCGGATAGGGCTAAGAGAGTCCCGATTTGGTCCTCTTATATTATGGTTAATATAAGAATTCAGCGAAATTTTATCACATTTGTTCAATTTACGTCGCCCCGATTTCAGATTGCGTATTGGGCTAGTATGCACCTTAAAAGCGCATGAAATGTCGAGTAAAATACACTATTAAACTTCTAGGGTAGGGCAAACAGAGACCCGATTAGTTCATTTTATGTTATGGTCTATATAAGAATTCTGCGAAATTCTATCACATTTGTTCAATTTACGTCGCTGTTATTTCTGATAGCGTATCGGGCTATGTGGCATCTTAAAGCGCATGAAATGTCGAGTAAAATGCACTATTAAACTTCTAGGGTAGGGCAAACAGAGACCCGATTAGGTCATTTTACATTATGGTTAATAAAAGAATTCAGCGAAATTCTATCACATTTGTTCAATTTACGTCGCTCCTATTTCAGATAGCGTATTGTGCTAAGAGGCATCTCAAAGCGCATGATATGACGAGTGAAAGGCACTATTAAACTTCTAGGGCAAGGCAAAGAGAGACCCGATTGGATCATTTTATATTATGGTTAATTTAAGAATTCAGCGAAATTCTATCACATTTGTTCAATTTACGTCGCTCCTATTTCAGGTAGCGGATTGGTCTAAGCAGCATCGCAAAGCGCATGAAATGGCGAGTAAAATGCATTATTAAACGTCTAGGGTAAGGCAAACAGAGACCCGATTAGATCATTTTATATTTTGGTTAATACAAGAATTCAGCGAAATACTATCACATTTGTTCAATTTACGTCGCTCCTATTTCAGATAGCGTATTGGGCTACGCGGCATCTCAAAGCGCATGAAATGGCGAATAAAATGCACTATGAAACTTCTAGGCTAGGGCGAACAGAGACCCGATTAGATCATTTTACATTATGGCTAATAAAAGAATTCAGCGAAATTTCATCTCATTTGTTCAATTTACGTCTCTCCTATTTCAGATAGCCTACTGGGCTAGGCGGCATCTTAAAGCGCGTGGAATGGCGAGTAAAATGCACTATTAAACGTCTATGATAGGGCAATCAGAGGCCTGATTAGATCATTTTATATTTTGGTTAATATAAGAATTCAGCGAAATTCTATCACATTTGTTCAATTTACGTCGCTCCTATTTCAGATAGCGTATTGGGCTAAGCGGCATCTCAAAGCGCATGAAATGACGAGTGAAATGCACTATTAAACTTCTAGGGTATTGCGAATAGAGACCCGATTAGATCATTTTACATTAAGGTGAATATAAGAATTCAGCGAAATCCTATCACATTTGTTCAATTTACGTCGCTCCTATTTCAGATAGCCTACTGGGCTAGGCGGCACCTTAAAGCGCATGAAATGACGAGTAAAATGGACTATTAAACTTCTATGGTAGGGCAATCAGAGACCCGAATTGATCGTATTATATTACGTTTATTATAAGAATTCCGCGTAATTCTATCACATTTGTTCAATTTATGTCGCCCCTATTTCAGATGGCGTATTGGGCTAGGTGGCATCTCAAAGCGCATGAAATGGCGAGTAAAATGCACTATTAAACTTCAGGGTAGGGTTAACAGAGACTCGATTAGATCATTTTACATTATGGTTAATAAAAGAATTCAGGGAAATCCTATCACATTTGTTCAATTTATGTCGCTCCTATTTCAGATAGCGTATTGGGCTAAGCGGCATCTCAAAGCGCATTAAATGGAGAGTAAAATGCACTATTAAACTTCTAGGGTAAGGCAAACAGAGACCCGATTAGATCATTTAATATTACGGTTAATATAAGAATTCAGCGTAATTCTATCACATTTGTCCAACTTACGTCGCTCCTATTTCAGATACCGTACTGGGCTAGGCGGCATCTTAAAGCGCGTGGAAGGGCGAGTAAAATGCACTACTAAACTTCTATGATAGGGCAATCAGAGCCCCGATTAGATCATTTTGTATTTTGTTTAATATAAGATTTCAGGGAAATTCTATCACATTTGTTCAATTTACGTCGCTCCTATTTCAGATAGCGGATTGGCCTAAGCGGCATCTCAAAGCGCATGAAATGACGAGTGAAATGCACTATTAAACTTCTAGGGTAGGGCGAACAGAGACCCGATTAGAACACCTTACATTAACGTTAATATAAGAATTCAGGGAAATTCTATCACATTTGTTCAATTTACGTGGCTCCTATTTCAGAAAGCGTGTTGGTCTAAGCGGCATCTCTGCGCGCATGAAATGGCAAGTAAAATGCACTATTAAACTTCTAGGGTAAGGCAAACAGAGGCCCGATTAGATCATTTTATATTACGGTGAATATAATATTTCAGCGTAATTCTATCACATTGGTTCAACTTACGTCGCTCCTATTTCAGATAGCGTACTGGGCTAGGCGGAAACTTAAAGCGCCTGGAATGGCGAGTAAAAGGCACTATTAAACTTCTATGATAGGGCAATCAGAGTCCCGATTAGATCATTTTATATTACAGTTAATATAAGAATTCAGCGTAATTCTGTCACATTTGTTCAACTTACGTCGCTCCTATTTCAGATAGCGTACTGGGCAAGGCGGCATCTTAAAGCGCGTGGAAGGGTGAGTAAAATGCACTACTAAACTTCTATGATAGGGTAATCAGAGTCCCGATTAGTTCATTTTGTATTTTGTTTAATATAAGGATTCAGCGAAATTCTATCACATTTGTTCAATTTACGTCGCTCCTATTTCAGATAGCGTATTGGGCTAAGCGGCATCTCAAAGCTCATGAAATGGCGAATAAAATGCACTATTAAACTTCTAGGCTAGGGCGAACAGAGACCCGATTAGATCATTTTACATTATGGTTAATAAAAGAATTCAGCGAAATTCTATCACATTTGTTCGATTTACGTCGCTCCTATTTCAGATAGCGTATTGGGCTAAGCGGCATCTCAAAGCGCATGTAATGGCGAATAAAATGCACTATTAAACTTCTAGGCATGGGCGAACAGAGACCCGATTAGATCATTTTACATTATGGTTAATAAAAGAATTCAGCGAAATTCTATCACATTTGTTCAATTTACGTCGCTCCTATTTCAGATAGCGTATTGGGCAAGGCGGCATCTTAAAGCGCGTGGAAGGGTGAGTAAAATGCACTATTAAACTTCTAGGGTAAGGCAAACAGAGGCCCGATTAGATCATTTTATATTACGGTGAATATAATATTTCAGCGTAATTCTATCACATTGGTTCAACTTACGTCGCTCCTATTTCAGATAGCGTACTGGGCTAGGCGGAAACTTAAAGCGCCTGGAATGGCGAGTAAAATGCACTACTAAACTTCTATGATAGGGCAATCAGAGCCCCGATTAGATCATTTTGTATTTTGTTTAATATAAGATTTCAGGGAAATTCTATCACATTTGTTCAATTTACGTCGCTCCTATTTCAGATAGCGGATTGGCCTAAGCGGCATCTCAAAGCGCATGAAATGACGAGTGAAATGCACTATTAAACTTCTAGGGTAGGGCGAACAGAGACCCGATTAGAACACCTTACATTAACGTTAATATAAGAATTCAGGGAAATTCTATCACATTTGTTCAATTTACGTGGCTCCTATTTCAGAAAGCGTGTTGGTCTAAGCGGCATCTCTACGCGCATGAAATGGCAAGTAAAATGCACTATTAAACTTCTAGGGTAAGGCAAACAGAGGCCCGATTAGATCATTTTATATTACGGTGAATATAATATTTCAGCGTAATTCTATCACATTGGTTCAACTTACGTCGCTCCTATTTCAGATAGCGTACTGGGCTAGGCGGAAACTTAAAGCGCCTGGAATGGCGAGTAAAATGCACTATTAAACTTCTATGATAGGGCAATCAGAGTCCCGATTAGATCATTTTATATTACAGTTAATATAAGAATTCAGCGTAATTCTGTCACATTTGTTCAACTTACGTCGCTCCTATTTCAGATAGCGTACTGGGCAAGGCGGCATCTTAAAGCGCGTGGAAGGGTGAGTAAAATGCACTACTAAACTTCTATGATAGGGTAATCAGAGTCCCGATTAGTTCATTTTGTATTTTGTTTAATATAAGGATTCAGCGAAATTCTATCACATTTGTTCAATTTACGTCGCTCCTATTTCAGATAGCGTATTGGGCTAAGCGGCATCTCAAAGCTCATGAAATGGCGAATAAAATGCACTATTAAACTTCTAGGCTAGGGCGAACAGAGACCCGATTAGATCATTTTACATTATGGTTAATAAAAGAATTCAGCGAAATTCTATCACATTTGTTCGATTTACGTCGCTCCTATTTCAGATAGCGTATTGGGCTAAGCGGCATCTCAAAGCGCATGTAATGGCGAATAAAATGCACTATTAAACTTCTAGGCATGGGCGAACAGAGACCCGATTAGATCATTTTACATTATGGTTAATAAAAGAATTCAGCGAAATTCTATCACATTTGTTCAATTTACGTCGCTCCTATTTCAGATAGCGTATTGGGCTAAGCGGCATCTCAAAGCGCATGAAATGGCGAGTAAAATGCACTATTAAACTTCTAGGGTAGGGCAAACAGAGTCCCGATTAGATCATTTTATATTACGGTTAATATAAGAATTCAGCGTAATTCTGTCACATTTGTTCAACTTACGTCGCTCCTATTTCAAATAGCGTACTGGGCTATGCGGCATCGTGAAGCGCGTGGAATGGCGAGTAAAATGCACTATTAAACTTCTACGATAGGGCAATCAGAGACCCGATTAGATCATTTTATATTTTGGTTAATATAAGAATTCAGCGAAATTCTATCACCTTTGTTCAATTTACGTCGCTCCTATTTCAGATAGCATATTGGGCTAAGCGGCATCTCAAAGCGCATGAAATGACGAGTGAAATGCACTATTAAACTTCTAGGGTAGGGCGAACAGAGACCCGATTAGAACACCTTACATTAAGGTTAATATAAGAATTCAGGGAAATTCTATCACATTTGTTCAATTTACGTGGCTCCTATTTCAGAAAGCGTGTTGGGCTAAGCGGCATCTCAACGCGCATGAAATGGCAAGTAAAATGCACTATTAAACTTCTAGGGTAAGGCAAACAGAGACCCGATTAGATCATTTTATATTTCGGTGAATATAAGAATTCAGCGTAATTCTGTCACATTTGTTCAACTTACGTCGCTCCTATTTCAAATAGCGTACTGGGCTATGCGGCATCTTGAAGCGCGTGGAATGGCGAGTAAAATGCACTATTAAACTTCTATGATAGGGCAATCAGAGACCCGATTAGATCATTTTGTATTTTGTTTAATATAAGATTTCAGGGAAATTCTATCACATTTGTTCAATTTACGTCGCTCCTATTTCAGTTAGCGTACTGGGCTATGCGGCATATTGAAGCGCGTGGAATGGCGAGTAAAATGCACTATTAAACTTCTATGATAGGGCAATCAGAGACCCGATTAGATCATTTTATATTATGGTTAATTTAAGAATTCAGCAAAATTCCGTCGCATTTGTTCAATTTACGTCGCTCCTATTTCAGACAGCGTACTGGACTGGGCGGCATCTTAAAGCGCGTGGAATGGCGAGTAAAATGCACTATTCCACTTCTATGATAGGGCAATCAGAGACCCGATTAGATCATTTTATATTACGGTTAATATAAGAATTCGGCGTAATTCTATCACATTTGTTAAATTTACGTCGCTGCTATTTCAGATAGCGTGCTGGGCTAGGCGGCATCTTAAAGCGCGTGGAATTGCGAGTAAAATGCACTATTAAACTTCTAGGATAGGGCAATCAGAGACCCGATTAGATCATTTTATATTTTGGTTAATACAAGAATTCAGCGAAATACTATCACATTTGTTCAATTTACGTCGCTCCTATTTCAGATAGCGTATTGGGCTAAGCGGCACCTCAAAGCGCATGAAATGGCGAGTAAAATGCACTATGAAACTTCTAGGGTACGGTAAACAGAGACCCGATTAGTTCATTTTATATTATGGTTAATTTAAGAATTCAGCGAAATTCTATCACACTTGTGCAATTTACGTCGCTCCTATTTCAGATAGCCTACTGGGCTAGGCGGCATCTTAAAGCGCGTGGAATGGCGAGCATAACGCACTATTAACCTTCTATGATAGGGCAATCAGAGACCAGACTAGATCATTTTATATTTTGGTTAATATAAGTGTTCAGCGAAATTCTATCACATTTATTCAATTTACGTCGCTCCTATTTCAGATAGCGCATTGGGCTGAGCGGCATCTCAAAGCGCATGAAATGACGAGTGAAATGCACTATTAAACTTCTAGGGTATTGCGAATAGAGACCTGATTGGATCATTTTACATTAAGGTTAATGTAAGAATTCAGCGAAATCCTATCACATTTGCTAAATTTACGTCGCTCCTATTTCAGATAGCGTATTGGGCTATGCGGCATCTTGAAGCGCGTGGAATGGCGAGTAAAATGCACTATTTAACTTCTATGATAGGGCAATCAGAGACCCGATTAGACCATTTTATATTATGGTTAATAAAAGAATTCAGGGAAATCCTATCACATTTGTTCAATTTATGTCGCTCCTATTTCAGATCGCGTATTGGGCTAAGCGGCATCTCAAAGCGCATTAAATGGCGAGTAAAATGCACTATTAAACTTCTAGTGTAGGGCAAACAGAGACCCGATTAGATCATTTTATATTATGGTTAATTTAAGAATTCAGCAAAATTCTATCGCATTTGTTCAATTTACGTCGCTCCTGTTTCAGATAGCGTATTGGGCTAAGCGGCATCTCAAAGCGCATGAAATGGCGAATAAAATGCACTATTAATCTTCTAGGCTAGGGCGAACAGAGACCCGAGCAGATCATTTTACATTATGGTTAATAAAAGAATTCCGCGTAATTCTATCACATTTGTTCAACTTACGTCGCTCCTATTTCAGATAGCGTATTGGGCTAAGCGGCATCTCAAAGCGCATGAAATGGCGATTGAAATGCACTATTAGACTTCTATGGTAGGGCGAACAGAGACCCGATTGGATCATTTTACATTAAGGTTAATATAAGAATTCACGGAAATTCTATCACATTTGTTCAATTTACGTCGCTCCAATTTCAGATAGCGTATTGGGCTAAGCGGCATCTCAAAGCGCATGAAATGGCGAATAAAATGCACTATTAAACTTCTAGGCTAGGGCGAACAGAGACCCGAGCAGATCACTTTACATTATGGTTAATAAAAGAATTCAGCGTAATTCTATCACATTTGTTCAACTTACGTCGCTCCTATTTCAGATAGCGTATTGGGCTAAGCGGCATCTCAAAGCGCATGAAATGGCGAGTGAAATGCACTATTAGACTTCTATGGTAGGGCGAACAGAGACCCGATTGGATCATTTTACATTAAGGTTAATATAAGAATTCACGGAAATTCTATCACATTTGTTCAATTTACGTCGCTGATATTTCAGATAGCGTATTGGGCTAAGCGGCATCTCAATGCGCATGAAATGGCGAGTAAAATGCACTATTAATCTTCTAGGATAAGGCAAACAGAGACCCGATTCGTTCATTTTATATTTTGGTTAATATAAGAATTCAGCGTAATTCTATCACATTTGTTCAACATACATCGCTCCTATTTCAGATAGCGTACTGGGCTAGGCGGCATCTTAAAGCGCATGAAATGGCGAGCAATGTGCACTATTAAACTTCAAGGGTAGGGCGAACAAAGACCCGATTAGATCATTTTACATTAAGGTTAATATATTAATTCAGCGTAATTCTATCACATTTGTTCAACTTACGTCGCTCCTATTTCAGATAGCGTACTGGGCTAGGCGGCATCTCAAAGCGCATGAAATGACGAGTGAAATGCACTATTAAACTTCTATGATAGGGCAGACAGAGACCCGATTAGATCATTTTATGTTATGGTTAATTTAAGAATTCAGCGAAATTCTATCACATTTGTTCAATTTACGTCGCTCCTATTGCAGATAGCGTATTGGGCTAAGCGGGATCTCAAAGCGCATGAAATGGCGAGTAAAATGCACTATTAAACTTCTAGGGTAATGCAAACAGAGATCCGATTAGATCATTTTATATTATGGTTAATTTAAGAATTCAGCCAAATTCTATCACATTTGTTCAATTTACGTCGGTCCTATTTCAGATAGCGTATTGGGCTAAGCGCCATCTCAAAGCGCATGAAATGACGAGTGAAATGCAGTATTAAACTTCTAGGGTAGGGAGAACAGAGACCCGACTAGATCATTTTACATTAAGGTTAATATAAGAATTCAGGGAAATTCTATCACATTTGTTCAATTTACGTCGCTCCTATTTCAGATAGCGTATTGGGCTAAGCGGCATCTCAAAGCGCATGAAATGGCGAGTAAAATGCACTGCTAAACTTGTAGGGTAGGGCAAACAGAGACCCGATTAGATTATTTTATATTATAGTTATTTTAAGATGTCAGCAAAATTCTGTCACGTTTGTTCAATTTACGTCGCTCCAATTTCAGATAGCGTACTGGGTTAGGCGGCATCTTAAAGCGCGTGGAATGGCGATCAAAATGCACTATTAAACTTCTATGATAGGGCAATCAGAGACCCGACTAGATCATTTTATATTTTGGTTAATATAAGAATCCAGTGAAATTCTATCACATTCGTTCAATTTACGTCGCTCCTATTTCAGATATCGTATTGGGCTAAGCGGCATCTCAAAGCGCATGAAATGACGAGTGAAATGCACTAGTAATCTTCTAGGGTAGGGCGAACAGAGATCCGATTAGATCATTTTATATTACGGTTAATGTAAGAATTCAGCGTAATTCTATCACATCTGTTCAACATACGTGGCTCCTATTTGAGATAGCGTACTGGGCTAGGCGGCATCTTAAAGCGCGTGGAAGGGCGAGTAAAATGCACTTCTAAACTTCTATGATAGGGCAATCAGAGTCCTGTTTAGATCATTTTATATTTTGTTTAATATAAGATTTCAGGGAAATTCTATCACATTTGTTGAACTTACGTCGCTCCTATTTCAGATATCGTATTGGGCTAAGCGGCATCTCAAAGCGCATGAAATGGCGAGTAAAATGCACTGCTAAACTTGTAGGGTAAGGCAAACAGGGACCCGATTAGATCATTTTATATTATCGTTAATTCAAGATGTCAGCAAAATTCTATCACATTTGTTCAATTTACGTCGCTACAATTTCAGATAGCGTACTGGGCTAGGCGGCACCTTAAAGCGCATGAAATGACGAGTGAAATTCACTATTAAACTACTATGATAGGGCAATCAGAGACCCGACTAGATCATTTTATATTTTGGTTAATATAAGAATTCAGCGAAATTCTATCACATTTGTTCAACTTACGTCGCTCCTATTTCAGATAGCTTATTGGGCTAAGCGGCATCTCAAAGCGCATGAAATGACGAGTGGAATGCACTAGTAATCTTCTAGGGTAGGGCGAACAGAGATCCGATTAGATCATTTTATTTTACGGTTAATATAAGAATTCAGCGTAATTCTATCACATTTGTTCAATTTACGTCGCTCCTATTTCAGATATCGTATTGGGCTAAGCG
Organism: Macropis europaea; assembly: GCA_916610135.2. Taxonomy (NCBI): domain Eukaryota; kingdom Metazoa; phylum Arthropoda; class Insecta; order Hymenoptera; family Melittidae; genus Macropis; species Macropis europaea. Next base: position 16,752 of record CAKAJE020000195.1, read on the forward strand.
GCATCTCAAAGCGCATGAAATGGCGAGTAAAATGCACTATTAAACTTCTAGGGTAAGGCAAACAGAGACCCGATTAGATCATTTCATATTTTGGTTAATATAAGAATTCAGAAAAATTCTATCACATTTGTTCAATTTACGTCGCTCCTATTTCAGATAGTGTACTGGGCTAGGCCTAATCTTAAAGCGCGTGGATTGGCGAGTAAAATGCACTATTAAACTTCTATGATAGGGCAATCAGAGACCCGATTAGATCATTTTATATTTTGGTTAATATAAGAATTCAGCGAAAATCTATCACAACTGTTCTATTTACGTCGCTCCTATTTCAGATAGCGTATTGGGCTAAGCGGCATCTCAAAGCGCATGAAATGGCAAGTGAAATCCACTGTTAAACTTCTAGGGTAGGGCAAACAGAGACCCGATTAGATCATTTCATATTTTGGTTAATATAAGAATTCAGAAAAATTCTATCACATTTGTTCAATTTACGTCGCTCCTATTTCAGATAGCGTATTGGGCTAAGCGGCATCTCAACGCGCATGAAATGGCGAGGAAAATGCACTATTAAACTTCTAGGGTAAGGCAAACAGAGACCCGATTAGATCATTTTATATTATGGTTAATTTAAGAATTCAGCCAAATTCTATCACATTTGTTCAATTTACGTCTCTCCTATTTCAGATAGCGTATTGGGCTAAGCGCCATCTCAAAGCATATGAAATGGCGAGTAAAATTCACTATTAAACTTCTAGGGTAGGGCAAACAGAGACCCGATTAGATCATTTTATATTATGGTTAATTTAAGAATTCAGTCAAATTCTAGCACATTTGTTCAATTTACGTCGCTCCTAGTTCAGAGAGCGTACTGGGCTAGGCGGAATCTTAAAGCGCGTGGAATGGCGAGTAAAATGCACTATTAAACTTCTATGATATGGCAATCAGAGACCCGATAAGATCATTTTATATTATGGTTAATTTAAGAATTCAGCGAAACTGTATCATATTTGTTCAATTTGCGTCGCTCCTATTTCAGATAGCGTATTGGGCTAAGCGGCATCTCAACGTGCATGAAATGGCGAGTAAAATGCACTGTTAAACTTCTAGGGAAGGGCAAACGGAGACCCGATTAGATCATTTTATATTATGGTTAATTTAAGAATTCAGCCAAATTCTATCACATTTGTTCGATTTACGTCTCTCCTATTTCAGATAGCGTATTGGGCTAAGCGCCATCTCAAAGCGCATGAAATGGCGAGTGAAATGCACTATTAAACTTCTAGGGTAGGGCGAACAGAGACCCGATTAGATCATTTTACATTAAGGTTAATATAAGTATTCAGGGAAATTCTATCACATTTGTTCAATTTACGTCGCTCCTATTTCAGATAGCGTATTGGGCTAAGCGGCATCTCAAAGCGCATGAAATGGCGAGTAAAACGCACTGTTAAACTTCTAGGGTGGGGCAAACAGAGACCCGATTAGATCATTTCATATTATGGTTTATTTAGGAATTCAGAAAAATTCTATCACATTTGTTCAATTTACGTCGCTCCTATTTCAGATAGCGTACTGGGCTAGGCGGAATCGTAAAGCGCGTGAATTGGCGAGTAAAATGCACTATTAAACTTCTTTGATAGGGTCATCAGAGACCCGATTAGATCATTTTATATTTTGGTTAGTATAAGAATTCAGCGAAATTCTATCACATTTGTTCAATTTACGTCGCTCCTATTTCAGATTGCGTACTGGGCTAGGCGGCATCTTAAAGCGCGTGGAATGGCGAGTAAAATGCACTATTAAACTTCTATGATAGGGCTATCAGAGACCCGATTAGATCATTTTATATTTTGGTTAATATAAGAATTCAGCGAAATTCTAGCACATTCGTTCAATTTACGTCGCTCCTATTTCAGATAGCGTATTGGGCTAAACGCCATCTCAAAGCGCATGAAATGGCGAGTAAAATGCACTATTAAACTTCTAGGGTAGGGCAAACAGAGACCCGATTAGATCATTTTATATTATGGTTAATTTAAGAATTCAGCCAAATTCTATCACATTTGTTCAGTTTACGTCGCTCCTATTTCAGGTAGCGTACTGGGCTAGGCGGAATCTTAAAGCGCGTGGATTGGCGAGTAAAATGCACTATTAAACTTCTATGATGGGGCAATCAGAGACCCGATTAGATCATTTTATATTTTGGTTAATATAAGAATTCAGCGAAAATCTATCACAACTGTTCTATTTACGTCGCTCCTATTTCAGATAGCGTATTGGGCTAAGCGGCATCTCAAAGCGCATGAAATGGCGCGTGAAATGCACTATTACACTTCTAGGGTAGGGCGAACGGAGACCCGATTAGATCATTTTACATTAAGGTTAATATAAGTATTCAGGGAAATTCTATCACATTTGTTCAATTTACGTCGCTCCTATTTCAGATAGCGTATTGGGATAAGCGGCATCTCAAAGCCCATGAAATGGCGAGTAAAATGCTCTGTTAAACTTCTAGGGTAGGGCAAACAGAGACCCGATTAGATCATTTCATATTTTGGTTAATATAAGAATTCAGAAAAATTCTATCACATTTGTTCAATTTACGTCGCTCCTATTTCAGATAGCGTATTGGGCTAAGCGGCACCTCAACGCGCATGAAATGGTGAGTAAAATGCACTGTTAAACTTCAAGGGAAGGGCAAACGGAGACCCGATTAGATCATTTCATATTATGGTTTATTTAAGAATTCAGAAAAATTCTATCACATTTGTTCAATTTACGTCGCTCCTATTTCAGATAGCGTATTGGGCTAAGCGCCATCTCAAAGCGCATGAAATGGCGAGTAAAATGCACTATTAAACTTCTAGGGTAGGGCAAACAGAGACCCGATTAGATCATTTTATATTATGGTTAATTTAAGAATTCAGCCAAATTCTATCACATTTGTTCAGTTTACGTCGCTCCTATTTCAGATAGCGTACTGGGCTAGGCGGAATCTTAAAGCGCGTGGATTGGCGAGTAAAATGCTCTATTAAACTTCTATGATAGGGCAATCAGAGACCCGATTAGATCATTTTATATTTTATTTAATATAAGAATTCAGCGAAAATCTATCACAACTGTTCTATTTACGTCGCTCCTATTTCAGATAGCGTATTGGGCTAAGCGGCATCTCAAAGCGCATGAAATGGCGAGTGAAATGCGCTATTACACTTCTAGGGTAGGGTGAACAGAGACCCGATTAGATCATTTTACATTAAGGTTAATATAAGTATTCAGGGAAATTCTATCACATTTGTTCAATTTACGTCGCTCGTATTTCAGATAGCGTATTGGGCTAAGCGGCATCTCAAAGCCCATGAAATGGCGAGTAAAATGCACTGTTAAACTTCTAGGATAGGGCAAACAGAGACCCGATTAGATCATTTCATATTACGGTTAATATAAGAATTCAGCGTAATTCTATCACATTTGTTCAACTTACGTCGCTCCTATTTCAGATAGCGTACTGCGCTAGGCGGCATCTTAAAGCGCGTGTAAGGGCGAGTAAAATTCACTACTAAACTTATAGGGTAGGGCAAACAGAGACCCGATTAGATCATATTATATTATGGTTAATTTAAGAATTCAGCAAAATTCTATCACATTTGTTCAATTTACATCGCTCCTATTTCAGATATCGTATTGGGCTAAGCGGCAACTCAAAGCGCATGCAATGACGAGTGGAATGCAGTATTAAACTTCTAGGGTAGGGCGAACAGAGACCCGATTAGATCATTTTACATTAAGGTGTATATAAGAATTCAGGGAAATTCTATCACATTTGTTCAATTTACGTCGCTCCTATTTCAGATAGCGTATTGGGCTAAGCGCCATCTCAAAGCGCATGAAATGGCGAGTAAAATGCACTACTAAACTTCTATGATAGGGAATCAGTGTCCCGATTAGATCATTTTATATTTTGGTTAATATAAGAATTCAGCGTAATTCTATCACATTTCTTCAATTTACGTCGCTCCTATTTCAGTTAGCTTATTGGGCTAAGCGGCATCTCAAAGCGCATGAAATGGCGAGTGAAATGCACAATTAAACTTCTAGGGTAGGGCGAACAAAGACCCGATTAGATAATTTTACATTAAGGTGTATATAAGAATTCAGCGTAATTCTATCACATTTGTTCAACTTACGTCGCTCCTATTTCAGATAGCGTACTGGGCTAGGCGGCATCTTAAAGCGCGTGGAAGGGCGAGTAAAATGCACTACTAAACTTCTATGATAGGGAATCAGAGTCCCGATTAGATCATTTTATATTTTGGTTAATACAAGAATTCAGCGAAATTCTGTCACATTTGTTCAATTTACGTCGCTCCAATTTCAGATAGCGTACTGGGCTAGGCGGCATCTTAAAGCGCGTGGAATGTCGATCAAAATGCACTATTAAACTTCTATGATAGGGCAATCAGAGTCCCGTTTAGATCATTTTATATTTTGTTTAATATAAGAATTCAGCGAAATTCTATCACATTTGTTCAATTTACGTCGCTCCTATTTCAGATAGCGTATTGGGCTAAGCGGCATCTCAAAGCGCATGCAATGACGAATAAAATGCACAGTTAAGCTTCTACGCTAGGGCGAACAGAGACCCGATTAGATCATTTTACGTTATGGTTAATAAAAGAATTCAGCGAAATTCTATCACATTTGATCAATTTACATCGCTCCTGTTTCAGACAGCGTATTGGGCTAAGCGGCATCTCAAAGCGCATGAAATGACGAGTCAAATGCACTATTAAACTTCTGGGGTAGGGCAAACAGAGACCCCATCACATCATTTTATATTATGGTTAATTTAAGAATTCAGCGAGATTCTCTCACATTTGTTCAATTTACGTCGCTGATATTTCAGATAGCGTATTGGGCTAAGCGGCATCTCAAAGCGCAAGAAATGGCGAGTAAAATGTACTATTAAACTTCTAGGGTAGGGCAAACAGAGACCCGATTAGATCATTTTATATTATGGTTAATTTAAGAATTCAGCGAAATTCTATCACATTTGTTCAATTTACGTCGCTCATGTTGCAGATAGCGTATTGGGCTAAGCGGCATCTCAAAGCGCATGAAATGGCGAGTAAAATGCACTATTAAACTTCTAGGGTAAGGCAAACCGAGACCCGATTAGATCATTTAATATTACGGTTAATATAAGAATTCAGCGTAATTATATCACATTTGTTCAACATACGTCGCTCCTATTTCAGATAGTGTACTGGGCTAGGCGGCATCTTAAAGCGCGTGGAAGGGCGAGTAAAATGCACTACTAAACTTCTATGATATGGCAATCAGAGTCCCGTTTTGATCATTTTATATTTTGTTTAATATAAGATTTCATGGAAATTCTATCACATTTGTTCAATTTACGTCGCTCCTATTTCAGATAGCGTATTGGGCTAAGCGGCATCTCAAAGCGCATGAAATGACGAGAGAAATGCACTATTAAAGTTCTTGGGTAGGGCAAACAGAGACCCGATTATATCATTTTATATTATGGTTAATTTAAGAATTCAGCAAAATTCTATCACATTTGTTCAACTTACGTAGCTCCTATTTCAGATAGCGTACTGGGCTAGGCGGCAACTTAAAGCGCGTGGAATGGCGAGTAAAATGCACTATTAAACTTCTAGGGTAAGGCAAACAGAGACCCGATTAGATCATTTTATATTGCGGTTAATATAAGAATTCAGAGTAATTCTATCACATTTGTTCAATTTACGTCGCCCCTATTTCAGGTAGCGTATTCGGCTAAGCGGCATCTCAAAGCGCATGAAATGGCGAGTCAAATGCACTACTAAACTTCTATGATAGGGAAATCAGAGACCCGATTAGATCATTTTATATTATGGTTAATATAAGAATTCAGCAAAATTCTATCACATTTGTTCAATTTACGTCGCTCCTATGTCAGATAGCGTATTGGGCTAAGCGGCATCTCAAAGCGCATGAAATGGCGAGTGAAATGCACTAATAATCTTCTAGGGTAGGGCAATCAGAGACCCGATTATATCATTTTATATTTTGGTTAATATAATAATTCAGCGAAATTCTCTCACATTTGTTCAATTTACGTCGCTGATATTTCAGATAGCGTATTGGACTAAGCGGCAACTTAAAGCGCGTGGAATGGCGAGTAAAATGCACTATTAAACTTCTATGATAGGGCAATCAGAGACCCGATTAGATCATTTTATATTTTGGTTAATATAAGAATTCAGCGAAATTCTATCACATTTGTTCAATTTACGTCGCTCCTATGTCAGATAGCGTATTGGGCTACGCGGCATCTCAAAGCGCATGAAATGACGAATAAAATGCACAATTAAGCTTCTACGCTAGGGCGAACAGAGACCCGATTAGATCATTTTACGTTATGGTTAATAAAAGAATTCATCGAAATTCTATCACATTTGTTCAATTTACGTCGCTCCTATTTCAGATAGCGTATTGGGCTATGCGGCATCTCAAAGCGCATGAAATGGCGAGTAAAATGCACTATTAAACTTCTAGGATAAGGCAAACGGAGACCCGATTAGATCATTTTATATTTTGGTTAATATAAGAATTCAGCGAAATTCTATCACATTTGTTCAACTTACGTAGTTCCTATTTCAGATAGCGTACTGGGCTAGGCGGCAACTTAAAGCGCGTGGAATGTCGAGTAAAATACACTATCAAACTTCTATGATAGGGCAATCAGAGACCCGATTAGATCATTTTATATTTTGGTTAATATAAGAATTCAGCGAAATTCTATCACATTTGTTCAATTTACGTCGCTCCTATTTCAGATAGCGTATTGGGCTAAGCTGCATCCCAAAGCGCAAGAAATGGCTCGTAAAATGCACTATTAAACTTCTAGGGTAGGGCAAACAGAGACCGGATTAGATCATTTTATATTTTGGTTAATATAAGAATTCAGCGTAATTCTGTCACATTCGTTCAACTTACGTAGCTCCTATTTCAGATAGCGTACTGGGATAGGCGGCATCTTAAAGCGCGTGGAATGGCGAGTAAAATGCACTATTAAACTTCTATGATAGGGCAATCAGAGACCCGATTAGATCATTTTATATTTTGGTTAATATGAGAATTCAGAGAAATTCTATCACATTTGTTCAATATACGTCGCTCCGATGTCAGATAGCTTATTGGGCTAAGCGGCATCGCAAAGCGCATGAAATGACGAGTGAAATGCACTATTAAACTTCTTGGGTAGGGCAATCAGAGACCCGATTAAATCAATTTATATTTTGGTTAATAAATGAATTCATCGAAATTCTATCACATTTGTTCAATTTACATCGCTCCTATTTCAGATAGCGTACTGGGCTAAGCGGCATCTCAAAGCGCATGAAATGGCGAGTAAAATGCACTATTAAACTTCTAGGATAAGGCAATCAGAGACCCGATTAGATCATTTTATATTACGGTTAATATAAGAATTCAGCGTAATTCTGTGACATTTGTTCAACTTACGTAGCTCCTATTTCAGATAGCCGTGCTGGGCTAGGCGGCAACTTAAAGCGCGTGGAATGCGGAGTAAAATGCACTGTTAAACTGCTATGATAGGGCAATCAGAGACCCGATTAGATCATTTTATATTTTGGTTAATATAAGAATTCAGCGAAATTCTATCACATTTGTTCAATTTACGTCGCTCCTATTTCAGATAGCTTATTGGGCTAAGCGGCATCACAAAGCGCATGAATTGACGAGTAAAATGCACTATTAAACTTCTAGGATAAGGCAAACAGAGACCCGATTAGATCATTTATATTACGGTTAATATAAGAATTCAGCGTAATTCTGTGACATTTGTTCAACTTACGTAGCTCCTATTTCAGATAGCGTACTGGGCTAGGCGGCAACCGAAAGCGCGTGGAATGGTGAGTAAAATGCACTATTAAACTTCTAGGGTAGGGCAATCAGAGACCCGATTAGATCATTTTATATTATGGTTAATATAAGAATTCAGCGAAGTTCTATCACATTGTTTAATTTACGTCGCTCCTATTTCAGATAGCGTATTGGGCTAAGCGGCATCTCAAAGCGCATGAAATGGCGAGTAAAATGCACTATTAAACTTCTAGGGTAGGGCAATCAGAGAACCGATTAGATCATTTTATATTTTGGTTAATATAAGAATTCAGCGAAATTCTATCACATTTGTTCAATTTACGTCGCTCCTATTTCAGATAGCGTATTGGGCTAAGCGGCATCTCAAAGCGCATGAAATGGCGAGTAAAATGCACTCGTAAACTTCTAGGATAAGGCAAACAGAGACCCGATTAGATCATTTTATATTACGGTTAACATAAGAATTCAGCGTAATTCTGTGACATTTGTTCAACTTACGTAGCTCCTATTTCAGATAGCGTACTGGGCTAGGCGGCAACTTAAGGCGCGTGGAATGGCGAGTAAAATGCACTATTAAACTTCTATGATAGGGCAATCAGAGACCCGATTAGATCATTTAATATTTGGTTAATATAAGAATCCAGCGAAATTCTATCACATTTGTTCAATTTACGTCGCTCCTATTTCAGATAGCGTATTGGGCTAAGCGGCATCTCACAGCGCACGAAGGGCGAGTAAAATGCACTATTAAACTTCTAGGGTAGGGCAATCAGAGACCCGATAGATCATTTCATATTTTGGTTAATATAAGAATTCAGCGAAATTCTATCACATTTGTTCAATTACGTCGCTCCTATTTCAGATAGCGTATTGGGCTAAGCGACATCTCAAAGCGCACGAAAGGGCGAGTAAAATGCACTATTAAACTTCTAGGGTGGGGCAATCAGAGACCCGATAAGATCATTTTACATTAAGGTTAAAATAAGAATTCATCGAAATTCTCTCACATTTGTTCAATTTACGTCGCTGATATTTCAGATAGCGTATTGGGCTAAGCGGCATCTTAAAGCGTGTGTAATGGCGAGTAAAATGCACTATTAAACTTCTATGATAGGGCAATCAGAGACCCGATTAGATCATTTTATATTTTGGTTAATATAAGAATTCAGCGAAATTCTATCACATTTGTTCAATTTACATCGCTCCTAGTTCAGATAGCGTACTGGGCTAAGCGGCATCTCAAAGCGCATGAAATGACGAGTGAAATGCACTATTAATCTTCTTGGGTAGGGCGAACAGAAACCCGATTAGAACATTTTACATTAAGGTTAATATAAGAATCAGCGTAATTCTATCACATTTGTTCAACTTACGTCGCTCCTATTTCAGATAGCGTACCGGGCTAGGCGCATCTCAAAGCGCATGAAATGGCGAGTAAAATGCACTACTAAACTTCTATGATAGGGCAATCAGAGTCCCGTTTAGATCATTTTATATTATGGTTAATTTAAGAATTCAGCGAAATTCTATCACATTTGTTCAATTTACATCGCTCCTATTTCAGATAGCGTATTGGGCTAAGCGGCATCTCAATGCGCATGAAATGGCCAGTAAAATGCACTATTAAACTTCTAGGATAAGGCAAACGGAGACCCGATTAGATCATTTTACATTAAGGTTAATATAAGTATTCAGGGAAATTCTATCACGTTTGTTGAATTTACGTCGCTCCTATTTCAGATAGCGTATTGGGCTAAGCGGCATCTCAAAGCGCATGACATGGCGAGTAAAATGCACTGTTAAACTTCTAGGGTAGGGCAAACAGAGACCCGATTAGATCATTTCATATTATGGTTTATTTAAGAATTCAGAAAAATTCTATCACATTTGTCCAATTTACGTCCGCTCCTATTTCAGATAGGTTATTGAGCTAAGCGCATCTCAAAGCGCATGAAATGACGTGTGAAATGCACTAGTAATCTTCCAGGGGTAGGGCGAACAGAGACCCGATTAGATCATTTTACATTAAGGTTAATATAAGAATTCAGCGAGATTCTCTCACATTTGTTCAATTTACGTCGCTGATATTTCAGATAGCGTATTGGGCTAAGCGGCATCTCAAAGCGCAAGAAATGGCGAGTAAAATGCACTATTAAACTTCTGGGTAAGGCAAACAGAGACCCGATTAGATCATTTAATATTACGGTTAATATAAGAATTCAGCGTAATTATATCACATTTGTTCAACATACGTCGCTCCTATTTCAGATAGTGTACTGGGTTAGGCGGCATCTTAAAGCGCGTGGAAGGGCAAGTAAAATGCACTACTAAACTTCTATGATAGGGCAATCAGAGTCCCGTTTAGATCATTTTATATTTTGTTTAATATAAGATTTCATGGAAATTCTATCACATTTGTTCAATTTACGTCGCTCCTATTTCAGATAGCGTATTGGGCTAAGCGGCATCTCAAAGCGCATGAAATGGCGAATAAAATTCACTATTAAACTTCTAGGCTAGGGCGAACAGAGACCTGATTAGATCATTTTATATTATGGCTAATTCAAGAATTCTTCGAAAATCTATCACATTTGTTCTATTTACATCGCTCCTATTTCAGATAGCGTACTGGGCTAAGCGGCATCTCAAAGCGCATGAACTGACGAGTGAAATGCACTATTAATCTTCTTGGGTAGGGCGAACAGAGACCCGATTAGAACATTTGACATTAAGGTTAATATAAGAATTCAGCGTAATTCTATCACATTTGTTCAACTTACGTCGCTCCTATTTCAGATAGCGTACCGGGCTAGGCGGCATCTCAAAGCGCATGAAATGGCGAGTAAAATGCACTATTAAACTTCTAGGGTAGGGCAAACAGAGACCCGATTAGATCAATTTATATTAAGGTTAATATAAGTATTCAGGGAAATTCTATCACATTTGTTCAATTTACGTCGTTCCTGTTTCAGCTAGCGTATTGGGCTAAGCGGCATCTCAAAGCGCATGAAATGGCGAGTAAAATGCACTCGTAAACTTCTAGGATAAGGCAAACAGAGACCCGATTAGATCATTTTATATTACGGTTAATATAAGGATTCAGCGTAATTCTATCACATTTGTTCAACTTACGTCGCTCCTATGTCAGATAGCGTCTTGGGCTAAGCGGCATCTCAAAGCGCATGAAATGGCGATTGAAATGCACTATTAATCTTCTAGGTAGGGCAATCAGAGACCCGATTAGATCATTTTACATTAAGGTTAATATAAGAATTCAGGGAAATTCTATCACATTTGTTCAACATACGTCGCTCCTATTTCAGATAGCGTACTGGGCTAGGCGGCATCTTAAAGCGCGTGGAATAGAGAGTACAATGCACTATTAAACTTCTATGATAGGGCAATCAGAGACCCGATTAGATCATTTTATATTTTGGTTAATATAAGAATTCAGCGAAATTCTATCACATTTGTTCAATTTACGGAGCTCCTATTTCAGATAGCTTATTGGGCTAAGCGGCATCGCAAAGCGCATGATATGACGAGTGAAATGCACTATTAAACTTCTAGGGTAGGGCAAACAGAGACCCGATTAGATCATTTTATATTTTGGTTAATATAAGAATTCAGCGAAATTCTATCACATTTGTTCAATTTACGTCGCTCCTATGTCAGATAGCGTCTTGGGCTAAGCGGCATCTCAAAGCGCATGAAATGGCGA
>CAKAJE020000196.1:0-62747 GCA_916610135.2 Macropis europaea
AAATTGAACAAATGTGATAGAATTTCGCAGAATTCTTATATTAACCAAAATATAAAATGATCTAATCGGGTCTCTGATTGCCCTATCATAGAAGTTTAAGAGTGCATTTTACTCGCCATTCCACGCGCTTTAAGGTTGCCGCCTAGCCCAGTACGCTATCTGAAATAGGAGCTACGTAAGTTGAATAAATGTGACAGAATTACGCTGAATTCTTATATTAACCGTAATATAAAATGATCTAATCGGGTCTCTGTTTGCCCTACCCTAGAAGTTTAATAGTGCATTTTACTCGCCATTCCACGCGCTTTAAGATGCCACCTAGCCCAGTACGCTATCTGAAATAGGAGCGACGTATGTTGAACAAATGTGATAGAATTTCCCTGAATTCTTATATTAACCTTAATGTAAAATGATCTAATCGGGTCTCTGTTTGCCCTACCCTAGAAGTTTAATAGTGCATTTCACTCGTCATTTCATGCGCTTTGCGATGCCGCTTAGCCCAATAAGCTATCTGAAATAGGAGCGACGTAAATTGAACAAATGTGATAGAATTTCGCTGAATTCTTATATTAACCAAAATATAAAATGATCTAATCGGGTCTCTGATTGCCCTATCATAGAAGTTTAATAGTGCATTTTTACTAGCCATTCCACGCGCTTTAAGGTGCCGCCTAGCCCAGTACGCTATCTGAAATAGGAGCGACGTAAGTTGAACAAATGTGATAGAATTTTGCTGAATTCTTAAATTAACCATAATGTAAAATGATCGAATCGGGTCTCTGATTGCCCTACCCTAGAAGTTTAATAGTTCATTTTACTCGCCATTTCTTGCGCTTTGAGATGCCGCTTAGCCCAATACGCTATCTGAAATATCAGCGACGTAAATTGAACAAATGTGAGAGAATCTCGCTGAATTCTTATATTAACCAAAATATAAAATGATCTAATCGGGGTCTATGATTGCCCTATCATAGAAGTTTAAAAGTGCATTTTACTCGCCATTCCACGCGCTTTAAGATGCCGCCTAGCCCAGTACGCTATCTGAAATAGGAGCGACGTAAATTGAACAAATGTGATAGAATTTCGCTGAATTCTTATATTAACCGTAATATAAAATGATCTAATCGGGTCTCTGTTTGCCCTACCCCTAGAAGTTTAACAGTGCATTTTACTCGTCATTTCATGCGCTTCGAGATGCCGCATAGCCCAATACGCTATCTGACATAGGAGCGACGTAAATTGAACAAATGTGATAGAATTTCGCTGAATTCTTAAATTAACCATAATATAAAATGATCTAATGGGGTCTCTGATTGCCCTACCCTAGAAGATTAATAGTGCATTTCACTCGCCATTTCATGCGCTTTGAGATGCCGCTTAGCCCAATACGCTATCTGACATAGGAGCGACGTAAATTGAACAAATGTGATTGAATTTCGCTGAAATTCTTATATTAACCGTAATATAAAATGATCTAATCGGGTCTCTGTTTGCCCTTCCCTAGAAGTTTAACAGTGCATTTTACTCGTCATTTCATGCGCTTCGAGATGCCGCATAGCCAATACGCTATCTGACATAGGAGCGACGTAAATTGAACAAATGTGATAGAATTTCGCTGATTCTTAAATTAACCATAATATAAAATGATCTAATGGGGTCTCTGATTGCCCTACCCTAGATGATTAATAGTGCATTTCACTCGCCATTTCATGCGCTTTGACATGCCGCTTAGCCCAATACGCTATCTGACATAGGAGCGACGTAAATTGAACAAATGTCATAGAATTTCGCTGAATTCTTATATTAACCAAAATATAAAATGATCTAATCGGGTCTCTGATTGCCCTATCATAGAAGTTTAATAGTGCATTTTACTCGCCATTCCACGCGCTTTAAGTTGCCGCCTAGCCCAGTACGCTATCTGAAATAGGAGCTACGTAAGTTGAACAAATGTGACAGAATTACGCTGAATTCTTATATTAACCGTAATATAAAATGATCTAATCGGGTCTCTGTTTGCCCTACCCTAGAAGTTTAATAGTGCATTTTACTCGCCATTTCTTGCGCTTTGAGATGCCGCTTAGCCCAGTACGCTATCTGAAATAGGAGCGACGTAAATTGAACAAATGTGATAGAATTTTGCTGAATTCTTACAATTAACCATAATATAAAATGATCTAATCGGGTCTCTGTTTGCCCTACCCTAGAAGATTAATAGTGCATTTCACTCGCCATTTCATGCGCTTTGAGATGCCGCTTAGCCAATACGCTATCTGACATAGGAGCGACGTAAATTGAACAAATGTGATAGAATTTCGCTGAATTCTTATATTATCCAAAATATAAAATGATCTATCGGGTCTCTGATTGCCCTATCATAGAAGTTTAATAGTGCATTTTACTCGCCATTCCACGCGCTTTAAGTTGCCGCCTAGCCCAGTACGCTATCTGAAATAGGAGCGACGTAAGTTGAACAAATGTGACAGAATTACGCTGAATTCTTATATTAACCGTAATATAAAATGATCTAATCGGGGCTCTGTTTGCCCTACCCTAGAAGTTAATAGTGCATTTTACTCGCCATTTCTTCCGCTTTGAGTTGCCGCTTAGCCCAATACGCTATCTGAAATATCAGCGACGTAAATTGAACAAATGTGAGAGAATTTCGCTGAATTCTGAAATTAACCATAATATAAAATGATCTTATCGGGTCTCTGTTTGCCCTACCCTAGAAGTTTAATAGTGCATTTTACTCGACATGTCTTGCGCTTTGAGATGCCGCTTAGTGCAATACGCTGTCTGAAATATCAGCGACGTAAATTGAACAAATGTGAGAGAATTTCGCTGAATTCTTATATTAACCAAAATATAAAATGATCTAATCGGGTCTCTGATTGCCCTATCATAGAAGTTTAATAGTGCATTTTACTCCGCCTTCCACGCGCTTTGAGATACCGCCTTGCCCAGTACGCTATCTGAAATAGGAGCGACGTAAGTTGAGCAAATGTGATAGAATTTCGCTGAATTCTTAAATTAACCATATATAAAATGATCTAATGGGGTCTCTGATTGCCCTACCCTAGAAGATTAATAGTGCATTTCACTCGCCATTTCATGCGCTTTGAGATGCCGCTTAGCCCAATACGCTATCTGGCATAGGAGCGACGTAAATTGAACAAATGTGATAGAATTTCGCTGAATTCTTATACTAACCAAAATATAAAATGATCTAATCGGGTCTCTGATTGCCCTATCATAGAAGTTTAAGAGTGCATTTTACTCGCCATTCCACGCGCTTTAAGTTGCCGCCTAGCCCAGTACGCTATCTGAAATAGGAGCTACGTAAGTTGAATAAATGTGACAGAATTACGCTGAATTCTTATATTAACCGTAATATAAAATAATCTAATCGGGTCTCTGTTTGCCCTACCCTAGAAGTTTAATAGTGCATTTTACTCGCCATTCCACGCGCTTTAAGATGCCGCCTAGCCCAGTACGCTATCTGAAATAGGAGCGACGTATGTTGAACAAATGTGATAGAATTTCCCTGAATTCTTATATTAACCTTAATGTAAAATGATCTAATCGGGTCTCTGTTTGCCCTACCCTAGAAGTTTAATAGTGCATTTCACTCGTCATTTCATGCGCTTTGCGATGCCGCTTAGCCCAATAAGCTGTCTGAAATAGGAGCGACGTAAATTGAACAAATGTGATAGAATTTCGCTGAATTCTTATATTAACCAAAATATAAAATGATCTAATCGGGTCTCTGATTGCCCTATCATAGAAGTTTAATGGTGCATTTTACTCGCCATTCCACGCGCTTTAAGGTGCCGCCTAGCCCAGTACGCTATCTGAAATAGGAGCGACGTAAGTTGAACAAATGTGATAGAATTTTGCTGAATTCTTAAATTAACCATAATGTAAAATGATCGAATCGGGTCTCTGATTGCCCTACCCTAGAAGTTTAATAGTTCATTTTACTCGCCATTTCTTGCGCTTTGAGATGCCGCTTAGCCCAATACGCTATCTGAAATATCAGCGACGTAAATTGAACAAATGTGAGAGAATCTCGCTGAATTCTTATATTAACCAAAATATAAAATGATCTAATCGGGTCTATGATTGCCCTATCATAGAAGTTTAAAAGTGCATTTTACTCGCCATTCCACGCGCTTTAAGATGCCGCCTAGCCCAGTACGCTATCTGAAATAGGAGCGACGTAAATTGAACAAATGTGATAGAATTTCGCTGAATTCTTATATTAACCGTAATATAAAATGATCTAATCGGGTCTCTGTTTGCCCTACCCTAGAAGTTTAACAGTGCATTTTACTCGTCATTTCATGCGCTTCGAGATGCCGCATAGCCCAATACGCTATCTGACATAGGAGCGACGTAAATTGAACAAATGTGATAGAATTTCGCTGAATTCTTAAATTAACCATAATATAAAATGATCTAATGGGGTCTCTGATTGCCCTACCCTAGAAGATTAATAGTGCATTTCACTCGCCATTTCATGCGCTTTGAGATGCCGCTTAGCCCAATACGCTATCTGACATAGGAGCGACGTAAATTGAACAAATGTGATTGAATTTCGCTGAATTCTTATATTAACCGTAATATAAAATGATCTAATCGGGTCTCTGTTTGCCCTTCCCTAGAAGTTTAACAGTGCATTTTACTCGTCATTTCATGCGCTTCGAGATGCCGCATAGCCCAATACGCTATCTGACATAGGAGCGACGTAAATTGAACAAATGTGATAGAATTTCGCTGAATTCTTAAATTAACCATAATATAAAATGATCTAATGGGGTCTCTGATTGCCCTACCCTAGATGATTAATAGTGCATTTCACTCGCCATTTCATGCGCTTTGACATGCCGCTTAGCCCAATACGCTATCTGACATAGGAGCGACGTAAATTGAACAAATGTCATAGAATTTCGCTGAATTCTTATATTAACCAAAATATAAAATGATCTAATCGGGTCTCTGATTGCCCTATCATAGAAGTTTAATAGTGCATTTTACTCGCCATTCCACGCGCTTTAAGTTGCCGCCTAGCCCAGTACGCTATCTGAAATAGGAGCTACGTAAGTTGAACAAATGTGACAGAATTACGCTGAATTCTTATATTAACCGTAATATAAAATGATCTAATCGGGTCTCTGTTTGCCCTACCCTAGAAGATTAATAGTGCATTTCACTCGCCATTTCATGCGCTTTGAGATGCCGCTTAGCCCAATACGCTATCTGACATAGGAGCGACGTAAATTGAACAAATGTGATTGAATTTCGCTGAATTCTTATATTAACCGTAATATAAAATGATCTAATCGGGTCTCTGTTTGCCCTTCCCTAGAAGTTTAACAGTGCATTTTACTCGTCATTTCATGCGCTTCGAGATGCCGCATAGCCCAATACGCTATCTGACATAGGAGCGACGTAAATTGAACAAATGTGATAGAATTTCGCTGAATTCTTAAATTAACCATAATATAAAATGATCTAATGGGGTCTCTGATTGCCCTACCCTAGAAGATTAATAGTGCATTTCACTCGCCATTTCATGCGCTTTGACATGCCGCTTAGCCCAATACGCTATCTGACATAGGAGCGACGTAAATTGAACAAATGTGATAGAATTTCGCTGAATTCTTATATTAACCAAAATATAAAATGATCTAATCGGGTCTCTGATTGCCCTATCATAGAAGTTTAATAGTGCATTTTACTCGCCATTCCACGCGCTTTAAGATGCCGCCTAGCCCAGTACGCTATCTGAAATAGGAGCGACGTATGTTGAACAGATGTGATAGAATTTCCCTGAATTATTATATTAACCTTAATGTAAAATGATCTAATCGGGTCTCTGTTTGCCCTACCCTAGTAGTTTAGTAGTGCATATCACTCGTCATTTCATGCGCTTTGCGATGCCGCTTAGCCCAATAAGCTATCTGAAATAGGAGCGACGTAAATTGAACAAATGTGATAGAATTTCGCTGAATTCTTATATTAACCAAAATATAAAATGATCTAATCGGGTCTCTGATTGCCCTATCATAGAAGTTTAAGAGTGCATTTTACTCGCCATTCCACGCGCTTTAAGTTGCCGCCTAGCCCAGTACGCTATCTGAAATAGGAGCTACGTAAGTTGAATAAATGTGACAGAATTACGCTGAATTCTTATATTAACCGTAATATAAAATAATCTAATCGGGTCTCTGTTTGCCCTACCCTAGAAGTTTAATAGTGCATTTTACTCGCCATTCCACGCGCTTTAAGATGCCACCTAGCCCAGTACGCTATCTGAAATAGGAGCGACGTATGTTGAACAAATGTGATAGAATTTCCCTGAATTCTTATATTAACCTTAATGTAAAATGATCTAATCGGGTCTCTGTTTGCCCTACCCTAGAAGTTTAATAGTGCATTTCACTCGTCATTTCATGCGCTTTGCGATGCCGCTTAGCCCAATAAGCTATCTGAAATAGGAGCGACGTAAATTGAACAAATGTGATAGAATTTCGCTGAATTCTTATATTAACCAAAATATAAAATGATCTAATCGGGTCTCTGATTGCCCTATCATAGAAGTTTAATAGTGCATTTTACTCGCCATTCCACGCGCTTTAAGTTGCCGCCTAGCCCAGTACGCTATCTGAAATAGGAGCGACGTAAGTTGAACAAATGTGACAGAATTACGCTGAATTCTTATATTAACCGTAATATAAAATGATCTAATCGGGTCTCTGTTTGCCCTACCCTAGAAGTTTAATAGTGCATTTTACTCGCCATTTCTTGCGCTTTGAGATGCCGCTTAGCCCAGTACGCTATCTGAAATAGGAGCGACGTAAATTGAACAAATGTGATAGAATTTTGCTGAATTCTTAAATTAACCATAATATAAAATGATCTAATCGGGTCTCTGTTTGCCCTACCCTAGAAGATTAATAGTGCATTTCACTCGCCATTTCATGCGCTTTGAGATGCCGCTAGGCCAATACGCTATCTGACATAGGAGCGACGTAAATTGAACAAATGTGATAGAATTTCGCTGAATTCTTATATTAACCAAAATATAAAATGATCTAATCGGGTCTCTGATTGCCCTATCATAGAAGTTTAATAGTGCATTTTACTCGCCATTCCACGCGCTTTAAGTTGCCGCCTAGCCCAGTACGCTATCTGAAATAGGAGCGACGTAAGTTGAACTAATGTGACAGAATTACGCTGAATTCTTATACTAACCGTAATATAAAATGATCTAATCGGGTCTCTGTTTGCCCTACCCTAGAAGCTTAATAGTGCATTTTACTCGCCATTTCTTCCGCTTTGAGTTGCCGCTTAGCCCAATACGCTATCTGAAATATCAGCGACGTAAATTGAACAAATGTGAGAGAATTTCGCTGAATTCTGAAATTAACCATAATATAAAATGATCTTATCGGGTCTCTGTTTGCCCTACCCTAGAAGTTTAATAGTGCATTTTACTCGACATGTCTTGCGCTTTGAGATGCCGCTTAGTGCAATACGCTGTCTGAAATATCAGCGACGTAAATTGAACAAATGTGAGAGAATTTCGCTGAATTCTTATATTAACCAAAATATAAAATGATCTAATCGGGTCTCTGATTGCCCTATCATAGAAGTTTAGTAGTGCATTTTACTCGCCCTTCCACGCGCTTTGAGATACCGCCTTGCCCAGTACGCTATCTGAAATAGGAGCGACGTAAGTTGAACAAATGTGATAGAATTTCGCTGAATTCTTAAATTAACCATAATATAAAATGATCTAATGGGGTCTCTGATTGCCCTACCCTAGAAGATTAATAGTGCATTTCACTCGCCATTTCATGCGCTTTGAGATGCCGCTTAGCCCAATACGCTATCTGGCATAGGAGCGACGTAAATTGAACAAATGTGATAGAATTTCGCTGAATTCTTATACTAACCAAAATATAAAATGATCTAATCGGGTCTCTGATTGCCCTATCATAGAAGTTTAAGAGTGCATTTTACTCGCCATTCCACGCGCTTTAAGTTGCCGCCTAGCCCAGTACGCTATCTGAAATAGGAGCTACGTAAGTTGAATAAATGTGACAGAATTACGCTGAATTCTTATATTAACCGTAATATAAAATAATCTAATCGGGTCTCTGTTTGCCCTACCCTAGAAGTTTAATAGTGCATTTTACTCGCCATTCCACGCGCTTTAAGATGCCGCCTAGCCCAGTACGCTATCTGAAATAGGAGCGACGTATGTTGATCAATTGTGATAGAATTTCCCTGAATTCTTATATTAACCTTAATGTAAAATGATCTAATCGGGTCTCTGTTTGCCCTACCCTAGAAGTTTAATAGTGCATTTCACTCGTCATTTCATGCGCTTTGCGATGCCGCTTAGCCCAATAAGCTGTCTGAAATAGGAGCGACGTAAATTGAACAAATGTGATAGAATTTCGCTGAATTCTTATATTAACCAAAATATAAAATGATCTAATCGGGTCTCTGATTGCCCTATCATAGAAGTTTAATAGTGCATTTTACTCGCCATTCCACGCGCTTTAAGGTGCCGCCTAGCCCAGTACGCTATCTGAAATAGGAGCGACGTAAGTTGAACAAATGTGATAGAATTTTGCTGAATTCTTAAATTAACCATAATGTAAAATGATCGAATCGGGTCTCTGATTGCCCTACCCTAGAAGTTTAATAGTTCATTTTACTCGCCATTTCTTGCGCTTTGAGATGCCGCTTAGCCCAATACGCTATCTGAAATATCAGCGACGTAAATTGAACAAATGTGAGAGAATCTCGCTGAATTCTTATATTAACCAAAATATAAAATGATCTAATCGGGTCTATGATTGCCCTATCATAGAAGTTTAAAAGTGCATTTTACTCGCCATTCCACGCGCTTTAAGATGCCGCCTAGCCCAGTACGCTATCTGAAATAGGAGCGACGTAAATTGAACAAATGTGATAGAATTTCGCTGAATTCTTATATTAACCGTAATATAAAATGATCTAATCGGGTCTCTGTTTGCCCTACCCTAGAAGTTTAACAGTGCATTTTACTCGTCATTTCATGCGCTTCGAGATGCCGCATAGCCTAATACGCTATCTGACATAGGAGCGACGTAAATTGAACAAATGTGATAGAATTTCGCTGAATTCTTAAATTAACCATAATATAAAATGATCTAATGGGGTCTCTGATTGCCCTACCCTAGAAGATTAATAGTGCATTTCACTCGCCATTTCATGCGCTTTGAGATGCCGCTTAGCCCAATACGCTATCTGACATAGGAGCGACGTAAATTGAACAAATGTGATTGAATTTCGCTGAATTCTTATATTAACCGTAATATAAAATGATCTAATCGGGTCTCTGTTTGCCCTACCCTAGAAGTTTAACAGTGCATTTTACTCGTCATTTCATGCGCTTCGAGATGCCGCATAGCCTAATACGCTATCTGACATAGGAGCGACGTAAATTGAACAAATGTGATAGAATTTCGCTGAATTCTTAAATTAACCATAATATAAAATGATCTAATGGGGTCTCTGATTGCCCTACCCTAGAAGATTAATAGTGCATTTCACTCGCCATTTCATGCGCTTTGAGATGCCGCTTAGCCCAATACGCTATCTGACATAGGAGCGACGTAAATTGAACAAATGTGATAGAATTTCGCTGAATTCTTATATTAACCAAAATATAAAATGATCTAATCGGGTCTCTGATTGCCCTATCATAGAAGTTTAATAGTGCATTTTACTCGCCATTCCACGCGCTTTAAGTTGCCGCCTAGCCCAGTACGCTATCTGAAATAGGAGCGACGTAAGTTGAACAAATGTGACAGAATTACGCTGCATTCTTATATTAACCGTAATATAAAATGATCTAATCGGGTCTCTGTTTGCCCTACCCTAGAAGTTTAATAGTGCATTTTACTCGCCATTTCTTGCGCTTTGAGATGCCGCTTAGCCCAGTACGCTATCTGAAATAGGAGCGACGTAAATTGATCAAATGTGATAGAATTTCACTGAATTCCTTTATTAACCATAACGTAAAATGATCTAATCGGGTCTCTGTTCGCCCTAGCGTAGAAGCTTAATTGTGCATTTTATTCGTCATTTCATGCGCATTGAGATGCCGCTTAGCCCAATACGCTATCTGAAATAGGAGCGCCGTAAATTGAACAAATGTGATAGAATTTCGCTGAATTCTTATATTAACCAAAATATAAAATGATCTAATCGGGTCTCTGTTTGCCCTACCCTAGAAGTTTAATAGTGCATTTTACTCGCCATTTCTCGCGCTTTGAGTTGCCGCTTAGCCCAATACGCTATCTGAAATATCAGCGACGTAAATTGAACAAATGTGAGAGAATTTCGCTGAATTCTGAAATTAACCATAATATAAAATGATCTTATCGGGTCTCTATTTGCCCTACCCTAGAAGTTTAATAGTGCATTTTACTCGACATGTCTTGCGCTTTGAGATGCCGCTTAGTGCAATACGCTGCCTGAAATATCAGCGACGTAAATTGAACAAATGTGAGAGAATTTCGCTGAATTCTTATATTAACCAAAATATAAAATGATCTAATCGGGTCTCTGATTGCCCTATCATAGAAGTTTAGTAGTGCATTTTACTCGCCCTTCCACGCGCTTTGAGATACCGCCTTGCCCAGTACGCTATCTGAAATAGGAGCGACGTAAGTTGAACAAATGTGATAGAATTTCGCTGAATTCTTAAATTAACCATAATATAAAATGATCTAATGGGGTCTCTGATTGCCCTACCCTAGAAGATTAATGGTGCATTTCACTCGCCATTTCATGCGCTTTGAGATGCCGCTTAGCCCAATACGCTATCTGACATAGGAGCGACGTAAATTGAACAAATGTGATAGAATTTCGCTGAATTCTTATATTAACCAAAATATAAAATGATCTAATCGGGTCTCTGATTGCCCTATCATAGAAGTTTAAGAGTGCATTTTACTCGCCATTCCACGCGCTTTAAGTTGCCGCCTAGCCCAGTACGCTATCTGAAATAGGAGCTACGTAAGTTGAATAAATGTGACAGAATTACGCAGAATTCTTATATTAACCGTAATATAAAATAATCTAATCGGGTCTCTGTTTGCCCTACCCTAGAAGTTTAATAGTGCATTTTACTCGCCATTCCACGCGCTTTAAGATGCCACCTAGCCCAGTACGCTATCTGAAATAGGAGCGACGTATGTTGAACAAATGTGATAGAATTTCCCTGAATTCTTATATTAACCTTAATGTAAAATGATCTAATCGGGTCTCTGTTTGCCCTACCCTAGAAGTTTAATAGTGCATTTCACTCGTCATTTCATGCGCTTTGCGATGCCGCTTAGCCCAATAAGCTATCTGAAATAGGAGCGACGTAAATTGAACAAATGTGATAGAATTTCGCTGAATTCTTATATCAACCAAAATATAAAATGATCTAATCGGGTCTCTGATTGCCCTATCATAGAAGTTTAATAGTGCATTTTACTAGCCATTCCACGCGCTTTAAGGTGCCGCCTAGCCCAGTACGCTATCTGAAATAGGAGCGACGTAAGTTGAACAAATGTGATAGAATTTTGCTGAATTCTTAAATTAACCATAATGTAAAATGATCGAATCGGGTCTCTGATTGCCCTACCCTAGAAGTTTAATAGTTCATTTTACTCGCCATTTCTTGCGCTTTGAGATGCCGCTTAGCCCAATACGCTATCTGAAATATCAGCGACGTAAATTGAACAAATGTGAGAGAATCTCGCTGAATTCTTATATTAACCAAAATATAAAATGATCTAATCGGGTCTATGATTGCCCTATCATAGAAGTTTAAAAGTGCATTTTACTCGCCATTCCACGCGCTTTAAGATGCCGCCTAGCCCAGTACGCTATCTGAAATAGGAGCGACGTAAATTGAACAAATGTGATTGAATTTCGCTGAATTCTTATATTAACCGTAATATAAAATGATCTAATCGGGTCTCTGTTTGCCCTTCCCTAGAAGTTTAACAGTGCATTTTACTCGTCATTTCATGCGCTTCGAGATGCCGCATAGCCTAATACGCTATCTGACATAGGAGCGACGTAAATTGAACAAATGTGATAGAATTTCGCTGAATTCTTAAATTAACCATAATATAAAATGATCTAATGGGGTCTCTGATTGCCCTACCCTAGAAGATTAATAGTGCATTTCACTCGCCATTTCATGCGCTTTGAGATGCCGCTTAGCCCAATACGCTATCTGACATAGGAGCGACGTAAATTGAACAAATGTGATTGAATTTCGCTGAATTCTTATATTAACCGTAATATAAAATGATCTAATCGGGTCTCTGTTTGCCCTTCCCTAGAAGTTTAACAGTGCATTTTACTCGTCATTTCATGCGCTTCGAGATGCCGCATAGCCCAATACGCTATCTGACATAGGAGCGACGTAAATTGAACAAATGTGATAGATTTTCGCTGAATTCTTAAATTAACCATAATATAAAATGATCTAATGGGGTCTCTGATTGCCCTACCCTAGAAGATTAATAGTGCATTTCACTCGCCATTTCATGCGCTTTGACATGCCGCTTAGCCCAATACGCTATCTGACATAGGAGCGACGTAAATTGAACAAATGTGATAGAATTTCGCTGAATTCTTATATTAACCAAAATATAAAATGATCTAATCGGGTCTCTGATTGCCCTATCATAGAAGTTTAATAGTGCATTTTACTCGCCATTCCACGCGCTTTAAGATGCCGCCTAGCCCAGTACGCTATCTGAAATAGGAGCGACGTATGTTGAACAGATGTGATAGAATTTCCCTGAATTATTATATTAACCTTAATGTAAAATGATCTAATCGGGTCTCTGTTTGCCCTACCCTAGTAGTTTAGTAGTGCATATCACTCGTCATTTCATGCGCTTTGCGATGCCGCTTAGCCCAATAAGCTATCTGAAATAGGAGCGACGTAAATTGAACAAATGTGATAGAATTTCGCTGAATTCTTATATTAACCAAAATATGAAATGATCTAGTCGGGTCTCTGATTGCCCTATCATAGAAGTTTAATAGTGCATTTTACTCGCCATTCCACGCGCTTTAAGATGCCGCCTAGCCCAGTACGCTATCTGAAATAGGAACGACGTAAGTTGAACAAATGTGATAGAATTTTGCTGAACTCTTAAATTAACCATAATGTAAAATGATCGAATCGGGTCTCTGATTGCCCTACCCTAGAAGTTTAATAGTTCATTTTACTCGCCATTTCTTGCGCTTTGAGATGCCGCTTAGCCCAATACGCTATCTGAAATATCAGCGACGTAAATTGAACAAATGGGAGAGAATCTCGCTGAATTCTTATATTAACCGTAATATAAAATGATCTAATCGGGTCTCTGTTTGCCTTATCCTAGAGTTTAATAGTGCATTTTACTCGCCATTTCATGCCCTTTGAGATGCCGCTTAGCCCAGTACGCTATCTGAAATAGGAGCGATGTAAATTGAACAAATGTGATAGATTTTCGAAGAATTCTTGAATTAACCATAATATAAAATGATCTAATCAGGTCTCTGTTCGCCCTAGCCTAGAAGTTTAATAGTGCATTTTATTCGCCATTTCATGCGCTTTGAGATGCCGCTTAGCCCAATACGCTATCTGAAATAGGAGCGACGTAAATTGAACAAATGTGATAGAATTTCCCTGAAATCTTATATTAAACAAAATATAAAATGATCTAAACGGGACTCTGATTGCCCTATCATAGAAGTTTAGTAGTGCATTTTACTCGCCCTTCCACGCGCTTTAAGATGCCGCCTGGCCCAGTACACTATCTGAAATAGGAGCGACGTATGTTGAACAAATGTGATAGATTTACGCTGTATTCTTATATTAACCGTAATATAAAATGATCTAATCGGGTCTCTGTTTGCCTTACCCTAGAAGTTTAGTAGTGCATTTTACTCGCCGTTTCATGCGCTTTGAGATGCCGCTTAGCCCAATACGCTATCTGCAATAGGAGCGACGTAAATTGAACAAATGTGATAGAATTTCGCTGAATTCTTAAATTAACCATAATATAAAATGATCTAATCGGGTCTCTGTTTGCCCTACCCTAGAAGTTTAATAGTTCATTTTACTTGCCATTTCTTGCGCTTTGAGATGCCGCTTAGCCCAATACGCTATCTGAAATACCAGCGACGTAAATTGAACAAATGTGAGAGAATCTCGCTGAATTCTTATATTAACCTTAATGTAAAATGATCTAATCGGGTCTCTGTTCGCCCTACCCTAGAAGATTAATAGTGCATTTCACTCGTCATTTCATGCGCTTTGAGATGCCGCTGAGCCCAATAAGCTATCTGATATAGGAGCCACGTAAATTGAACGAATGCGATAGAATTTTTCTGAGTTCTTAAATAAACCATAATATGAAATGATCTAATCGGGTCTCTGTTTGCCTTACCCTAGAAGTTTAACAGTGCATTTTACTCGCTATTTCATGCGCTTTGAGATGCCGCTTAGGCCAATACGCTATCTGAAATAGGAGCGACGTAAATTGAACAAATGTGATAGAATTTCCCTGAATACTTATATTAACCTTAATGTAAAGTGATCTAATCGGGTCTCTGTTCGCCCTACCCTAGAAGTTTAATAGTGCATTTCAATCGTCATTTCATGCGCTTTGAGATGCCGCTTAGCCCAATATGCTATCTGAAATAGGAGCGACGTAAATTGAACAAATGTGATAGAATTTTGCCGAATTCTTAAATTAACCATAATATAAAATGATGTAATCGGCTCTCTGTTCGCCCTACCCAAGAAGTTTAATAGTGCATTTCACTCGTCATTTCATGCGCTTTGCGATGCCGCTTAGCCCAATATGCTATCTGAAATAGGAGCGACGTAAATTGAACAAATGTGATAGAATTTCGCTGAATTCTTATATTCACCAAAATATAAAATGATCTAATCGGGTCTCTGATTGCCCTATCATGGAAGATTAATAGTGCAGTTTACTCCGCACTCCACGCGCTTTAAGATGCCGCCTAGCCCAGTACGCTATCTGAAATAGGAGCGACGTAAATTGAACAAATGTGATAGAATTTTGCTGAATTCTTAAATTAACCATAATATGAAATGATCTAATCGGGTCTCTGTTTGCCCTACCCTAGAAGTTTAACAGTGAATTTTAGTCGCCATTTCATGCGCTTTGAGATGCCGCTTAGCCCAATACGCTATCTGAAATAGTAGCGACGTAAATTGAACAAATGTGATAGAATTTTTCTGAATTCTTAAATAAACCATAATATGAAATGATCTAATCGGGTCTCTGTTTGCCCTACCCTAGAAGTTTAACAGTGAATTTTAGTCGCCATTTCATGCGCTTTGAGATGCCGCTTAGCCCAATACGCTATCTGAAATAGTAGCGACGTAAATTGAACAAACGTGATAGAATTTCCCTGAATTCTTATATTAACCTTAATGTAAAATGATCTAATCGGTTCTCTGTTCGCCCTACCCTAGAAGTTTAATAGTGCCTTTCACTCGTCATTTCATGCGCTTTGAGATGCCACTTAGCCCAATACGCTATTTGAAATAGGAGCGACGTAAATTGAACAAATGTGATAGAATTTCGCTGAATTCTTATATTAACCAAAATATAAAATGATCTAATCGGGTCTCTGATTGCCCTATCATAGAAGTTTAATAGTGCATTTTACTCGCCATTCCACGCGCTTTAAGTTGCCGCCTAGCCCAGTACGCTATCTGAAATAGGAGCGACGTAAATTGAACAAATGTGATAGAATTTCGCTGAATTCTTATATTAACCGTAATATAAAATGATCTAATCGGGTCTCTGTTTTCCTTACCCTAGAAGTTTAATAGTGCCGTTTACTCGCCATTTCATGCGCTTTGAGATGCCGCTTAGCCCAATATGCTATCTGATATAGGAGCGACGTAAATTGAACAAATGCGATAGAATTACGCTGAATTCTTATATTAACCAAAATATAAAATGATCTAATCGGGTCTCTGATTACCCTATCATAGAAGATTAATAGTGCATTTTACTCGCCATTCCACGCGCTTTAAGATGCCGCCTAGTCCAGTATGCTATCTGAAATAGGAGCGACGTAAATTGAACAAATGTGATAGAATTTTGCTGAATTCTTAAATTAACCATAATATAAAATCATCTAATCGGGTCTCTGATTGCCCTACCCTAGAAGTTTAATAGTGCATTTTACTCGCCAATCCACGCGCTTTAAGATTCCGCCTAGCGCAGTACGCTATCTGAAATAGGAGCGACGTAAATTGAACAAATGTGATAGAATTTGGCTGAATTCTTAAATTAACCATAATATAAAATGATCTAATCGGGTCTCTGTTTGCCCTACCCTAGAAGTTTAATAGTGCATTTTACTCGCCATTTCATGCGCTTTGGGATGGCGCTTAGCCCAATACGCTATCTGAAATAGGAGCGACGTAAATTGAACAATGTGATAGAATTTGCCTGAATTCTTATATTAACCTTAATGTAAAATGATCTAATCGGGTCTTTGTTCGCCCAACCCTAGAAGTTTAATAGTGCATTTTACTCGCCATTTCATGCGCTTTGAGATGCCGTTTAGCCCAATACGCTATCTGAAATAGGAGCGACGTAAATTGAACGAATGTGATAGAATTTTTCTGAATTCTTAAATAAACCATAATATGAAATGATCTAATCGGGTCTCTGTTTGCCCTACCCTAGAAGTTTAACAGTGAATTTTAGTCGCCATTTCATGCGCTTTGAGATGCCGCTTAGCCCAATACGCTATCTGAAATAGTAGCGACGTAAATTGAACAAACGTGATAGAATTTCCCTGAATTCTTATATTAACCTTAATGTAAAATGATCTAATCGGTTCTCTGTTCGCCCTACCCTAGAAGTTTAATAGTGCCTTTCACTCGTCATTTCATGCGCTTTGAGATGCCACTTAGCCCAATACGCTATTTGAAATAGGAGCGACGTAAATTGAACAAATGTGATAGAATTTCGCTGAATTCTTATATTAACCAAAATATAAAATGATCTAATCGGGTCTCTGATTGCCCTATCATAGAAGTTTAATAGTGCATTTTACTCGCCATTCCACGCGCTTTAAGTTGCCGCCTAGCCCAGTACGCTATCTGAAATAGGAGCGACGTAAATTGAACAAATGTGATAGAATTTCGCTGAATTCTTATATTAACCGTAATATAAAATGATCTAATCGGGTCTCTGTTTTCCTTACCCTAGAAGTTTAATAGTGCATATTACTCGCCATTTCATGCGCTTTGAGATGCCGCTTAGCCCAATATGCTATCTGATATAGGAGCGACGTAAATTGAACAAATGCGATAGAATTTTGCTGAATTCTTAAATTAACCATAATATAAAATCATCTAATCGGGTCTCTGATTGCCCTACCCTAGAAGTTTAATAGTGCATTTTACTCGCCAATCCACGCGCTTTAAGATTCCGCCTAGCGCAGTACGCTATCTGAAATAGGAGCGACGTAAATTGAACAAATGTGATAGAATTTGGCTGAATTCTTAAATTAACCATAATAAAAAATGATCTAATCGGGTCTCTGTTTGCCCTACCCTAGAAGTTTAATAGTGCATTTTACTCGCCATTTCATGCGCTTTGGGATGGCGCTTAGCCCAATACGCTATCTGAAATAGGAGCGACGTAAATTGAACAATGTGATAGAATTTGCCTGAATTCTTATATTAACCTTAATGTAAAATGATCTAATCGGGTCTTTGTTCGCCCAACCCTAGAAGTTTAATAGTGCATTTTACTCGCCATTTCATGCGCTTTGAGATGCCGTTTAGCCCAATACGCTATCTGAAATAGGAGCGACGTAAATTGAACGAATGTGACAGAATTTCGCTGAATTCTTATATTAACCAAAATATAAAATGATCTAATCGGGTCTCTGATAGCCCTATCATAGAAGTTTAATAGTGCATTTTACTCGCCATTCCGCGCACTTTAAGATGCCGCCTAGCCCAGTATGCTATCTGAAATAGGAACGACGTAAGTTGAACAAATGTGATAGAATTACGCTGAATTCTTATATTAACCGTAATATAAAATGATCTAATCGGGTCTCTGTTTGCCTTATCCTAGAAGTTCAATAGTGCATTTCACTCGTCATTTAATGCGCTTTGAGATGCCGCTTAGCCCAATAAGCTATCTGAAATAGGAGCGACGTAAATTGAACAAATGTGATAGACTTTTTCTGAATTCTTAAATAAACCATAATATGAAATGATCTAATCGGGTCTCTGTTTGCCCTACCCTAGAAGTTTAACAGTGCATTTTAGTCGCCATTTCATGCGCTTTGAGATGCCGCTTAGCCCAATACGCTATCTGAAATAGTAGCGACGTAAATTGAACAAACGTGATACAATTTCCCTGAATTCTTAAATTAACCATAACATAAAATGATCTAATCGGGTCTTCGTTCGCCCTACCCTAGAAGTTTAATAGTGCATTTCACTCGTCATTTCATGCGCTTTGAGATGCCGCTTAGCCCAGTAAGGTATCTGAAATAGGAGCGACGTAAATTGACCAAATGTGATAGAATTTCGCTGAATTCTTAAATTAACCATAATATAAAATGATCTAATCGGGTCTCTGTTTGCCCTACCCTAGAAGTTTAATAGTTCATTTTACTTGCCATTTCTTGCGCTTTGAGATGCCGCTTAGCCCAATACGCTATCTGAAATACCAGCGACGTAAATTGAACAAATGTGAGAGAATCTCGCTGAATTCTTATATTAACCTTAATGTAAAATGATCTAATCGGGTCTCTGTTCGCCCTACCCTAGAAGATTAATAGTGCATTTCACTCGTCATTTCATGCGCTTTGAGATGCCGCTGAGCCCAATAAGCTATCTGATATAGGAGCCACGTAAATTGAACGAATGCGATAGAATTTTTCTGAATTCTTAAATAAACCATAATATGAAATGATCTAATCGGGTCTCTGTTTGCCTTACCCTAGAAGTTTAACAGTGCATTTTACTCGCTATTTCATGCGCTTTGAGATGCCGCTTAGGCCAATACGCTATCTGAAATAGGAGCGACGTAAATTGAACAAATGTGATAGAATTTCCATGAAATCTTGTATTAAACAAAATATAAAATGATCTAAACGGGACTCTGCTTGCCCTATCACAGAAGTTTAGTAGTGCATTTTACTCGCCCTTCCACGCGCTTTAAGATGCCGCCTGGCCCAGTACACTATCTGAAATAGGAGCGACGTATGTTGAACAAATGTGATAGATTTACGCTGTATTCTTATATTAACCGTAATATAAAATGATCTAATCGGGTCTCTGTTTGCCTTACCCTAGAAGTTTAGTAGTGCATTTTACTCGCCGTTTCATGCGCTTTGAGATGCCGCTTAGCCCAATACGCTATCTGCAATAGGAGCGACGTAAATTGAACAAATGTGATAGAATTTCGCTGAATTCTTAAATTAACCATAATATAAAATGATCTAATCGGGTCTCTGTTTGCCCTACCCTAGAAGTTTAATAGTTCATTTTACTTGCCATTTCTTGCGCTTTGAGATGCCGCTTAGCCCAATACGCTATCTGAAATACCAGCGACGTAAATTGAACAAATGTGAGAGAATCTCGCTGAATTCTTATATTAACCTTAATGTAAAATGATCTAATCGGGTCTCTGTTCGCCCTACCCTAGAAGATTAATAGTGCATTTCACTCGTCATTTCATGCGCTTTGAGATGCCGCTGAGCCCAATAAGCTATCTGATATAGGAGCCACGTAAATTGAACGAATGCGATAGAATTTTTCTGAATTCTTAAATAAACCATAATATGAAATGATCTAATCGGGTCTCTGTTTGCCTTACCCTAGAAGTTTAACAGTGCATTTTACTCGCTATTTCATGCGCTTTGAGATGCCGCTTAGGCCAATACGCTATCTGAAATAGGAGCGACGTAAATTGAACAAATGTGATAGAATTTCCCTGAATACTTATATTAACCTTAATGTAAAGTGATCTAATCGGGTCTCTGTTCGCCCTACCCTAGAAGTTTAATAGTGCATTTCACTCGTCATTTCATGCGCTTTGAGATGCCGCTTAGCCCAATATGCTATCTGAAATAGGAGCGACGTAAATTGAACAAATGTGATAGAATTTTGCCGAATTCTTAAATTAACCATAATATAAAATGATCTAATCGGGTCTCTGTTCGCCCTACCCAAGAAGTTTAATAGTGCATTTCACTCGTCATTTCATGCGCTTTGCGATGCCGCTTAGCCCAATATGCTATCTGAAATAGGAGCGACGTAAATTGAACAAATGTGATAGAATTTCGCTGAATTCTTATATTCACCAAAATATAAAATGATCTAATCGGGTCTCTGATTGCCCTATCATGGAAGATTAATAGTGCAGTTTACTCCGCACTCCACGCGCTTTAAGATGCCGCCTAGCCCAGTACGCTATCTGAAATAGGAGCGACGTAAATTGAACAAATGTGATAGAATTTTGCTGAATTCTTAAATTAACCATAATATGAAATGATCTAATCGGGTCTCTGTTTGCCCTACCCTAGAAGTTTAATAGTGCATTTTACTCGCCATTTCATGCGCTTTGGGATGGCGCTTAGCCCAATACGCTATCTGAAATAGGAGCGACGTAAATTGAACAATGTGATAGAATTTGCCTGAATTCTTATATTAACCTTAATGTAAAATGATCTAATCGGGTCTTTGTTCGCCCAACCCTAGAAGTTTAATAGTGCATTTTACTCGCCATTTCATGCGCTTTGAGATGCCGTTTAGCCCAATACGCTATCTGAAATAGGAGCGACGTAAATTGAACGAATGTGACAGAATTTCGCTGAATTCTTATATTAACCAAAATATAAAATGATCTAATCGGGTCTCTGATAGCCCTATCATAGAAGTTTAATAGTGCATTTTACTCGCCATTCCGCGCACTTTAAGATGCCGCCTAGCCCAGTATGCTATCTGAAATAGGAACGACGTAAGTTGAACAAATGTGATAGAATTACGCTGAATTCTTATATTAACCGTAATATAAAATGATCTAATCGGGTCTCTGTTTGCCTTATCCTAGAAGTTCAATAGTGCATTTCACTCGCCATTTAATGCGCTTTGAGATGCCGCTTAGCCCAATAAGCTATCTGAAATAGGAGCGACGTAAATTGAACAAATGTGATAGACTTTTTCTGAATTCTTAAATAAACCATAATATGAAATGATCTAATCGGGTCTCTGTTTGCCCTACCCTAGAAGTTTAACAGTGCATTTTAGTCGCCATTTCATGCGCTTTGAGATGCCGCTTAGCCCAATACGCTATCTGAAATAGTAGCGACGTAAATTGAACAAACGTGATACAATTTCCCTGAATTCTTAAATTAACCATAACATAAAATGATCTAATCGGGTCTTCGTTCGCCCTACCCTAGAAGTTTAATAGTGCATTTCACTCGTCATTTCATGCGCTTTGAGATGCCGCTTAGCCCAGTAAGGTATCTGAAATAGGAGCGACGTAAATTGACCAAATGTGATAGAATTTCGCTGAATTCTTAAATTAACCATAATATAAAATGATATAATCGGGTCTCTGTTTGCCCTACCCAAGAACTTTAATAGTGCATTTCTCTCGTCATTTCATGCGCTTTGAGATGCCGCTTAGCCCAATACGCTATCTGAAATAGGAGCGACGTAAATTGAACAAATGTGATAGAATTTCCATGAAATCTTATATTAAACAAAATATAAAATGATCTAAACGGGACTCTGCTTGCCCTATCACAGAAGTTTAGTAGTGCATTTTACTCGCCCTTCCACGCGCTTTAAGATGCCGCCTGGCCCAGTACACTATCTGAAATAGGAGCGACGTATGTTGAACAAATGTGATAGATTTACGCTGTATTCTTATATTAACCGTAATATAAAATGATCTAATCGGGTCTCTGTTTGCCTTACCCTAGAAGTTTAGTAGTGCATTTTACTCGCCGTTTCATGCGCTTTGAGATGCCGCTTAGCCCAATACGCTATCTGCAATAGGAGCGACGTAAATTGAACAAATGTGATAGAATTTCGCTGAATTCTTAAATTAACCATAATATAAAATGATCTAATCGGGTCTCTGTTTGCCCTACCCTAGAAGTTTAATAGTTCATTTTACTTGCCATTTCTTGCGCTTTGAGATGCCGCTTAGGCCAATACGCTATCTGAAATAGGAGCGACGTAAATTGAACAAATGTGATAGAATTTCCCTGAATACTTATATTAACCTTAATGTAAAGTGATCTAATCGGGTCTCTGTTCGCCCTACCCTAGAAGTTTAATAGTGCATTTCACTCGTCATTTCATGCGCTTTGAGATGCCGCTTAGCCCAATATGCTATCTGAAATAGGAGCGACGTAAATTGAACAAATGTGATAGAATTTTGCCGAATTCTTAAATTAACCATAATATAAAATGATGTAATCGGCTCTCTGTTCGCCCTACCCAAGAAGTTTAATAGTGCATTTCACTCGTCATTTCATGCGCTTTGCGATGCCGCTTAGCCCAATATGCTATCTGAAATAGGAGCGACGTAAATTGAACAAATGTGATAGAATTTCGCTGAATTCTTATATTCACCAAAATATAAAATGATCTAATCGGGTCTCTGATTGCCCTATCATGGAAGATTAATAGTGCAGTTTACTCCGCACTCCACGCGCTTTAAGATGCCGCCTAGCCCAGTACGCTATCTGAAATAGGAGCGACGTAAATTGAACAAATGTGATAGAATTTTGCTGAATTCTTAAATTAACCATAATATGAAATGATCTAATCGGGTCTCTGTTTGCCCTACCCTAGAAGTTTAATAGTGCATTTTACTCGCCATTTCATGCGCTTTGGGATGGCGCTTAGCCCAATACGCTATCTGAAATAGGAGCGACGTAAATTGAACAATGTGATAGAATTTGCCTGAATTCTTATATTAACCTTAATGTAAAATGATCTAATCGGGTCTTTGTTCGCCCAACCCTAGAAGTTTAATAGTGCATTTTACTCGCCATTTCATGCGCTTTGAGATGCCGTTTAGCCCAATACGCTATCTGAAATAGGAGCGACGTAAATTGAACGAATGTGACAGAATTTCGCTGAATTCTTATATTAACCAAAATATAAAATGATCTAATCGGGTCTCTGATAGCCCTATCATAGAAGTTTAATAGTGCATTTTACTCGCCATTACGCGCACTTTAAGATGCCGCCTAGCCCAGTATGCTATCTGAAATAGGAACGACGTAAGTTGAACAAATGTGATAGAATTACGCTGAATTCTTATATTAACCGTAATATAAAATGATCTAATCGGGTCTCTGTTTGCCTTATCCTAGAAGTTCAATAGTGCATTTCACTCGTCATTTAATGCGCTTTGAGATGCCGCTTAGCCCAATAAGCTATCTGAAATAGGAGCGACGTAAATTGAACAAATGTGATAGACTTTTTCTGAATTCTTAAATAAACCATAATATGAAATGATCTAATCGGGTCTCTGTTTGCCCTACCCTAGAAGTTTAACAGTGCATTTTAGTCGCCATTTCATGCGCTTTGAGATGCCGCTTAGCCCAATACGCTATCTGAAATAGTAGCGACGTAAATTGAACAAACGTGATACAATTTCCCTGAATTCTTAAATTAACCATAACATAAAATGATCTAATCGGGTCTTCGTTCGCCCTACCCTAGAAGTTTAATAGTGCATTTCACTCGTCATTTCATGCGCTTTGAGATGCCGCTTAGCCCAGTAAGGTATCTGAAATAGGAGCGACGTAAATTGACCAAATGTGATAGAATTTCGCTGAATTCTTAAATTAACCATAATATAAAATGATATAATCGGGTCTCTGTTTGCCCTACCCAAGAACTTTAATAGTGCATTTCTCTCGTCATTTCATGCGCTTTGAGATGCCGCTTAGCCCAATACGCTATCTGAAATAGGAGCGACGTAAATTGAACAAATGTGATAGAATTTCCATGAAATCTTATATTAAACAAAATATAAAATGATCTAAACGGGACTCTGCTTGCCCTATCACAGAAGTTTAGTAGTGCATTTTACTCGCCCTTCCACGCGCTTTAAGATGCCGCCTGGCCCAGTACACTATCTGAAATAGGAGCGACGTATGTTGAACAAATGTGATAGATTTACGCTGTATTCTTATATTAACCGTAATATAAAATGATCTAATCGGGTCTCTGTTTGCCTTACCCTAGAAGTTTAGTAGTGCATTTTACTCGCCGTTTCATGCGCTTTGAGATGCCGCTTAGCCCAATACGCTATCTGCAATAGGAGCGACGTAAATTGAACAAATGTGATAGAATTTCGCTGAATTCTTAAATTAACCATAATATAAAATGATCTAATCGGGTCTCTGTTTGCCCTACCCTAGAAGTTTAATAGTTCATTTTACTTGCCATTTCTTGCGCTTTGAGATGCCGCTTAGCCCAATACGCTATCTGAAATACCAGCGACGTAAATTGAACAAATGTGAGAGAATCTCGCTGAATTCTTATATTAACCTTAATGTAAAATGATCTACTCGGGTCTCTGTTCGCCCTACCCTAGAAGATTAATAGTGCATTTCACTCGTCATTTCATGCGCTTTGAGATGCCGCTGAGCCCAATAAG
This sequence comes from Macropis europaea, assembly GCA_916610135.2. Taxonomy (NCBI): domain Eukaryota; kingdom Metazoa; phylum Arthropoda; class Insecta; order Hymenoptera; family Melittidae; genus Macropis; species Macropis europaea. The sequence continues at coordinate 24,789 of CAKAJE020000196.1, forward strand.
CTATCTGATATAGGAGCCACGTAAATTGAACGAATGCGATAGAATTTTTCTGAATTCTTAAATAAACCATAATATGAAATGATCTAATCGGGTCTCTGTTTGCCTTACCCTAGAAGTTTAACAGTGCATTTTACTCGCTATTTCATGCGCTTTGAGATGCCGCTTAGGCCAATACGCTATCTGAAATAGGAGCGACGTAAATTGAACAAATGTGATAGAATTTCCATGAAATCTTATATTAAACAAAATATAAAATGATCTAAACGGGACTCTGCTTGCCCTATCACAGAAGTTTAGTAGTGCATTTTACTCGCCCTTCCACGCGCTTTAAGATGCCGCCTGGCCCAGTACACTATCTGAAATAGGAGCGACGTATGTTGAACAAATGTGATAGATTTACGCTGTATTCTTATATTAACCGTAATATAAAATGATCTAATCGGGTCTCTGTTTGCCTTACCCTAGAAGTTTAGTAGTGCATTTTACTCGCCGTTTCATGCGCTTTGAGATGCCGCTTAGCCCAATACGCTATCTGCAATAGGAGCGACGTAAATTGAACAAATGTGATAGAATTTCGCTGAATTCTTAAATTAACCATAATATAAAATGATCTAATCGGGTCTCTGTTTGCCCTACCCTAGAAGTTTAATAGTTCATTTTACTTGCCATTTCTTGCGCTTTGAGATGCCGCTTAGCCCAATACGCTATCTGAAATATCAGCGACGTAAATTGAACAAATGTGAGAGAATCTCGCTGAATTCTTATATTAACCTTAATGTAAAATGATCTAATCGGGTCTCTGTTCGCCCTACCCTAGAAGATTAATAGTGCATTTCACTCGTCATTTCATGCGCTTTGAGATGCCGCTGAGCCCAATAAGCTATCTGATATAGGAGCCACGTAAATTGAACGAATGCGATAGAATTTTTCTGAATTCTTAAATAAACCATAATATGAAATGATCTAATCGGGTCTCTGTTTGCCTTACCCTAGAAGTTTAACAGTGCATTTTACTCGCTATTTCATGCGCTTTGAGATGCCGCTTAGGCCAATACGCTATCTGAAATAGGAGCGACGTAAATTGAACAAATGTGATAGAATTTCCCTGAATACTTATATTAACCTTAATGTAAAGTGATCTAATCGGGTCTCTGTTCGCCCTACCCTAGAAGTTTAATAGTGCATTTCACTCGTCATTTCATGCGCTTTGAGATGCCGCTTAGCCCAATATGCTATCTGAAATAGGAGCGACGTAAATTGAACAAATGTGATAGAATTTTGCCGAATTCTTAAATTAACCATAATATAAAATGATGTAATCGGCTCTCTGTTCGCCCTACCCAAGAAGTTTAATAGTTCATTTCACTCGTCATTTCATGCGCTTTGCGATGCCGCTTAGCCCAATATGCTATCTGAAATAGGAGCGACGTAAATTGAACAAATGTGATAGAATTTCGCTGAATTCTTATATTCACCAAAATATAAAATGATCTAATCGGGTCTCTGATTGCCCTATCATGGAAGATTAATAGTGCAGTTTACTCCGCACTCCACGCGCTTTAAGATGCCGCCTAGCCCAGTACGCTATCTGAAATAGGAGCGACGTAAATTGAACAAATGTGATAGAATTTTGCTGAATTCTTAAATTAACCATAATATGAAATGATCTAATCGGGTCTCTGTTTGCCCTACCCTAGAAGTTTAATAGTGCATTTTACTCGCCATTTCATGCGCTTTGGGATGGCGCTTAGCCCAATACGCTATCTGAAATAGGAGCGACGTAAATTGAACAATGTGATAGAATTTGCCTGAATTCTTATATTAACCTTAATGTAAAATGATCTAATCGGGTCTTTGTTCGCCCAACCCTAGAAGTTTAATAGTGCATTTTACTCGCCATTTCATGCGCTTTGAGATGCCGTTTAGCCCAATACGCTATCTGAAATAGGAGCGACGTAAATTGAACGAATGTGACAGAATTTCGCTGAATTCTTATATTAACCAAAATATAAAATGATCTAATCGGGTCTCTGATAGCCCTATCATAGAAGTTTAATAGTGCATTTTACTCGCCATTCCGCGCACTTTAAGATGCCGCCTAGCCCAGTATGCTATCTGAAATAGGAACGACGTAAGTTGAACAAATGTGATAGAATTACGCTGAATTCTTATATTAACCGTAATATAAAATGATCTAATCGGGTCTCTGTTTGCCTTATCCTAGAAGTTCAATAGTGCATTTCACTCGTCATTTCATGCGCTTTGAGATGCCGCTTAGCCCAATAAGCTATCTGAAATAGGAGCGACGTAAATTGAACAAATGTGATAGACTTTTTCTGAATTCTTAAATTAACCATAATATGAAATGATCTTATCGGGTCTCTGTTTGCCCTACCCTAGAAGTTTAACAGTGCATTTTAGTCGCCATTTCATGCGCTTTGAGATGCCGCTTAGCCCAATACGCTATCTGAAATAGTAGCGACGTAAATTGAACAAACGTGATACAATTTCCCTGAATTCTTAAATTAACCATAACATAAAATGATCTAATCGGGTCTTCGTTCGCCCTACCCTAGAAGTTTAATAGTGCATTTCACTCGTCATTTCATGCGCTTTGAGATGCCGCTTAGCCCAGTAAGGTATCTGAAATAGGAGCGACGTAAATTGACCAAATGTGATAGAATTTCGCTGAATTCTTAAATTAACCATAATATAAAATGATATAATCGGGTCTCTGTTTGCCCTACCCAAGAACTTTAATAGTGCATTTCTCTCGTCATTTCATGCGCTTTGAGATGCCGCTTAGCCCAATACGCTATCTGAAATAGGAGCGACGTAAATTGAACAAATGTGATAGAATTTCCATGAAATCTTATATTAAACAAAATATAAAATGATCTAAACGGGACTCTGCTTGCCCTATCACAGAAGTTTAGTAGTGCATTTTACTCGCCCTTCCACGCGCTTTAAGATGCCGCCTGGCCCAGTACACTATCTGAAATAGGAGCGACGTATGTTGAACAAATGTGATAGATTTACGCTGTATTCTTATATTAACCGTAATATAAAATGATCTAATCGGGTCTCTGTTTGCCTTACCCTAGAAGTTTAGTAGTGCATTTTACTCGCCGTTTCATGCGCTTTGAGATGCCGCTTAGCCCAATACGCTATCTGCAATAGGAGCGACGTAAATTGAACAAATGTGATAGAACTTCGCTGAATTCTTAAATTAACCATAATATAAAATGATCTAATCGGGTCTCTGTTTGCCCTACCCTAGAAGTTTAATAGTTCATTTTACTTGCCATTTCTTGCGCTTTGAGATGCCGCTTAGGCCAATACGCTATCTGAAATAGGAGCGACGTAAATTGAACAAATGTGATAGAATTTCCCTGAATACTTATATTAACCTTAATGTAAAGTGATCTAATCGGGTCTCTGTTCGCCCTACCCTAGAAGTTTAATAGTGCATTTCACTCGTCATTTCATGCGCTTTGAGATGCCGCTTAGCCCAATATGCTATCTGAAATAGGAGCGACGTAAATTGAACAAATGTGATAGAATTTTGCCGAATTCTTAAATTAACCATAATATAAAATGATGTAATCGGCTCTCTGTTCGCCCTACCCAAGAAGTTTAATAGTGCATTTCACTCGTCATTTCATGCGCTTTGCGATGCCGCTTAGCCCAATATGCTATCTGAAATAGGAGCGACGTAAATTGAACAAATGTGATAGAATTTCGCTGAATTCTTATATTCACCAAAATATAAAATGATCTAATCGGGTCTCTGATTGCCCTATCATGGAAGATTAATAGTGCAGTTTACTCCGCACTCCACGCGCTTTAAGATGCCGCCTAGCCCAGTACGCTATCTGAAATAGGAGCGACGTAAATTGAACAAATGTGATAGAATTTTGCTGAATTCTTAAATTAACCATAATATGAAATGATCTAATCGGGTCTCTGTTTGCCCTACCCTAGAAGTTTAATAGTGCATTTTACTCGCCATTTCATGCGCTTTGGGATGGCGCTTAGCCCAATACGCTATCTGAAATAGGAGCGACGTAAATTGAACAATGTGATAGAATTTGCCTGAATTCTTATATTAACCTTAATGTAAAATGATCTAATCGGGTCTTTGTTCGCCCAACCCTAGAAGTTTAATAGTGCATTTTACTCGCCATTTCATGCGCTTTGAGATGCCGTTCAGCCCAATACGCTATCTGAAATAGGAGCGACGTAAATTGAACGAATGTGACAGAATTTCGCTGAATTCTTATATTAACCAAAATATAAAATGATCTAATCGGGTCTCTGATAGCCCTATCATAGAAGTTTAATAGTGCATTTTACTCGCCATTCCGCGCACTTTAAGATGCCGCCTAGCCCAGTATGCTATCTGAAATAGGAACGACGTAAGTTGAACAAATGTGATAGAATTACGCTGAATTCTTATATTAACCGTAATATAAAATGATCTAATCGGGTCTCTGTTTGCCTTATCCTAGAAGTTCAATAGTGCATTTCACTCGTCATTTAATGCGCTTTGAGATGCCGCTTAGCCCAATAAGCTATCTGAAATAGGAGCGACGTAAATTGAACAAATGTGATAGACTTTTTCTGAATTCTTAAATAAACCATAATATGAAATGATCTAATCGGGTCTCTGTTTGCCCTACCCTAGAAGTTTAACAGTGCATTTTAGTCGCCATTTCATGCGCTTTGAGATGCCGCTTAGCCCAATACGCTATCTGAAATAGTAGCGACGTAAATTGAACAAACGTGATACAATTTCCCTGAATTCTTAAATTAACCATAACATAAAATGATCTAATCGGGTCTTCGTTCGCCCTACCCTAGAAGTTTAATAGTGCATTTCACTCGTCATTTCATGCGCTTTGAGATGCCGCTTAGCCCAATAAGGTATCTGAAATAGGAGCGACGTAAATTGACCAAATGTGATAGAATTTCGCTGAATTCTTAAATTAACCATAATATAAAATGATATAATCGGGTCTCTGTTTGCCCTACCCAAGAACTTTAATAGTGCATTTCTCTCGTCATTTCATGCGCTTTGAGATGCCGCTTAGCCCAATACGCTATCTGAAATAGGAGCGACGTAAATTGAACAAATGTGATAGAATTTCCATGAAATCTTATATTAAACAAAATATAAAATGATCTAAACGGGACTCTGCTTGCCCTATCACAGAAGTTTAGTAGTGCATTTTACTCGCCCTTCCACGCGCTTTAAGATGCCGCCTAGCCCAGTACACTATCTGAAATAGGAGCGACGTATGTTGAACAAATGTGATAGATTTACGCTGTATTCTTATATTAACCGTAATATAAAATGATCTAATCGGGTCTCTGTTTGCCTTACCCTAGAAGTTTAGTAGTGCATTTTACTCGCCGTTTCATGCGCTTTGAGATGCCGCTTAGCCCAATACGCTATCTGCAATAGGAGCGACGTAAATTGAACAAATGTGATAGAATTTCGCTGAATTCTTAAATTAACCATAATATAAAATGATCTAATCGGGTCTCTGTTTGCCCTACCCTAGAAGTTTAATAGTTCATTTTACTTGCCATTTCTTGCGCTTTGAGATGCCGCTTAGCCCAATACGCTATCTGAAATACCAGCGACGTAAATTGAACAAATGTGAGAGAATCTCGCTGAATTCTTATATTAACCTTAATGTAAAATGATCTAATCGGGTCTCTGTTCGCCCTACCCTAGAAGATTAATAGTGCATTTCACTCGTCATTTCATGCGCTTTGAGATGCCGCTGAGCCCAATAAGCTATCTGATATAGGAGCCACGTAAATTGAACGAATGCGATAGAATTTTTCTGAATTCTTAAATAAACCATAATATGAAATGATCTAATCGGGTCTCTGTTTGCCTTACCCTAGAAGTTTAACAGTGCATTTTACTCGCTATTTCATGCGCTTTGAGATGCCGCTTAGGCCAATACGCTATCTGAAATAGGAGCGACGTAAATTGAACAAATGTGATAGAATTTCCCTGAATACTTATATTAACCTTAATGTAAAGTGATCTAATCGGGTCTCTGTTCGCCCTACCCTAGAAGTTTAATAGTGCATTTCACTCGTCATTTCATGCGCTTTGAGATGCCGCTTAGCCCAATATGCTATCTGAAATAGGAGCGACGTAAATTGAACAAATGTGATAGAATTTTGCCGAATTCTTAAATTAACCATAATATAAAATGATGTAATCGGCTCTCTGTTCGCCCTACCCAAGAAGTTTAATAGTGCATTTCACTCGTCATTTCATGCGCTTTGCGATGCCGCTTAGCCCAATATGCTATCTGAAATAGGAGCGACGTAAATTGAACAAATGTGATAGAATTTCGCTGAATTCTTATATTCACCAAATATAAAATGATCTAATCGGGTCTCTGATTGCCCTATCATGGAAGATTAATAGTGCAGTTTACTCCGCACTCCACGCGCTTTAAGATGCCGCCTAGCCCAGTACGCTATCTGAAATAGGAGCGACGTAAATTGAACAAATGTGATAGAATTTTGCTGAATTCTTAAATTAACCATAATATGAAATGATCTAATCGGGTCTCTGTTTGCCCTACCCTAGAAGTTTAACAGTGAATTTTAGTCGCCATTTCATGCGCTTTGAGATGCCGCTTAGCCCAATACGCTATCTGAAATAGTAGCGACGTAAATTGAACAAATGTGATAGAGTTTCGCTGAATTCTTAAATTAACCATAATATAAAATGATCTTATCGGGTCTCTGTTTGCCATACCCTAGAAGTTTAATAGTGCATTTTACTCGCCATTTATTGCGCTTTGAGATGCCGCTTAGCCCAATACGCTATCTGAAATATCAGCGACGTAAATTGAACAAATGTGATAGAATTACGCTGAATTCTTATATTAACCGTAATATAAAATGATCTGATCGGGTCTCTGTTTGCCTTATCCTAGAAGTTCAATAGTGCATTTCACTCGTCATTTAATGCGCTTTGAGATGCCGCTTAGCCCAATAAGCTATCTGATATAGGAGCGACGTAAATTGAACAAATGTGATAGAATTTTTCTGAATTCTTAAATAAACTATAATATGAAATGATCTAATCGGGTCTCTGTTTGCCCTACCCTAGAAGTTTAACAGTGAATTTTAGTCGCCATTTCATGCGCTTTGAGATGCCGCTTAGCCCAATACGCTATCTGAAATAGTAGCGACGTAAATTGAACAAACGTGATAGAATTCCCTGAATTCTTATATTAACCTTAATGTAAAATGATCTAATCGGTTCTCTGTTCGCCCTACCCTAGAAGTTTAATAGTGCCTTTCACTCGTCATTTCATGCGCTTTGAGATGCCACTTAGCCCAATACGCTATTTGAAATAGGAGCGACGTAAATTGAACAAATGTGATAGAATTTCGCTGAATTCTTATATTAACCAAAATATAAAATGATCTAATCGGGTCTCTGATTGCCCTATCATAGAAGTTTAATAGTGCATTTTACTCGCCATTCCACGCGCTTTAAGTTGCCGCCTAGCCCAGTACGCTATCTGAAATAGGAGCGACGTAAATTGAACAAATGTGATAGAATTTCGCTGAATTCTTATATTAACCGTAATATAAAATGATCTAATCGGGGTCTCTGTTTTCCTTACCCTAGAAGTTTAATACTGCATATTACTCGCCATTTCATGCGCTTTGAGATGCCGCTTAGCCCAATATGCTATCTGATATAGGAGCGACGTAAATTGAACAAATGCGATAGAATTACGCTGAATTCTTATATTAACCAAAATATAAAATGATCTAATCGGGTCTCTGATTACCCTATCATAGAAGATTAATAGTGCATTTTACTCGCCATTCCACGCGCTTTAAGATGCCGCCTAGTCCAGTATGCTATCTGAAATAGGAGCGACGTAAATTGAACAAATGTGATAGAATTTCGCTGAATTCTTAAATTAACCATAATATAAAATCATCTAATCGGGTCTCTGATTGCCCTACCCTAGAAGTTTAATAGTGCATTTTACTCGCCAATCCACGCGCTTTAAGATTCCGTCTAGCGCAGTACGCTATCTGAAATAGGAGCGACGTAAATTGAACAAATGTGATAGAATTTGGCTGAATTCTTAAATTAACCATAATATAAAATGATCTAATCGGGTCTCTGTTTGCCCTACCCTAGAAGTTTAATAGTGCATTTTACTCGCCATTTCATGCGCTTTGGGATGGCGCTTAGCCCAATACGCTATCTGAAATAGGAGCGACGTAAATTGAACAATGTGATAGAATTTGCCTGAATTCTTATATTAACCTTAATGTAAAATGATCTAATCGGGTCTTTGTTCGCCCAACCCTAGAAGTTTATAGTGCATTTTACTCGCCATTTCATGCGCTTTGAGATGCCGTTTAGCCCAATACGCTATCTGAAATAGGAGCGACGTAAATTGAACGAATGTGATAGAATTTTTCTGAATTCTTAAATAAACCATAATATGAAATGATCTAATCGGGTCTCTGTTTGCCCTACCCTAGAAGTTTAACAGTGAATTTTAGTCGCCATTTCATGCGCTTTGAGATGCCGCTTAGCCCAATACGCTATCTGAAATAGTAGCGACGTAAATTGAACAAACGTGATAGAATTTCCCTGAATTCTTATATTAACCTTAATGTAAAATGATCTAATCGGTTCTCTGTTCGCCCCTACCCTAGAAGTTTAATAGTGCCTTTCACTCGTCATTTCATGCGCTTTGAGATGCCACTTAGCCCAATTGCGCCATTTGAAATAGGAGCGACGTAAATTGAACAAATGTGATAGAATTTCGCTGAATTCTTATATTAACCAAAATATAAAATGATCTAATCGGGTCTCTGATTGCCCTATCATAGAAGTTTAATAGGTGCATTTTACTCGCCATTCCACGCGCTTTAAGTTGCCGCCTAGCCAGTACGCTATCTGAAATAGGAGCGACGTAAATTGAACAAATGTGATAGAATTTCGCTGAATTCTTATATTAACCGTAATATAAAATGATCTAATCGGGTCTCTGTTTTCCCTTACCCTAGAAGTTTAATAGTGCATATTACTCGCCATTTCATGCGCTTTGAGATGCCGCTTAGCCCAATATGCTATCTGATATAGGAGCGACGTAATTGAACAAATGCGATAGAATTACGCTGAATTCTTATATTAACCAAAATATAAAATGATCTAATCGGGTCTCTGATTGCCCTATCATAGAAGATTAATAGTGCATTTTACTCGCCATTCCACGCGCTTTAAGATGCCGCCTAGTCCAGTATGCTATCTGAAATAAGAGCGACGTAAATTGAACAAATGTGATAGAATTTTGCTGAATTCTTAAATTAACCATAATATAAAATCATCTAATCGGTCTCTGATTGCCCTACCCTAGAAGTTTAATAGTGCATTTTACTCGCCAATCCACGCGCTTTAAGATTCCGCCTAGCGCAGTACGCTATCTGAAATAGGAGCGACGTAAATTGAACAAATGTGATAGAATTTGGCTGAATTCTTAAATTAACCATAATATAAAATGATCTAATCGGGTCTCTGTTTGCCCTACCCCTAGAAGTTTAATAGTGCATTTTACTCGCCATTTCATGCGCTTTGGGATGGCGCTTAGCCCAATACGCTATCTGAAATAGGAGCGACGTAAATTGAACAATGTGATAGAATTTGCCTGAATTCTTATATTAACCTTAATGTAAAATGATCTAATCGGGTCTTTGTTCGCCCAACCCTAGAAGTTTAATAGTGCATTTTACTCGCCATTTCATGCGCTTTGAGATGCCGTTTAGCCCAATACGCTATCTGAAAATAGGAGCGACGTAAATTGAACGAATGTGATAGAATTTTTCTGAATTCTTAAATAAACCATAATATGAAATGATCTAATCGGGTCTCTGTTTGCCCTACCCTAGAAGTTTAACAGTGAATTTTAGTCGCCATTTCATGCGCTTTGAGATGCCGCTTAGCCCAATACGCTATCTGAAATAGTAGCGACGTAAATTGAACAACGTGATAGAATTTCCCTGAATTCTTATATTAACCTTAATGTAAAATGATCTAATCGGTTCTCTGTTCGCCCTACCCTAGAAGTTTAATAGTGCCTTCCACTCGTCATTTCATGCGCTTTGAGATGCCACTTAGCCCAATACGCTATTTGAAATAGGAGCGACGTAAATTGAACAAATGTGATAGAATTTCGCTGAATTCTTATATTAACCAAAATATAAAATGATCTAATCGGGTCTCTGATTGCCCTATCATAGAAGTTTAATACTGCATTTTACTCGCCATTCCACGCGCTTTAAGTTGCCGCCTAGCCCAGTACGCTATCTGAAATAGGAGCGACGTAAATTGAACAAATGTGATAGAATTTCGCTGAATTCTTATATTAACCGTAATATAAAATGATCTAATCGGGTCTCTGTTTTCCTTACCCTAGAAGTTTAATAGTGCATATTACTCGCCATTTCATGCGCTTTGAGATGCCGCTTAGCCCAATATGCTATCTGATATAGGAGCGACGTAAATTGAACAAATGCGATAGAATTACGCTGAATTCTTATATTAACCAAAATATAAAATGATCTAATCGGGTCTCTGATTGCCCTATCATAGAAGATTAATAGTGCATTTTACTCGCCATTCCACGCGCTTTAAGATGCCGCCTAGTCCAGTATGCTATCTGAAATAAGAGCGACGTAAATTGAACAAATGTGATAGAATTTTGCTGAATTCTTAAATTAAACCATAATATAAAATCATCTAATCGGGTCTCTGATTGCCCTACCCTAGAAGTTTAATAGTGCATTTTACTCGCCAATCCACGCGCTTTAAGATTCCGCCTAGCGCAGTACGCTATCTGAAATAGGAGCGACGTAAATTGAACAAATGTGATAGAATTTGGCTGAATTCTTAAATTAACCATAATATAAAATGATCTAATCGGGTCTCTGTTTGCCCTACCCTAGAAGTTTAATAGTGCATTTTACTCGCCATTTCATGCGCTTTGGGATGGCGCTTAGCCCAATACGCTATCTGAAATAGGAGCGACGTAAATTGAACAATGTGATAGAATTTGCCTGAATTCTTATATTAACCTTAATGTAAAATGATCTAATCGGGTCTTTGTTCGCCCAACCCTAGAAGTTTAATAGTGCATTTTACTCGCCATTTCATGCGCTTTGAGATGCCGTTTAGCCCAATACGCTATCTGAAATAGGAGCGACGTAAATTGAAACGAATGTGACAGAATTTCGCCTGAATTCTTATATTAACCAAAATATAAAATGATCTAATCGGGTCTCTGATAGCCCTATCATAGAAGTTTAATAGTGCATTTTACTCGCCATTCCGCGCACTTTAAGATGCCGCCTAGCCCAGTATGCTATCTGAAATAGGAACGACGTAAGTTGAACAAATGTGATAGAATTACGCTGAATTCTTATATTAACCGTAATATAAAATGATCTAATCGGGTCTCTGTTTGCCTTATCCTAGAAGTTCAATAGTGCATTTCACTCGTCATTTAATGCGCTTTGAGATGCCGCTTAGCCCAATACGCTATCTGAAATAGTAGCGACGTAAATTGAACAAACGTGATAGAATTTCCCTGAATTCTTAAATTAACCATAACATAAAATGATCTAATCGGGTCTCTGTTTGCCCTACCCTAGAAGTTTAATAGTGCATTTTACTCGCCATTTCATGCGCTTTGAGATGCCGCTTAGCCCGATACGCTATCTGAAATAGGAGCGACGTAAATTGAACAAATGTTGTAGAATTTCGCTGAATTCTTGATATTAACCAAAATATAAAATGATCTAATCGGGTCTCTGATTGCCCTATCATAGAAGTTTAAGAGTGCATTTTACTCGCCATTCCACGCGCTTTAAGTTGCCGCCTAGCCCAGTACGCTATCTGAAGTAGGAGCTACGTATGTTGAACAAATGTGACAGAATTTCGCTGAATTCTTATATTAACCAAAACATAAAATGATCTAATCGGGTCTCTGATTGCCCCATCATAGAAGTTTAATAGTGCATTTTACCCGCCATTCCACGCGCTTTAAGATGCCGCATAGCCCAGTACGCTATCTGAAATAGGAGCTACGTAAGTTGAACAAATGTGTCCGAGTTACGCTGAATTCTTATATTTACCGTAATATAAAATGATCTAATCGGGTCTCTGTTTGCCTTATCCTAGAAGTTTAATAGTGCATTTTATTCGCTATTTCATGCGCTTTGAGATGCCGCTTAGCCCAATACGCTATCTGAAACAGGAGCGACGTAAATTGAACAAATGTGATAGAATTTCGCTGAATTCTTATATTAACCTCAATGTAAAATGATCTAATCGGGTCTTCGTTCGCCCTACCCTAGAAGTTTAATAGTGCATTTCACTCGTCATTTCATGCGCTTTGAGATGCCGCTTAGCCCAGTAAGGTATCTGAAATAGGAGCGACGTAAATTGACCAAATGTGATAGAATTTCGCTGAATTCTTAATTAACCATAATATAAAATGATATAATCGGGTCTCTGTTTGCCCTACCCAAGAACTTTAATAGTGCATTTCTCTCGTCATTTCATGCGCTTTGAGATGCCGCTTAGCCCAATACGCTATCTGAAATAGGAGCGACGTAAATTGAACAAATGTGATAGAATTTCCATGAAATCTTATATTAAACAAAATATAAAATGATCTAAACGGGACTCTGCTTGCCCTATCACAGAAGTTTAGTAGTGCATTTTACTCGCCCTTCCACGCGCTTTAAGATGCCGCCTAGCCCAGTACACTATCTGAAATAGGAGCGACGTATGTTGAACAAATGTGATATAATTACTCTGAATTCTTATATTAACCGTAATATTAAATGATCTAATCGGGTCTCTGTTTGCCTTATCCTAGAAGTTTAATAGTGCATTTTACTCGCCGTTTCATGCGCTTTGAGATACCGCCTAGCCCAGTACGCTATCTGAAATATCAGCGACGTAAATTGAACAAATGTGAGAGAATCTCGCTGAATTCTTATATTAACCTTAATGTAAAATGATCTAATCGGGTCTCTGTTCGCCCTAGCGTAGAAGCTTAATTGTGCATTTTATTCGTCATTTCATGCGCTTTGAGATGCCGCTTAGCCCAATACGCTATCTGAAATAGGAGCGCCGTAAATTGAACAAATGTGATAGAATTTCGCTGAATTCTTATATTAACCAAAATATAAAATGATCTAATCGGGTCTCTGTTTGCCCTACCCTAGAAGTTTAATAGTGCATTTTACTCGCCATTTCTCGCGCTTTGAGTTGCCGCTTAGCCCAATACGCTATCTGAAATATCAGCGACGTAAATTGAACAAATGTGAGAGAATTTCGCTGAATTCTGAAATTAACCATAATATAAAATGATCTTATCGGGTCTCTGTTTGCCCTACCCTAGAAGTTTAATAGTGCATTTTACTCGACATGTCATGCGCTTTGAGATGCCGCTTAGTGCAATACGCTGTCTGAAATATCAGCGACGTAAATTGAACAAATGTGAGAGAATTTCGCTGAATTCTTATATTAACCAAAATATAAAATGATCTAATCGGGTCTCTGATTGCCCTATCATAGAAGTTTAGTAGTGCATTTTACTCGCCCTTCCACGCGCTTTGAGATACCGCCTTGCCCAGTACGCTATCTGAAATAGGAGCGACGTAAGTTGAACAAATGTGATAGAATTTCGCTGAATTCTTAAATTAACCATAATATAAAATGATCTAATGGGGTCTCTGATTGCCCTACCCTAGAAGATTAATAGTGCATTTCACTCGCCATTTCATGCGCTTTGAGATGCCGCTTAGCCCAATACGCTATCTGACATAGGAGCGACGTAAATTGAACAAATGTGATAGAATTTCGCTGAATTCTTATATTAACCAAAATATAAAATGATCTAATCGGGTCTCTGATTGCCCTATCATAGAAGTTTAAGAGTGCATTTTACTCGCCATTCCACGCGCTTTAAGTTGCCGCCTAGCCCAGTACGCTGTCTGAAATAGGAGCTACGTAAGTTGAATAAATGTGACAGAATTACGCTGAATTCTTATATTAACCGTAATATAAAATAATCTAATCGGGTCTCTGTTTGCCCTACCCTAGAAGTTTAATAGTGCATTTTACTCGCCATTCCACGCGCTTTAAGATGCCACCTAGCCCAGTCCGCTATCTGAAATAGGAGCGACGTATGTTGAACAAATGTGATAGAATTTCCCTGAATTCTTATATTAACCTTAATGTAAAATGATCTAATCGGGTCTCTGTTTGCCCTACCCTAGAAGTTTAATAGTGCATTTCACTCGTCATTTCATGCGCTTTGCGATGCCGCTTAGGCCAATAAGCTATCTGAAATAGGAGCGACGTAAATTGAACAAATGTGATAGAATTTCGCTGAATTCTTATATTAACCAAAATATAAAATGATCTAATCGGGTCACTGATTGCCCTATCATATAAGTTTAATAGTGCATTTTACTCGCCATTCCACGCGCTTTAAGATGCCACCTAGCCCAGTCCGCTATCTGAAATAGGAGCGACGTATGTTGAACAAATGTGATAGAATTTCCCTGAATTCTTATATTAACCTTAATGTAAAATGATCTAATCGGGTCTCTGTTTGCCCTACCCTAGAAGTTTAATAGTGCATTTCACTCGCCATTTCATGCGCTTTGAGATGCCGCTTAGCCCAATACGCTATCTGACATAGGAGCGACGTAAATTGAACAAATGTGATTGAATTTCGCTGAATTCTTATATTAACCGTAATATAAAATGATCTAATCGGGTCTCTGTTTGCCCTTCCCTAGAAGTTTAACAGTGCATTTTACTCGTCATTTCATGCGCTTCGAGGATGCCGCATAGCCCAATACGCTATCTGACATAGGAGCGACGTAAATTGAACAAATGTGATAGAATTTCGCTGAATTCTTAAATTAACCATAATATAAAATGATCTAATGGGGTCTCTGATTGCCCTACCCTAGAAGATTAATAGTGCATTTCACTCGCCATTTCATGCGCTTTGACATGCCGCTTAGCCCAATACGCTATCTGACATAGGAGCGACGTAAATTAAACAAATGTGATAGAATTTCGCTGAATTCTTATATTAACCAAAATATAAAATGATCTAATCGGGTCTCTGATTGCCCTATCATAGAAGTTTACTAGTGCATTATACTCGCCATTCCACGCGCTTTAAGATGCCGCCTAGCCCAGTACGCTATCTGAAATAGGAGCGACGTATGTTGAACAGATGTGATAGAATTTCCCTGAATTCTTATATTAACCTTAATGTAAAATGATCTAATCGGGTCTCTGTTTGCCCTACCCTAGAAGTTTAGTAGTGCATATCACTCGTCATTTCATGCGCTTTGCGATGCCGCTTAGCCCAATAAGCTATCTGAAATAGGAGCGACGTAAATTGAACAAATGTGATAGAATTTCGCTGAATTCTTATATTAACCAAAATATGAAATGATCTAGTCGGGTCTCTGATTGCCCTATCATAGAAGTTTAATAGTGCATTTTACTCGCAATTCCACGCGCTTTAAGGTGCCGCCTAGCCCAGTACGCTATCTGAAATAGGAGCGACGTAAGTTGAACAAATGTGATAGAATTTTGCTGAATTCTTAAATTAACCATAATGTAAAATGATCGAATCGGGTCTCTGATTGCCCTACCCTAGAAGTTTAATAGTGCATTTTACTCGCCATTTCTTGCGCTTTGAGATGCCGCTTAGCCCAGTACGCTATCTGAAATAGGAGCGACGTAAATTGAACAAATGTGATAGAATTTTGCTGAATTCTTAAATTAACCATAATATAAAATGATCTAATCGGGTCTCTGTTTGCCCTACCCTAGAAGATTAATAGTGCATTTCACTCGCCATTTCATGCGCTTTGAGATGCCGCTTAGCCCAATACGCTATCTGACATAGGAGCGACGTAAATTGAACAAAAGTGATTGAATTTCGCTGAATTCTTATATTAACCGTAATATAAAATGATCTAATCGGGTCTCTGTTTGCCCTTCCCTAGAAGTTTAACAGTGCATTTTACTCGTCATTTCATGCGCTTCGAGATGCCGCATAGCCCAATACGCTATCTGACATAGGAGCGACGTAAATTGAACAAATGTGATAGAATTTCGCTGAATTCTTAAATTAACCATAATATAAAATGATCTAATGGGGTCTCTGATTGCCCTACCCTAGAAGATTAATAGTGCATTTCACTCGCCATTTCATGCGCTTTGACATGCCGCTTAGCCCAATACGCTATCTGACATAGGAGCGACGTAAATTAAACAAATGTGATAGAATTTCGCTGAATTCTTATATTAACCAAAATATAAAATGATCTAATCGGGTCTCTGATTGCCCTATCATAGAAGTTTACTAGTGCATTATACTCGCCATTCCACACGCTTTAAGATGCCGCCTAGCCCAGTACGCTATCTGAAATAGGAGCGACGTAAGTTGAACAAATGTGATAGAATTTTGCTGAATTCTTAAATTAACCATAATGTAAAATGATCGAATCGGGTCTCTGATTGCCCTACCCCTAGAAGTTTAATAGTGCATTTTACTCGCCATTTCTTGCGCTTTGAGATGCCGCTTAGCCCAGTACGCTATCTGAAATAGGAGCGACGTAAATTGAACAAATGTGATAGAATTTTGCTGAATCTTAAATTAACCATAATATAAAATGATCTAATCGGGTCTCTGTTTGCCCTACCCTAGAAGATTAATAGTGCATTTCACTCGCCATTTCATGCGCTTTGAGATGCCGCTTAGCCCAATACGCTATCTGACATAGGAGCGACGTAAATTGAACAAATGTGATAGAATTTCGCTGAATTCTTATATTAACCAAAATATAAAATGATCTAATCGGGTCTCTGATTGCCCTATCATAGAAGTTTAATAGTGCATTTTACTCGCCATTCCACGCGCTTTAAGTTGCCGCCTAGCCCAGTACGCTATCTGAAATAGGAGCTACGTAATGTTGAATAAATGTGACAGAATTACGCTGAATTCTTATATTAACCGTAATATAAAATGATCTAATCGGGTCTCTGTTTGCCCTACCCTAGAAGGTTTAATAGTGCATTTTACTCGCCATTCCACGCGCTTTAAGATGCCACCTAGCCCAGTCCGCTATCTGAAATAGGAGCGACGTATGTTGAACAAATGTGATAGAATTTCCCTGAATTCTTATATTAACCTTAATGTAAAATGATCTAATCGGGTCTCTGTTTGCCCTACCCTAGAAGTTTAATAGTGCATTTCACTCGTCATTTCATGCGCTTTGCGATGCCGCTTAGCCCAATAAGCTATCTGAAATAGGAGCGACGTAAATTGAACAAATGTGATAGAATTTCGCTGAATTCTTATATTAACCAAAATATAAAATGAATCTAATCGGGTCACTGATTGCCCTATCATATAAGTTTAATAGTGCATTTTACTCGCCATTCCACGCGCTTTAAGGTGCCGCCTAGCCCAGTACGCTATCTGAAATAGGAGCGACGTAAGTTGAACAAATGTGATAGAATTTTGCTGAATTCTTAAATTAACCATAATGTAAAATGATCGAATCGGGTCTCTGATTGCCCTACCCTAGAAGTTTAATAGTGCATTTTACTCGCCATTTCTTGCGCTTTGAGATGCCGCTTAGCCCAATACGCTATCTGAAATATCAGCGACGTAAATTGAACAAATGTGAGAGAATCTCGCTGAATTCTTATATTAACCCAAAATATAAAATGATCTAATCGGGTCTATGATTGCCCTATTATAGAAGTTTAATAGTGCATTTTACTCGCAATTCCACGCGCTTTAAGGTGCCGCCTAGCCCAGTACGCTATCTGAAATAGGAGCGACGTAAGTTGAACAAATGTGATAGAATTTTGCTGAATTCTTAAATTAACCATAATGTAAAATGATCGAATCGGGTCTCTGATTGCCCTACCCTAGAAGTTTAATACTGCATTTTACTCGCCATTTCATGCGCTTTGAGCTGCCGCTTAGCCCAGTACGCTATCTGAAATAGGAGCGACGTAAATTGAACAAATGTGATAGAATTGTGCTGAATTCTTAAATTAACCATAATATAAAATGATCTAATCGGGTCTCTGTTTGCCCTACCCTAGAAGATTAATAGTGCATTTCACTCGCCATTTCATGCGCTTTGAGATGCCGCTTAGCCCAATACGCTATCTGACATAGGAGCGACGTAAATTGAACAAATGTGATAGAATTTCGCTGAATTCTTATATTAACCAAAATATAAGATGAACTAATCGGGTCTCTGATTGCCCTATCATAGAAGTTTAATAGTGCATTTTACTCGCCATTCCACGCGCTTTAAGTTGCCGCCTAGCCCAGTACGCTATCTGAAATAGGAGCTACGTAAGTTGAATAAATGTGACAGAATTACGCTGAATTCTTATATTAACCGTAATATAAAATGATCTAATCGGGTCTCTGTTTGCCCTACCCTAGAAGTTTAATAGTGCATTTTACTCGCCATTCCACGCGCTTTAAGATGCCACCTAGCCCAGTCCGCTATCTGAAATAGGAGCGACGTATGTTGAACAAATGTGATAGAATTTCCCTGAATTCTTATATTAACCTTAATGTAAAATGATCTAATCGGGTCTCTGTTTGCCCTACCCTAGAAGTTTAATAGTGCATTTCACTCGTCATTTCATGCGCTTTGCGATGCCGCTTAGCCCAATAAGCTATCTGAAATAGGAGCGACGTAAATTGAACAAATGTGATAGAATTTCGCTGAATTCTTATATTA
Source organism: Macropis europaea (assembly GCA_916610135.2). Lineage (NCBI taxonomy): Eukaryota > Metazoa > Arthropoda > Insecta > Hymenoptera > Melittidae > Macropis > Macropis europaea. The sequence continues at coordinate 43,689 of CAKAJE020000196.1, forward strand.
ACCAAAATATAAAATGATCTAATCGGGTCACTGATTGCCCTATCATATAAGTTTAATAGTGCATTTTACTCGCCATTCCACGCGCTTTAAGGTGCCGCCTAGCCCAGTACGCTATCTGAAATAGGAGCGACGTAAGTTGAACAAATGTGATAGAATTTTGCTGAATTCTTAAATTAACCATAATGTAAAATGATCGAATCGGGTCTCTGATTGCCCTACCCTAGAAGTTTAATAGTTCATTTTACTCGCCATTTCTTGCGCTTTGAGATGCCGCTTAGCCCAATACGCTATCTGAAATATCAGCGACGTAAATTGAACAAATGTGAGAGAATCTCGCTGAATTCTTATATTAACCAAAATATAAAATGATCTAATCGGGTCTATGATTGCCCTATTATAGAAGTTTAAAAGTGCATTTTACTCGCCATTCCACGCGCTTTAAGATGCCGCCTAGCCCAGTACGCTATCTGAAATAGGAGCGACGTAAATTGAACAAATGTGATAGAATTTCGCTGAATTCTTATATTAACCGTAATATAAAATGATCTAATCGGGTCTCTGTTTGCCCTACCCTAGAAGTTTAACAGTGCATTTTACTCGTCATTTCATGCGCTTCGAGATGCCGCATAGCCCAATACGCTATCTGACATAGGAGCGACGTAAATTGAACAAATGTGATAGAATTTCGCTGTATTCTTAAATTAACCATAATATAAAATGATCTAATGGGGTCTCTGATTGCCCTACCCTAGAAGATTAATAGTGCATTTCACTCGCCATTTCATGCGCTTTGAGATGCCGCTTAGCCCAATACGCTATCTGACATAGGAGCGACGTAAATTGAACAAATGTGATTGAATTTCGCTGAATTCTTATATTAACCGTAATATAAAATGATCTAATCGGGTCTCTGTTTGCCCTTCCCTAGAAGTTTAACAGTGCATTTTACTCGTCATTTCATGCGCTTCGAGATGCCGCATAGCCCAATACGCTATCTGACATAGGAGCGACGTAAATTGAACAAATGTGATAGAATTTCGCTGAATTCTTAAATTAACCATAATATAAAATGATCTAATGGGGTCTCTGATTGCCCTACCCTAGAAGATTAATAGTGCATTTCACTCGCCATTTCATGCGCTTTGACATGCCGCTTAGCCCAACACGCTATCTGACATAGGAGCGACGTAAATTAAACAAATGTGATAGAATTTCGCTGAATTCTTATATTAACCAAAATATAAAATGATCTAATCGGGTCTCTGATTGCCCTATCATAGAAGTTTACTAGTGCATTATACTCTCCATTCCACGCGCTTTAAGATGCCGCCTAGCCCAGTACGCTATCTGAAATAGGAGCGACGTAAATTGAACAAATGTGATAGAATTTCGCTGAATTCTTATATTAACCGTAATATAAAATGATCTAATCGGGTCTCTGTTTTCCTTACCCTAGAAGTTTAATAGTGCATATTACTCGCCATTTCATGCGCTTTGAGATGCCGCTTAGCCCAATATGCTATCTGATATAGGAGCGACGTAAATTGAACAAATGCGATAGAATTACGCTGAATTCTTATATTAACCAAAATATAAAATGATCTAATCGGGTCTCTGATTGCCCTATCATAGAAGATTAATAGTGCATTTTACTCGCCATTCCACGCGCTTTAAGATGCCGCCTAGTCCAGTATGCTATCTGAAATAGGAGCGACGTAAATTGAACAAACGTGATAGAATTTTGCTGAATTCTTAAATTAACCATAATATAAAATCATCTAATCGGGTCTCTGATTGCCCTACCCTAGAAGTTTAATAGTGCATTTTACTCGCCAATCCACGCGCTTTAAGATTCCGCCTAGCGCAGTACGCTATCTGAAATAGGAGCGACGTAAATTGAACAAATGTGATAGAATTTGGCTGAATTCTTAAATTAACCATAATATAAAATGATCTAATCGGGTCTCTGTTTGCCCTACCCTAGAAGTTTAATAGTGCATTTTACTCGCCATTTCATGCGCTTTGGGATGGCGCTTAGCCCAATACGCTATCTGAAATAGGAGCGACGTAAATTGAACAATGTGATAGAATTTGCCTGAATTCTTATATTAACCTTAATGTAAAATGATCTAATCGGGTCTTTGTTCGCCCAACCCTAGAAGTTTAATAGTGCATTTTACTCGCCATTTCATGCGCTTTGAGATGCCGTTTAGCCCAATACGCTATCTGAAATAGGAGCGACGTAAATTGAACGAATGTGATAGAATTTTTCTGAATTCTTAAATAAACCATAATATGAAATGATCTAATCGGGTCTCTGTTTGCCCTACCCTAGAAGTTTAACAGTGAATTTTAGTCGCCATTTCATGCGCTTTGAGATGCCGCTTAGCCCAATACGCTATCTGAAATAGTAGCGACGTAAATTGAACAAACGTGATAGAATTTCCCTGAATTCTTATATTAACCTTAATGTAAAATGATCTAATCGGTTCTCTGTTCGCCCTACCCTAGAAGTTTAATAGTGCCTTTCACTCGTCATTTCATGCGCTTTGAGATGCCACTTAGCCCAATACGCTATTTGAAATAGGAGCGACGTAAATTGAACAAATGTGATAGAATTTCGCTGAATTCTTATATTAACCAAAATATAAAATGATCTAATCGGGTCTCTGATTGCCCTATCATAGAAGTTTAATAGTGCATTTTACTCGCCATTCCACGCGCTTTAAGTTGCCGCCTAGCCCAGTACGCTATCTGAAATAGGAGCGACGTAAATTGAACAAATGTGATAGAATTTCGCTGAATTCTTATATTAACCGTAATATAAAATGATCTAATCGGGTCTCTGTTTTCCTTACCCTAGAAGTTTAATAGTGCATATTACTCGCCATTTCATGCGCTTTGAGATGCCGCTTAGCCCAATATGCTATCTGATATAGGAGCGACGTAAATTGAACAAATGCGATAGAATTACGCTGAATTCTTATATTAACCAAAATATAAAATGATCTAATCGGGTCTCTGATTGCCCTATCATAGAAGATTAATAGTGCATTTTACTCGCCATTCCACGCGCTTTAAGATGCCGCCTAGTCCAGTATGCTATCTGAAATAGGAGCGACGTAAATTGAACAAATGTGATAGAATTTTGCTGAATTCTTAAATTAACCATAATATAAAATCATCTAATCGGGTCTCTGATTGCCCTACCCTAGAAGTTTAATAGTGCATTTTACTCGCCAATCCACGCGCTTTAAGATTCCGCCTAGCGCAGTACGCTATCTGAAATAGGAGCGACGTAAATTGAACAAATGTGATAGAATTTGGCTGAATTCTTAAATTAACCATAATATAAAATGATCTAATCGGGTCTCTGTTTGCCCTACCCTAGAAGTTTAATAGTGCATTTTACTCGCCATTTCATGCGGTTTGGGATGGCGCTTAGCCCAATACGCTATCTGAAATAGGAGCGACGTAAATTGAACAATGTGATAGAATTTGCCTGAATTCTTATATTAACCTTAATGTAAAATGATCTAATCGGGTCTTTGTTCGCCCAACCCTAGAAGTTTAATAGTGCATTTTACTCGCCATTTCATGCGCTTTGAGATGCCGTTTAGCCCAATACGCTATCTGAAATAGGAGCGACGTAAATTGAACGAATGTGACAGAATTTCGCTGAATTCTTATATTAACCAAAATATAAAATGATCTAATCGGGTCTCTGATAGCCCTATCATAGAAGTTTAATAGTGCATTTTACTCGCCATTCCGCGCACTTTAAGATGCCGCCTAGCCCAGTATGCTATCTGAAATAGGAACGACGTAAGTTGAACAAATGTGATAGAATTACGCTGAATTCTTATATTAACCGTAATATAAAATGATCTAATCGGGTCTCTGTTTGCCTTATCCTAGAAGTTCAATAGTGCATTTCACTCGTCATTTAATGCGCTTTGAGATGCCGCTTAGCCCAATACGCTATCTGAAATAGTAGCGACGTAAATTGAACAAACGTGATAGAATTTCCCTGAATTCTTAAATTAACCATAACATAAAATGATCTAATCGGGTCTCTGTTTGCCCTACCCTAGAAGTTTAATAGTGCATTTTACTCGCCATTTCATGCGCTTTGAGATGCCGCTTAGCCCTATACGCTATCTGAAATAGGAGCGACGTAAATTGAACAAATGTTGTAGAATTTCGCTGAATTCTTATATTAACCAAAATATAAAATGATCTAATCGGGTCTCTGATTGCCCTATCATAGAAGTTTAAGAGTGCATTTTACTCGCCATTCCACGCGCTTTAAGTTGCCGCCTAGCCCAGTACGCTATCTGAAATAGGAGCTACGTATGTTGAACAAATGTGACAGAATTTCGCTGAATTCTTATATTAACCAAAACATAAAATGATCTAATCGGGTCTCTGATTGCCCCATCATAGAAGTTTAATAGTGCATTTTACCCGCCATTCCACGCGCTTTAAGATGCCGCCTAGCCCAGTACGCTATCTGAAATAGGAGCTACGTAAGCTGAACAAATGTGTCCGAGTTACGCTGAATTCTTATATTTACCGTAATATAAAATGATCTAATCGGGTCTCTGTTTGCCTTATCCTAGAAGTTTAATAGTGCATTTTATTCGCTATTTCATGCGCTTTGAGATGCCGCTTAGCCCAATACGCTATCTGAAACAGGAGCGACGTAAATTGAACAAATGTGATAGAATTTCGCTGAATTCTTATATTAACCTCAATGTAAAATGATCTAATCGGGTCTTCGTTCGCCCTACCCTAGAAGTTTAATAGTGCATTTCACTCGTCATTTCATGCGCTTTGAGATGCCGCTTAGCCCAATAAGGTATCTGAAATAGGAGCGACGTAAATTGACCAAATGTGATAGAATTTCGCTGAATTCTTAAATTAACCATAATATAAAATGATATAATCGGGTCTCTGTTTGCCCTACCCAAGAACTTTAATAGTGCATTTCTCTCGTCATTTCATGCGCTTTGAGATGCCGCTTAGCCCAATACGCTATCTGAAATAGGAGCGACGTAAATTGAACAAATGTGATAGAATTTCCATGAAATCTTATATTAAACAAAATATAAAATGATCTAAACGGGACTCTGATTGCCCTATCACAGAAGTTTAGTAGTGCATTTTACTCGCCCTTCCACGCGCTTTAAGATGCCGCCTAGCCCAGTACACTATCTGAAATAGGAGCGACGTATGTTGAACAAATGTGATATAATTACTCTGAATTCTTATATTAACCGTAATATTAAATGATCTAATCGGGTCTCTGTTTGCCTTATCCTAGAAGTTTAATAGTGCATTTTACTCGCCGTTTCATGCGCTTTGAGATACCGCCTAGCCCAGTACGCTATCTGAAATATCAGCGACGTAAATTGAACAAATGTGAGAGAATCTCGCTGAATTCTTATATTAACCTTAATGTAAAATGATCTAATCGGGTCTCTGTTCGCCCTAGCGTAGAAGCTTAATTGTGCATTTTATTCGTCATTTCATGCGCTTTGAGATGCCGCTTAGCCCAATACGCTATCTGAAATAGGAGCGCCGTAAATTGAACAAATGTGATAGAATTTCGCTGAATTCTTATATTAACCAAAATATAAAATGATCTGATCGGGTCTCTGTTTGCCCTACCCTAGAAGTTTAATAGTGCATTTTACTCGCCATTTCTCGCGCTTTGAGTTGCCGCTTAGCCCAATACGCTATCTGAAATATCAGCGACGTAAATTGAACAAATGTGAGAGAATTTCGCTGAATTCTGAAATTAACCATAATATAAAATGATCTTATCGGGTCTCTGTTTGCCCTACCCTAGAAGTTTAATAGTGCATTTTACTCGACATGTCATGCGCTTTGAGATGCCGCTTAGTGCAATACGCTGTCTGAAATATCAGCGACGTAAATTGAACAAATGTGAGAGAATTTCGCTGAATTCTTATATTAACCAAAATATAAAATGATCTAATCGGGTCTCTGATTGCCCTATCATAGAAGTTTAGTAGTGCATTTTACTCGCCCTTCCACGCGCTTTGAGATACCGCCTTGCCCAGTACGCTATCTGAAATAGGAGCGACGTAAGTTGAACAAATGTGATAGAATTTCGCTGAATTCTTAAATTAACCATAATATAAAATGATCTAATGGGGTCTCTGATTGCCCTACCCTAGAAGATTAATAGTGCATTTCACTCGCCATTTCATGCGCTTTGAGATGCCGCTTAGCCCAATACGCTATCTGACATAGGAGCGACGTAAATTGAACAAATGTGATAGAATTTCGCTGAATTCTTATATTAACCAAAATATAAAATGATCTAATCGGGTCTCTGATTGCCCTATCATAGAAGTTTAAGAGTGCATTTTACTCGCCATTCCACGCGCTTTAAGTTGCCGCCTAGCCCAGTACGCTATCTGAAATAGGAGCTACGTAAGTTGAATAAATGTGACAGAATTACGCTGAATTCTTATATTAACCGTAATATAAAATAATCTAATCGGGTCTCTGTTTGCCCTACCCTAGAAGTTTAATAGTGCATTTTACTCGCCATTCCACGCGCTTTAAGATGCCACCTAGCCCAGTCCGCTATCTGAAATAGGAGCGACGTATGTTGAACAAATGTGATAGAATTTCCCTGAATTCTTATATTAACCTTAATGTAAAATGATCTAATCGGGTCTCTGTTTGCCCTACCCTAGAAGTTTAATAGTGCATTTCACTCGTCATTTCATGCGCTTTGCGATGCCGCTTAGGCCAATAAGCTATCTGAAATAGGAGCGACGTAAATTGAACAAATGTGATAGAATTTCGCTGAATTCTTATATTAACCAAAATATAAAATGATCTAATCGGGTCACTGATTGCCCTATCATATAAGTTTAATAGTGCATTTTACTCGCCATTCCACGCGCTTTAAGGTGCCGCCTAGCCCAGTACGCTATCTGAAATAGGAGCGACGTAAGTTGAACAAATGTGATAGAATTTTGCTGAATTCTTAAATTAACCATAATGTAAAATGATCGAATCGGGTCTCTGATTGCCCTACCCTAGAAGTTTAATAGTTCATTTTACTCGCCATTTCTTGCGCTTTGAGATGCCGCTTAGCCCAATAGGCTATCTGAAATATCAGCGACGTAAATTGAACAAATGTGAGAGAATCTCGCTGAATTCTTATATTAACCAAAATATAAAATGATCTAATCGGGTCTCTGATTGCCCTATCATAGAAGTTTAATAGTGCATTTTACTCGCCATTCCACGCGCTTTAAGATGCCGCCTAGCCCAGTACGCTATCTGAAATAGGAGCGACGTAAATTGAACAAATGTGATAGAATTTCATTGAATTCTTATATTAACCGTAATATAAAATGATCTAATCGGGTCTCTGTTTGCCCTACCCTAGAAGTTTAACAGTGCATTTTACTCGTCATTTCATGCGCTTCGAGATGCCGCATAGCCCAATACGCTATCTGACATAGGAGCGACGTAAATTGAACAAATGTGATAGAATTTCGCTGAATTCTTAAATTAACCATAATATAAAATGATCTAATGGGGTCTCTGATTGCCCTACCCTAGAAGATTAATAGTGCATTTCACTCGCCATTTCATGCGCTTTGAGATGCCGCTTAGCCCAATACGCTATCTGACATAGGAGCGACGTAAATTGAACAAATGTGATTGAATTTCGCTGAATTCTTATATTAACCGTAATATAAAATGATCTAATCGGGTCTCTGTTTGCCCTTCCCTAGAAGTTTAACAGTGCATTTTACTCGTCATTTCATGCGCTTCGAGATGCCGCATAGCCCAATACGCTATCTGACATAGGAGCGACGTAAATTGAACAAATGTGATAGAATTTCGCTGAATTCTTAAATTAACCATAATATAAAATGATCTAATGGGGTCTCTGATTGCCCTACCCTAGAAGATTAATAGTGCATTTCACTCGCCATTTCATGCGCTTTGACATGCCGCTTAGCCCAATACGCTATCTGACATAGGAGCGACGTAAATTAAACAAATGTGATAGAATTTCGCTGAATTCTTATATTAACCAAAATATAAAATGATCTAATCGGGTCTCTGATTGCCCTATCATAGAAGTTTACTAGTGCATTATACTCGCCATTCCACGCGCTTTAAGATGCCGCCTAGCCCAGTACGCTATCTGAAATAGGAGCGACGTAAGTTGAACAAATGTGATAGAATTTTGCTGAATTCTTAAATTAACCATAATGTAAAATGATCGAATCGGGTCTCTGATTGCCCTACCCTAGAAGTTTAATAGTGCATTTTACTCGCCATTTCTTGCGCTTTGAGATGCCGCTTAGCCCAGTACGCTATCTGAAATAGGAGCGACGTAAATTGAACAAATGTGATAGAATTTTGCTGAATTCTTAAATTAACCATAATATAAAATGATCTAATCGGGTCTCTGTTTGCCCTACCCTAGAAGATTAATAGTGCATTTCACTCGCCATTTCATGCGCTTTGAGATGCCGCTTAGCCCAATACGCTATCTGAAATAGGAGCGACGTAAATTGAACAAATGTGATAGAATTTCGCTGAATTCTTATATTAACCAAAATATAAAATGATCTAATCGGGTCTCTGATTGCCCTATCATAGAAGTTTAATAGTGCATTTTACTCGCCATTCCACGCGCTTTAAGTTGCCGCCTAGCCCAGTACGCTATCTGAAATAGGAGCTACGTAAGTTGAATAAATGTGACAGAATTACGCTGAATTCTTATATTAACCGTAATATAAAATGATCTAATCGGGTCTCTGATTGCCCTACCCTAGAAGTTTAATAGTGCATTTTACTCGCCATTCCACGCGCTTTAAGTTGCCACCTAGCCCAGTCCGCTATCTGAAATAGGAGCGACGTATGTTGAACAAATGTGATAGAATTTCCCTGAATTCTTATATTAACCTTAATGTAAAATGATCTAATCGGGTCTCTGTTTGCCCTACCCTAGAAGTTTAATAGTGCATTTCACTCGTCATTTCATGCGCTTTGCGATGCCGCTTAGCCCAATAAGCTATCTGAAATAGGAGCGACGTAAATTGAACAAATGTGATAGAATTTCGCTGAATTCTTATATTAACCAAAATATAAAATGATCTAATCGGGTCACTGATTGCCCTATCATATAAGTTTAATAGTGCATTTTACTCGCCATTCCACGCGCTTTAAGGTGCCGCCTAGCCCAGTACGCTATCTGAAATAGGAGCGACGTAAGTTGAACAAATGTGATAGAATTTTGCTGAATTCTTAAATTAACCATAATGTAAAATGATCGAATCGGGTCTCTGATTGCCCTACCCTAGAAGTTTAATAGTTCATTTTACTCGCCATTTCTTGCGCTTTGAGATGCCGCTTAGCCCAATACGCTATCTGAAATATCAGCGACGTAAATTGAACAAATGTGAGAGAATCTCGCTGAATTCTTATATTAACCAAAATATAAAATGATCTAATCGGGTCTATGATTGCCCTATTATAGAAGTTTAATAGTGCATTTTACTCGCAATTCCACGCGCTTTAAGGTGCCGCCTAGCCCAGTACGCTATCTGAAATAGGAGCGACGTAAGTTGAACAAATGTGATAGAATTACGCAGAATTCTTAAATTAACCATAATGTAAAATGATCGAATCGGGTCTCTGATTGCCCTACCCTAGAAGTTTAATACTGCATTTTACTCGCCATTTCATGCGCTTTGAGCTGCCGCTTAGCCCAGTACGCTATCTGAAATAGGAGCGACGTAAATTGAACAAATGTGATAGAATTGTGCTGAATTCTTAAATTAACCATAATATAAAATGATCTAATCGGGTCTCTGTTTGCCCTACCCTAGAAGATTAATAGTGCATTTCACTCGCCATTTCATGCGCTTTGAGATGCCGCTTAGCCCAATACGCTATCTGACATAGGAGCGACGTAAATTGAACAAATGTGATAGAATTTCGCTGAATTCTTATATTAACCAAAATATAAAATGATCTAATCGGGTCTCTGATTGCCCTATCATAGAAGTTTAATAGTGCATTTTACTCGCCATTCCACGCGCTTTAAGTTGCCGCCTAGCCCAGTACGCTATCTGAAATAGGAGCTACGTAAGTTGAATAAATGTGACAGAATTACGCTGAATTCTTATATTAACCGTAATATAAAATGATCTAATCGGGTCTCTGTTTGCCCTACCCTAGAAGTTTAATAGTGCATTTTACTCGCCATTCCACGCGCTTTAAGATGCCACCTAGCCCAGTCCGCTATCTGAAATAGGAGCGACGTATGTTGAACAAATGTGATAGAATTTCCCTGAATTCTTATATTAACCTTAATGTAAAATGATCTAATCGGGTCTCTGTTTGCCCTACCCTAGAAGTTTAATAGTGCATTTCACTCGTCATTTCATGCGCTTTGCGATGCCGCTTAGGCCAATAAGCTATCTGAAATAGGAGCGACGTAAATTGAACAAATGTGATAGAATTTCGCTGAATTCTTATATTAACCAAAATATAAAATGATCTAATCGGGTCACTGATTGCCCTATCATATAAGTTTAATAGTGCATTTTACTCGCCATTCCACGCGCTTTAAGGTGCCGCCTAGCCCAGTACGCTATCTGAAATAGGAGCGACGTAAGTTGAACAAATGTGATAGAATTTTGCTGAATTCTTAAATTAACCATAATGTAAAATGATCGAATCGGGTCTCTGATTGCCCTACCCTAGAAGTTTAATAGTTCATTTTACTCGCCATTTCTTGCGCTTTGAGATGCCGCTTAGCCCAATAGGCTATCTGAAATATCAGCGACGTAAATTGAACAAATGTGAGAGAATCTCGCTGAATTCTTATATTAACCAAAATATAAAATGATCTAATCGGGTCTATGATTGCCCTATCATAGAAGTTTAAAAGTGCATTTTACTCGCCATTCCACGCGCTTTAAGATGCCGCCTAGCCCAGTACGCTATCTGAAATAGGAGCGACGTAAATTGAACAAATGTGATAGAATTTCATTGAATTCTTATATTAACCGTAATATAAAATGATCTAATCGGGTCTCTGTTTGCCCTACCCTAGAAGTTTAACAGTGCATTTTACTCGTCATTTCATGCGCTTCGAGATGCCGCATAGCCCAATACGCTATCTGACATAGGAGCGACGTAAATTGAACAAATGTGATAGAATTTCGCTGAATTCTTAAATTAACCATAATATAAAATGATTTAATGGGGTCTCTGATTGCCCTACCCTAGAAGATTAATAGTGCATTTCACTCGCCATTTCATGCGCTTTGAGATGCCGCTTAGCCCAATACGCTATCTGACATAGGAGCGACGTAAATTGAACAAATGTGATTGAATTTCGCTGAATTCTTATATTAACCGTAATATAAAATGATCTAATCGGGTCTCTGTTTGCCCTTCCCTAGAAGTTTAACAGTGCATTTTACTCGTCATTTCATGCGCTTCGAGATGCCGCATAGCCCAATACGCTATCTGACATAGGAGCGACGTAAATTGAACAAATGTGATAGAATTTCGCTGAATTCTTAAATTAACCATAATATAAAATGATCTAATGGGGTCTCTGATTGCCCTACCCTAGAAGATTAATAGTGCATTTCACTCGCCATTTCATGCGCTTTGAGATGCCGCTTAGCCCAATACGCTATCTGACATAGGAGCGACGTAAATTAAACAAATGTGATAGAATTTCGCTGGATTCTTATATTAACCAAAATATAAAATGATCTAATCGGGTCTCTGATTGCCCTATCATAGAAGTTTACTAGTGCATTATACTCGCCATTCCACGCGCTTTAAGATGCCGCCTAGCCCAGTACGCTATCTGAAATAGGAGCGACGTAAGTTGAACAAATGTGATAGAATTTTGCTGAATTCTTAAATTAACCATAATGTAAAATGATCGAATCGGGTCTCTGATTGCCCTACCCTAGAAGTTTAATAGTGCATTTTACTCGCCATTTCTTGCGCTTTGAGATGCCGCTTAGCCCAGTACGCTATCTGAAATAGGAGCGACGTAAATTGAACAAATGTGATAGAATTTTGCTGAATTCTTAAATTAACCATAATATAAAATGATCTAATCGGGTCTCTGTTTGCCCTACCCTAGAAGATTAATAGTGCATTTCACTCGCCATTTCATGCGCTTTGAGATGCCGCTTAGCCCAATACGCTATCTGACATAGGAGCGACGTAAATTGAACAAATGTGATAGAATTTCGCTGAATTCTTATATTAACCAAAATATAAAATGATCTAATCGGGTCTCTGATTGCCCTATCATAGAAGTTTAATAGTGCATTTTACTCGCCATTCCACGCGCTTTAAGTTGCCGCCTAGCCCAGTACGCTATCTGAAATAGGAGCTACGTAAGTTGAATAAATGTGACAGAATTACGCTGAATTCTTATATTAACCGTAATATAAAATGATCTAATCGGGTCTCTGTTTGCCCTACCCTAGAAGTTTAATAGTGCATTTTACTCGCCATTCCACGCGCTTTAAGATGCCACCTAGCCCAGTCCGCTATCTGAAATAGGAGCGACGTATGTTGAACAAATGTGATAGAATTTCCCTGAATTCTTATATTAACCTTAATGTAAAATGATCTAATCGGGTCTCTGTTTGCCCTACCCTAGAAGTTTAATAGTGCATTTCACTCGTCATTTCATGCGCTTTGCGATGCCGCTTAGCCCAATAAGCTATCTGAAATAGGAGCGACGTAAATTGAACAAATGTGATAGAATTTCGCTGAATTCTTATATTAACCAAAATATAAAATGATCTAATCGGGTCACTGATTGCCCTATCATATAAGTTTAATAGTGCATTTTACTCGCCATTCCACGCGCTTTAAGGTGCCGCCTAGCCCAGTACGCTATCTGAAATAGGAGCGACGTAAGTTGAACAAATGTGATAGAATTTTGCTGAATTCTTAAATTAACCATAATGTAAAATGATCGAATCGGGTCTCTGATTGCCCTACCCTAGAAGTTTAATAGTTCATTTTACTCGCCATTTCTTGCGCTTTGAGATGCCGCTTAGCCCAATACGCTATCTGAAATATCAGCGACGTAAATTGAACAAATGTGAGAGAATCTCGCTGAATTCTTATATTAACCAAAATATAAAATGATCTAATCGGGTCTATGATTGCCCTATCATATAAGTTTAATAGTGCATTTTACTCGCCATTCCACGCGCTTTAAGGTGCCGCCTAGCCCAGTACGCTATCTGAAATAGGAGCGACGTAAGTTGAACAAATGTGATAGAATTTTGCTGAATTCTTAAATTAACCATAATGTAAAATGATCGAATCGGGTCTCTGATTGCCCTACCCTAGAAGTTTAATAGTTCATTTTACTCGCCATTTCTTGCGCTTTGAGATGCCGCTTAGCCCAATACGCTATCTGAAATATCAGCGACGTAAATTGAACAAATGTGAGAGAATCTCGCTGAATTCTTATATTAACCAAAATATAAAATGATCTAATCGGGTCTATGATTGCCCTATTATAGAAGTTTAATAGTGCATTTTACTCGCAATTCCACGCGCTTTAAGGTGCCGCCTAGCCCAGTACGCTATCTGAAATAGGAGCGACGTAAGTTGAACAAATGTGATAGAATTTTGCTGAATTCTTAAATTAACCATAATGTAAAATGATCGAATCGGGTCTCTGATTGCCCTACCCTAGAAGTTTAATACTGCATTTTACTCGCCATTTCTTGCGCTTTGAGCTGCCGCTTAGCCCAGTACGCTATCTGAAATAGGAGCGACGTAAATTGAACAAATGTGATAGAATTGTGCTGAATTCTTAAATTAACCATAATATAAAATGATCTAATCGGGTCTCTGTTTGCCCTACCCTAGAAGTTTAATAGTGCATTTCACTCGCCATTTCATGCGCTTTGAGATGCCGCTTAGCCCAATACGCTATCTGACATAGGAGCGACGTAAATTGAACAAATGTGATAGAATTTCGCTGAATTCTTATATTAACCAAAATATAAAATGATCTAATCGGGTCTCTGATTGCCCTATCATAGAAGTTTAATAGTGCATTTTACTCGCCATTCCACGCGCTTTAAGTTGCCGCCTAGCCCAGTACGCTATCTGAAATAGGAGCTACGTAAGTTGAATAAATGTGACAGAATTACGCTGAATTCTTATATTAACCGTAATATAAAATGATCTAATCGGGTCTCTGTTTGCCCTACCCTAGAAGTTTAATAGTGCATTTTACTCGCCATTCCACGCGCTTTAAGATGCCACCTAGCCCAGTCCGCTATCTGAAATAGGAGCGACGTATGTTGAACAAATGTGATAGAATTTCGCTGAATTCTTATATTAACCTTAATGTAAAATGATCTAATCGGGTCTCTGTTTGCCCTACCCTAGAAGTTTAATAGTGCATTTCACTCGTCATTTCATGCGCTTTGCGATGCCGCTTAGGCCAATAAGCTATCTGAAATAGGAGCGACGTAAATTGAACAAATGTGATAGAATTTCGCTGAATTCTTATATTAACCAAATATAAAATGATCTAATCGGGTCACTGATTGCCCTATCATATAAGTTTAATAGTGCATTTTACTCGCCATTCCACGCGCTTTAAGGTGCCGCCTAGCCCAGTACGCTATCTGAAATAGGAGCGACGTAAGTTGAACAAATGTGATAGAATTTTGCTGAATTCTTAAATTAACCATAATGTAAAATGATCGAATCGGGTCTCTGATTGCCCTACCCTAGAAGTTTAATAGTTCATTTTACTCGCCATTTCTTGCGCTTTGAGATGCCGCTTAGCCCAATAGGCTATCTGAAATATCAGCGACGTAAATTGAACAAATGTGAGAGAATCTCGCTGAATTCTTATATTAACCAAAATATAAAATGATCTAATCGGGTCTATGATTGCCCTATCATAGAAGTTTAAAAGTGCATTTTACTCGCCATTCCACGCGCTTTAAGATGCCGCCTAGCCCAGTACGCTATCTGAAATAGGAGCGACGTAAATTGAACAAATGTGATAGAATTTCATTGAATTCTTATATTAACCGTAATATAAAATGATCTAATCGGGTCTCTGTTTGCCCTACCCTAGAAGTTTAACAGTGCATTTTACTCGTCATTTCATGCGCTTCGAGATGCCGCATAGCCCAATACGCTATCTGACATAGGAGCGACGTAAATTGAACAAATGTGATAGAATTTCGCTGAATTCTTAAATTAACCATTATATAAAATGATTTAATGGGGTCTCTGATTGCCCTACCCTAGAAGATTAATAGTGCATTTCACTCGCCATTTCATGCGCTTTGAGATGCCGCTTAGCCCAATACGCTATCTGACATAGGAGCGACGTAAATTGAACAAATGTGATTGAATTTCGCTGAATTCTTATATTAACCGTAATATAAAATGATCTAATCGGGTCTCTGTTTGCCCTTCCCTAGAAGTTTAACAGTGCATTTTACTCGTCATTTCATGCGCTTCGAGATGCCGCATAGCCCAATACGCTATCTGACATAGGAGCGACGTAAATTGAACAAATGTGATAGAATTTCGCTGAATTCTTAAATTAACCATAATATAAAATGATCTAATGGGGTCTCTGATTGCCCTACCCTAGAAGATTAATAGTGCATTTCACTCGCCATTTCATGCGCTTTGACATGCCGCTTAGCCCAATACGCTATCTGACATAGGAGCGACGTAAATTAAACAAATGTGATAGAATTTCGCTGGATTCTTATATTAACCAAAATATAAAATGATCTAATCGGGTCTCTGATTGCCCTATCATAGAAGTTTACTAGTGCATTATACTCGCCATTCCACGCGCTTTAAGATGCCGCCTAGCCCAGTACGCTATCTGAAATAGGAGCGACGTAAATTGAACAAATGTGATAGAATTTTGCTGAATTCTTAAATTAACCATAATGTAAAATGATCGAATCGGGTCTCTGATTGCCCTACCCTAGAAGTTTAATAGTGCATTTTACTCGCCATTTCTTGCGCTTTGAGATGCCGCTTAGCCCAGTACGCTATCTGAAATAGGAGCGACGTAAATTGAACAAAGTGATAGAATTTTGCTGAATTCTTAAATTAACCATAATATAAAATGATCTAATCGGGTCTCTGTTTGCCCTACCCTAGAAGATTAATAGTGCATTTCACTCGCCATTTCATGCGCTTTGAGATGCCGCTTAGCCCAATACGCTATCTGACATAGGAGCGACGTAAATTGAACAAATGTGATAGAATTTCGCTGAATTCTATATTAACCAAAATATAAAATGATCTAATCGGGTCTCTGATTGCCCTATCATAGAAGTTTAATAGTGCATTTTACTCGCCATTCCACGCGCTTTAAGTTGCCGCCTAGCCCAGTACGCTATCTGAAATAGGAGCTACGTAAGTTGAACAAATGTGACAGAATTACGCTGAATTCTTATATTAACCGTAATATAAAATGATCTAATCGGTCTCTGTTTGCCCTACCCTAGAAGTTTAATAGTGCATTTTACTCGCCATTCCACGCGCTTTAAGATGCCACCTAGCCCAGTCCGCTATCTGAAATAGGAGCGACGTATGTTGAACAAATGTGATAGAATTTCCCTGAATTCTTATATTAACCTTAATGTAAAATGATCTAATCGGGTCTCTGTTTGCCCTACCCTAGAAGTTTAATAGTGCATTTCACTCGTCATTTCATGCGCTTTGCGATGCCGCTTAGCCCAATAAGCTATCTGAAATAGGAGCGACGTAAATTGAACAAATGTGATAGAATTTCGCTGAATTCTTATATTAACCAAAATATAAAATGATCTAATCGGGTCACTGATTGCCCTATCATATAAGTTTAATAGTGCATTTTACTCGCCATTCCACGCGCTTTAAGGTGCCGCCTAGCCCAGTACGCTATCTGAAATAGGAGCGACGTAAGTTGAACAAATGTGATAGAATTTTGCTGAATTCTTAAATTAACCATAATGTAAAATGATCGAATCGGGTCTCTGATTGCCCTACCCTAGAAGATTAATAGTGCATTTCACTCGCCATTTCATGCGCTTTGAGATGCCGCTTAGCCCAATACGCTATCTGACATAGGAGCGACGTAAATTGAACAAATGTGATTGAATTTCGCTGAATTCTTATATTAACCGTAATATAAAATGATCTAATCGGGTCTCTGTTTGCCCTTCCCTAGAAGTTTAACAGTGCATTTTACTCGTCATTTCATGCGCTTCGAGATGCCGCATAGCCCAATACGCTATCTGACATAGGAGCGACGTAAATTGAACAAATGTGATAGAATTTCGCTGAATTCTTAAATTAACCATAATATAAAATGATCTAATGGGGTCTCTGATTGCCCTACCCTAGAAGATTAATAGTGCATTTCACTCGCCATTTCATGCGCTTTGACATGCCGCTTAGCCCAATACGCTATCTGACATAGGAGCGACGTAAATTAAACAAATGTGATAGAATTTCGCTGGATTCTTATATTAACCAAAATATAAAATGATCTAATCGGGTCTCTGATTGCCCTATCATAGAAGTTTACTAGTGCATTATACTCGCCATTCCACGCGCTTTAAGATGCCGCCTAGCCCAGTACGCTATCTGAAATAGGAGCGACGTAAGTTGAACAAATGTGATAGAATTTTGCTGAATTCTTAAATTAACCATAATGTAAAATGATCGAATCGGGTCTCTGATTGCCCTACCCTAGAAGTTTAATAGTGCATTTTACTCGCCATTTCTTGCGCTTTGAGATGCCGCTTAGCCCAATACGCTATCTGAAATAGGAGCGACGTAAATTGAACAAATGTGATAGAATTTTGCTGAATTCTTAAATTAACCATAATATAAAATGATCTAATCGGGTCTCTGTTTGCCCTACCCTAGAAGATTAATAGTGCATTTCACTCGCCATTTCATGCGCTTTGAGATGCCGCTTAGCCCAATACGCTATCTGACATAGGAGCGACGTAAATTGAACAAATGTGATAGAATTTCGCTGAATTCTTATATTAACCAAAATATAAAATGATCTAATCGGGTCTCTGATTGCCCTATCATAGAAGTTTAATAGTGCATTTTACTCGCCATTCCACGCGCTTTAAGTTGCCGCCTAGCCCAGTACGCTATCTGAAATAGGAGCTACGTAAGTTGAATAAATGTGACAGAATTACGCTGAATTCTTATATTAACCGTAATATAAAATGATCTAATCGGGTCTCTGTTTGCCCTACCCTAGAAGTTTAATAGTGCATTTTACTCGCCATTCCACGCGCTTTAAGATGCCACCTAGCCCAGTCCGCTATCTGAAATAGGAGCGACGTATGTTGAACAAATGTGATAGAATTTCCCTGAATTCTTATATTAACCTTAATGTAAAATGATCTAATCGGGTCTCTGTTTGCCCTACCCTAGAAGTTTAATAGTGCATTTCACTCGTCATTTCATGCGCTTTGCGATGCCGCTTAGCCCAATAAGCTATCTGAAATAGGAGCGACGTAAATTGAACAAATGTGATAGAATTTCGCTGAATTCTTATATTAACCAAAATATAAAATGATCTAATCGGGTCACTGATTGCCCTATCATATAAGTTTAATAGTGCATTTTACTCGCCATTCCACGCGCTTTAAGGTGCCGCCTAGCCCAGTACGCTATCTGAAATAGGAGCGACGTAAGTTGAACAAATGTGATAGAATTTTGCTGAATTCTTAAATTAACCATAATGTAAAATGATCGAATCGGGTCTCTGATTGCCCTACCCTAGAAGTTTAATAGTTCATTTTACTCGCCATTTCTTGCGCTTTGAGATGCCGCTTAGCCCAATACGCTATCTGAAATATCAGCGACGTAAATTGAACAAATGTGAGAGAATCTCGCTGAATTCTTATATTAACCAAAATATAAAATGATCTAATCGGGTCTATGATTGCCCTATTATAGAAGTTTAAT